>JAEQBH010002219.1:0-367937 GCA_016808115.1 Tetrastigma voinierianum | reverse complement strand
AAGTCACTCTTATAAAACACTTTATGATTGAAAAAAGTAGTTTACAATTTACAAATATAGAAGACTATTTGCCATCCTTAATCTCTTGAAATTAACATTCTAAAACAACAAATATATGTTTAATTTACATATTAAACATATGTTTTAATCTCAAATATTACAAACTTATGATCTTCCTCAACCTTATGAGTTTTATAACAATTTTAATACTTTGTTACCTTATGTTTAATGCACACATTAAACATGATTTACTCAAATGTTATTAACTTATTTTTCTTCAATCTAATAAGTTTTTGTAACATTTCAAACTTTCTTCCTTACATATTTAATGCATACATTAAACATGATTTACTGAAATGTTACAAACTCACTTGGTCTTCCTCAACTTATAAGTTTTGTAATATTTCATATATAATCTTCTCATTAAACATGATTTATTCTCAAATGTTACAATTTTTATTTCATGATTGAATGTATAACTTCTTTTACATAATAGATGTAAAAATTAACTCTTCTTACACTTAAAAATATCATCAAAGTGTAATTATTCTTATAAAATAAATTATAATTTATGTCTCTCAGAATTTATTTTAACTAAACATATATGATTATACATATATAACAAATACACTTTGTTAAAAATAAAATCAGCATTTGCTTAACCACAATAGATGAAAATGCATAAAAATAAATATCTTTCGATTTGAATTTCACCTTAGTATAATTGTCACAATGCTCTGTTGAAATCCCAAGTTGTTTGTAGTATTAAACTAGTTATTCTATATAATGAAACCGGTAACAACACACACTTCCACTAACCACACGAGTGTCCAAATTTTTTTCATGCTTAACACTTTTATGGCCATGTGCTCAATCCATTCCAAAACATTTCTTGAGAGAAACTTCAACTCTTATGAGAGGCGACACCACCCCTAAGTTCACATAGGTGAAATTCTTCCAAAATCTTTATTACCTTTAAGATGCTTGTCATACATAGACTGAATTTCATTAAAAACTTTAAGTTTAACCCTCTAAAGGTAACAACTAGCATTATTCATCACATATGGAACATAAAAATTCAATATTTGCTACAATTCCACGTATCAATAATACATTTTTGCATTGAACTTAAAATAGTCATTTCTTAGTATTAAGATAGGTTACTATCATTGATGAATTTTATTTAAAGGTTTTAGTTCCATTTGCTAGATATTATCCTTACTAAATCTATTGTAAAGTTTAATAAAAGAATATGCAAAGTTTCACTTGATCTTGGGAACGAATTGAGATGATTCCATCTTGAATTAAGCATACGACATACTTGTTGATGCCCTTGTGTCTAGACTTCCCAGAAACTGTACACTCCATGCGCTATTTAGAATGGCTTGACGCTATCCGCGATGTATCAATCCTGATGACATAATATTTGTTGCCAAAAGGGATGTCCCATCGCCGAGATCCTTAAGCCACTTAGCTTCTTTTTATTGGCTAAAGCTATAACTGCCTCCATGGTTGGGTGTGATATACAAGTTTGTTTTTGGGATCCCCGAGACAACACTACCAGTGTGGCTTACCCTAACGAGTGGTAGATAAATTATCTCCACTTTATATCCCAACTTGCATTTGAATACTGCTGATGTGTGAAACTTTTGAGTATTGGAGACTTCGTTCTTTAGTATTTTTTAGATAACTAAGAACTCCTGGCTAGCTTTCCAATGTTCTACACTTGGGTTGCTAGTAAACCTACTTAGTTTATTAATTGCAAATGAAATGTCAACTCTAATACATTGAGCAGCATACATAAGACTTCCAATTACACTTTCATACTCAAGTTGAGCCATTGCTCTACCATCATTCTTTTCAAACTTTACTCTTGAATCCAAATGGAGTATTGCCTCTTTAATCTTGAGATGACTAAATTTACTAACTCACTTTTTCAATATAGTAGGTTTGAGGTTCAGAAAACACTAACCCTCGCTATTTCTCTTTATTTTGATACCTAAGATAGTATCAACTTCTTCAAGATCTTTCATCTTGAAAGTTGAGGATAGAAACCTCTTTATCTCTATTATGCCTTTCATGTCATCACTTACGATTAACATGTTATCCACATATAAACACACTATAACCACACAATCTCCACAAGTCTTAGAATATAAGCATTTGTTTGCATTGTTGTGTCTAAATCCATTTGAAAGAACAACATAATAAATTTTTCATGCCATTGTTTGATAGCTTGTTTTAAACCATATAATGATTTAACAAGCTTGCACACTTTGTTCTCATTCCCCTTTTGAATAAAACATTTTGGTTGTTCCATGTAAACCTCCTCATTGAGATCTCCATTCAAGAATGCCGTTTTGACATCCATTTGACGAACAAATAGATATGAATTGATGCCAAAGGAAACAATATCCTAATTGATGTTATTCTTGCCACGGCGCTATAGATATCAAAATAATCAACACCTTCTCTTTTTTTAAACCCTTTAGCTACTAATCTAGTCTTAAAGGTTTGAATCATGCCATTAGATTGATATTTCCTTCGAAATACCCACTTGAACCCAATTGGTCTAGACCCCAATGGAAGGTTTACCGATTCCCATGTTTGGTTGGACATAATTGAATCATTTTCATCATTGATAGCCTCTTTTTAGAAACTGAACTCTCTAAAAGTCATACCTTCTTTGTATGTTTTGGGATCCTCCTCTATTTGAAGTACTATAGGAATTTTTCTTATAATATATTCTTTATCTCCTACTATGTAAAAGGAAATTGTTTGAGAATCAATCTCCTCCGATCCCAACCTTTTTCTTTTCTAACTCTTTGACTTTTCTAGAGGCACAATGGGTTGCTCAACAACCTTTGGAGGTGTCTCCTCTTAGGACTCTCCAACACTAGTAGGTATTTGAGAATTGCTATCACTCGACAAATCTCAAAGAACTCTACCTCTCTCGATTCAATTATCACATTAGACTACAAGTCTAATAGTCTATAAGTTTTGTTATTTGAGGCATAGCCTACAAATGCACACCTAGTGGCCCTTGGACCCAATTTTGTTTTATTTAGATATGTTTTCTTGCAATAAGCAAGACACCCCCACACTTTGAAGTAACATATATTAGGCTTCTTTCCTTTCCATAACTGATTCGTGTTTGCGGTAAGTATCTTAGAATCAACAAATTTATAAACTATTACTCTTGCTGCCAGTAGAATAGCTCTTTGCGGTATAATTAGCTCTAGTCAGTTTCTGAGGATGGGTTTTATTAGCTTCATTATTACGAGTTAAAGATACAAAATGGTGAATTCAATTTGGATTTTGGGTTTTCATAAAAATAGTGGGGTGAAATGTTTGGAAACTGAAAATAAAACAAGTTAAAATGTAAAATGGAACTCCTTGAAGTGTTAGGTCATTGGGGTTGGTTCCCTAGAGACAGCGAGGTTTCGGGGTCCTTTCCTCGTGTTTAGGGAGGATGACTATAGTCATTTCTGGCTTAGAATCTTCATTTTAGCTATAAACATTGACCCTTAATAAATATCTTTTGAAAAATGGCATCCACTGGCCATTAGTGCTCTCAGTCATTAAAACACAAGTCACCTTGACTGCTCTTACAATGGATCATAAATGATAACTAACAAACATCGATGGATCTAACATTAAGCATCGATGATCCCAAAGCTTACAGTAATAACCATTCAGGTGACTCAAAGAAGTCAAAACCTAAAGTTAAAAAAGGAGAATAGTAACGGCAGTGGATACTTGCGTGAAAAACATGAACCCTCAGCACGCACCGGGATCCACACTTACGGTAGCCTTCTTCTTCAAGAGAAAGAGTTGCCACTCATCCTACGAGTTTGTCATCCCCTCGGAGGGTGTTTATTTTGCCAAAAAGTGAGAGAAAATGAGAGAAACTGGAAAAGAGCGGGAAGAGCTGAAAGCTTCCCGCCACTTTATTAATGAGCAAAAAGGTTCTCTTACAATGTCTAGTCTGGGGGCTTTTATAGCCAACCCATAATACAAAATACCAAAAAAACCAAAAGTAAAAAGCCAATGGGGAGGACAAAACGAGAAGAAAACCAAAAAGGAAAAGTCAAAAGGCGCGGGGAAGGGAGTGAGCAGGTGGCGCGGGGTGGTCGCGGGTTGCGAGATTTCGCAGTCTTGCTCCATTCTTACCTTTGCTTTCTACTTCTCTTTTTCTTCGGCTTTTTTGATTTCTTATTCTGAGTTGAACTTGGATTCTCCATGGTTGAGCTGAATCCATATCTATGGTATAAAAAGCCTGCAAAAACAACAAAACTTGCCACAAAATTTATTAGTAGCTTTGCTAGGTCCTTAACATGTCAATTGGGTTAATTAGGTTGATTAATTTTAAAAGTGCTCAAAACTGCATTAATAAGGGTGTAAAATAGCATTTTTTGGTAGTAAGTAAGCTAACTCATGGAGATATCTCATTTTTTCATAGAATTCTATTTACAATATGACAAACAATCAACAAAGCTTTACCCACAAATTAAAATTTAATTTAGCATGCGATAACATAGCATTCACAATTTCACAGGTATTCTATTGTTCTCTCTGCTATTCCATTGTGTTGCGATGTAAAGGGAGCAGTGCACTCATATATTATGTCATATTCTTCACAAAATTAATTGAATATCACTCGAGAAATATTCACCACCTCTATCACTTCTAAGCACCTTAATCTTTTTTCTTAGTTGATTTTCAACTTTAGCTTTGTAAACTTTAAAGGCATTGAGAGTTTCACTTTTATTTTTCAACAAAAACACAGGTAAATCTAGAACAATCATCTATGAATATAAGAAAATGCCTATTGCCACCTCTTGTTAACACGTCATTAAGTTCACAAAGATCACCATGTATTAAATCAAGCAAATTAGATGATCTCTCAACACTATGGAAAGGATTTTTAATCATCTTTGATTTAACACATATTTCACATTTTTAGGAAGTAAAAACAACTTCAATAGTGTCATTGCCTATCACCTTGGATCTCCTTTCATTGCCCATTTGAACCTCTTGATCACCCTTTGCATCTTCAAATGTCTTGAAAAGAGATTTTTCATAAGTGACATGAACACTGGCACAATTATCATACCACCATCCTTGTACTTGGACAACACATACATTGCTTAAGGTTGCAATGATTTCCTGATCAATTGCATTCATTATAGCCCCTTTTGGTCCCTACACTCCCTAGCATAATGTTCAGGTTTTCCACACACAAAACATGGACCTTTCTTGCTTTTGAATTGTTTTTTATTTTTGCTGGGGCCTATAAAATTCTTGGAGTGCTTTTTTTTTTTGTTGTTATTTTTACCTTTAAGTTGATTGGGCTTTGAAACCACATTTTGCTTTGTTAGTCCCACCATTGGGCTCTTCTACCACTTTGTCTCTTGATCTTGATTCTTTCTCTATTCAAAGATGTTTTTTAATCTCCTCTAAGGAGTAATCTTCACTCTTGTGGAGAATCCTTTCCCGATAACCTTTCCAACTTTGTGGTAATTTAACCACAATAGCACCAACTTGAAAGGCCTTCGGAAGTTCAATTTTGAGAACTTTCAACTTATTCACAACCACTTGTAACTCATGAATTTATGGCAAGAGAGACTTTTCATCAAAAAAATTGAAATCAATGTATTGAGAAATAAGGAACTTTTTGGCACCTTCTTCAATTTTGTACTTTTTTTGAAGAGCCTCTCAAATCTCCCTTGTGGGATGAGTGTTGGTGTAAAGGTCATGTAACCTATCGGATAAGGCATTCAGAATATGACGCCTACATATGAGCTCATCCTCCTCTCTCTTCTTCCCCGTCGACACTACTTCAAGTGTGTCATCTTCCTTTGATTTCAGTAATGGTGCCAAGGCAGGATCAAGGATGTAGAAGATCTTGAGCGCCATGAAAAGGAATCTCACCTTGTCTTGCCACCTAGTAAAGTTGGAATCATCAAAACAATCCAACCTCACAAGGTCTTGGTTCATGATCTTGAAAGTCTTTCCTTCCATTGAGACTATAGTCTTTGATTGTTGGAAAAAATGTATGGATACAATGGAGAAGAGAAACACACTAACATTGTAACACCCCAAATTATACCTTAGTAGTTTTATGACATGTTTAGGGTATAATAAAAGTTAAATTCGTATTTTTCGGAAATTTAAGTGCTAAATGTGAAAATGACATAATCGAGGTTTTTAAAAAGTCTAAAAAATAATTGTAAATTGTAAAATTAAGGACTGGACATTCAGATGAAGATTATATGTTATGGTGGAATAATAATAAGTCATTTCAAATGAATAAACATGGAGGACTAAAATGTAAAAAAAGGAAAATTAGACAAAAATCCTTAAGACAACAAACTTGTACTTAGGGTGGGTTTCTCATTTTTGGCTAAAGGAGAGTTAGGGCTACGGGTTTGAGGAAGAAAGAAGAGCCAACTTTTGGATTGTTTCTCTTCATCTCTTGGAATTCTAATTGTCTATGTTAAGAAGAAAGGGAGGAAAAAGGAAAGTTTAGTTGAAGTCTTCAAGAAAATCAAGGTTAGGAAACTATCCTAATTTTCTCCCTCTTTGTTTTTGTTTTTGTTGGTTTGAGTTGGGTTTAAATTTGGCTTTGATCTTGTTTTGGTTTGGGTTGGAATTGTTCTTTGATAAGGACCAAAAATTGTGTAAAGAGACATGTAGGTATTTTAGGGGAAGTACTGTCCAAATTTCCTTAAAACCTGTGTTTTTGTATTAGCCATAACTTGGCCTACGAACCTCAAATTTGGATGATTCTAGTTGGAGAGGAAACCTAAGAACCATAACTATAAATGTTTAGAAGAGACCAAGATATAAATCATGCTCTAAGAACCCTAAAAGAGTTTTACAACAAAATCGGATTCTGTCCTTTCTGGAGTAGTTCACATTTTTTTGCACCATATCTTGAGTTATAATGATTCAAATGAGGTGATTCAAATTTCTATACAAACTAGACATTTGGGAGAACAACTTTTATGAAGAAAGTATATCCAAATTTAGTCCCCATTGTTACCAGAAATTCGTCAAAGTAAGGGAACAATTATGTCCTTGAAACTTGTCTCGAGCAGGTCCCACAAACTAGAGTAATTCGGGTTTGTTTCATCGTAGCAGATTCACGATTGATCTATAAGACGAGAAATTCGATTTACGGAAAAAGGGCAAAATCGTAAATTCGATTACAAAATTGTTAATTTCGAGTTTAAAAATCCATAATTTTCTCTAGATCTTGGATGGCCCGAAGCGGATTGCGGCGGGTGGAATCGATGCCGCGAAATCTGGCCCAGCGGCGTGGATTTAAGCCAAATTCGAGAGACAGTCGGAGTTAGCGTTTTCTAGGCATCGCGTTTGGTCTTGCGTAAACGTTCGATCTTGACGAAAGTCGGCATGCCAATCTTCGTAATACCTTAAATGAACATGAGTAGAGAAATGATGAAAATGGGCCAGTAGGAGTAGTCTTAGAATGTCAAAACTAGGAAATTAAGGGATGTAATGGTCATTATGGGATTTGATTAAATGAAGGGACGTAATGGTCATTATGGGATTTGATTTAAGTCACTAAATGACAAAATAATGCATAGTGTTCTTCTTCTCCAACAAAGGAGACCAAAGCATTAAGAGGGAAGGAAGGGTGACAGGTGGGAGTGCGGAATTTGATATTTTAGAGGAGAGAGTGTGGCTTCTCTACAGGTTTTACGAAGATCAGGTAGTCAGGCACAGAGACGAGAAGGAGAGCGCTCTGCCTTGAGGGCCTCGCACAGATGCAGGATTTGTGAGTTTTTGACAAACTCGAGAATTGAGGTTTACCTCTTGAGTTTATTCCCATTTTAAGTGTTTTATGTAAATGTTTCGGTTGGTTGAGGCAGCGAGCAGTAGTTTGGTGGGATTCAAATCTTGGGCAAGGAAATGTTTAGTTGAGACCCGCGAACAGTCCGTATGAGTTCTGGTTGTTTGGGTTAAATGTGTGATGAATGGTTCATAAATCATGTATTGGTTTGATTGAGGCGGAAATGGCGAGAAATACGATTCCCTGAAGTGAGCCCAGAGTGATTTGTGTTTGATAGACGATGCGAGGTTTCTTGTTCAAAATCTTCAATTTCAAAAATTATAATTTGTGAAAATATGGGTTTGGTCAAGTGATTCAAATTGAATTGCTTGTGTTTGATCATTAGCCCAATTGAGCTAATTTTGATGTTTGAGATGATAATTACATAACATGATTGTGTGATTTAATTTTTATGTGAATATATTCATGTATATATTTGCATGTGAATTAGACTGTATTGGAATTGACATACATGCATTCCATATGCACTGGAACATCCTAGGATTATAGGGTAAGTGCGTAGGTTGAGTCTAGAGGAAATGGTTAGGAGGGTTGCCTAAAAATGTTAATTATCGGAGGTAGTCCAAATTAAAAATATCAATGCATCCCGGAGCGCCCGATTGATATTCATCGGAGGGTAGTACAAATAAATAATATATAATCGTCGAAGAGGCCCAATTGATATATACACATCGGAGGTTGCCCTAAACTAACAAAACTATAATTCTCATGCGAGGCTTGAAGTAGCGTGAGAGAGTCGGTGAGGACTCGGGGTTACAGGAGTTGATCATGTAGACATTCAAGTACGATCGTGCGTTTACTTGAATGTGTGTTTTATTTTAGACATTTACCTTGCACTTAGGTGGAGAGTAGCCCATTTGGGGCGATTCCACTATTGAAGCGATAGCTCACCCAGTCGTCAAATTTATTATTTCGGTGCGAGAGCGCACGGGAGGCCGGCTCATCATGAGGAGCCGCTTTAGAGAGAAAGCTGAGTTGTGGCTTTGATTTGTGATGTACTACATGTATTTAAAATTTTGGGTTTTAATATATATTTGTATAAATGGCTGTTGAATCTTAGAACTATTGGAGATGGTTGGATTCATAATTTGGTATGTTTTTTTTGATATTGTAGTATGGGCCCAGTGGGTTTTTATCCATATTTATCATTGTGATTATATTGGGCTGAGACGGGGTTTCATGCAGTCTTGTAATTGGGTAGAGCTCCTTGTACGCTGCGCACAGATTTTCCCCAGTGGCGTCGGGTAACTTGGAGCATTTACTTGTATTCCGCGGGTTGACGAGTAGTCAATGGACCCCCGGGAATCGGGGCGCCACAGATCCAAATAAGGTGATTCAAATTTTTGTACAAACTAGACATTTGGGAGAACAACTTTCATGGAGAAAGTATGGTCAAATTATATCCATATCGTTCACAGAAAATTTTTAAATGTAGAACACAATTCCAGATTCTATTCTGAGAGCGTACGAGAAGCGATTCGAATGTTTAGGCCATACCTCCTAATTTAAAGGTCCAAATGACCTGATTTATGAGTCTTTGGAAACTTAAGACATAGGTGAACATTTTGTAAGAATATCACTTTGTCTAAAAACCTCATTTCCTAGGTTGAAATTGTAGTTGAAAATGGACTTGAGATTTTCCTTATACAGTTCAAGCATAATTGGTTTATAATGTAGGCATTTGCCTAACCTTCTTAGATAATGTCTGATGTGAATTAAGACATTATTGTTACATGAATTAATACAAATTTATTAAAACGATCATGATAAATATGTGAAATAACCTATGTTAAGGATACTTATATGACTAATTTGGAAACATAAATAACTCAATGTCTGCTTATGTCAGAGTAGTGGATAAATAGACATACCTATAGGGATCTCTGATGTTGCAGCTTACCGTTTTGTAGGCCCCATTTGGGTCATTACTTGGGCCCTATTTGGGTCATTACTTAGGCCCCATTTGGGTCATACTCTGCTGTTTATCAACATAAATACGGTGATGTACCTCTGAGTACTTATTGTTATGTTCCAATTTATCCATTTCCATTGGAAAATGCGAAGACCTGAGCTTCGGTTATAAAAATAAAAATATAGATATGTGTGATGAGTAACAACAAGAACATGAAAAGGAACGGATACCTTTTGTAACAAGATTTCTGTTATGTACTCCTACAGGAGATATGAATATTCTAATATGCGAATTATTTTATATGTATAATGTAATTGAAGACCACTGCATGCGATCATATATGTTATATGTTTTCTTATTAAGCTATAAACGATGCGAGTGTTTTTATCATGTAGGTGCTAAAGAGAGATTGAGCAAGAGATATCCGCATTCGACAAGGCCAACATAGCATTAGGAGTCCACTATATATAGGTTTTTGATCTTGTTTTTTAAATGTAAATGTAAAATTTTGTAATAGTGGAATTTTGTAAGTACAAGTAAATGAGACTTAGGAATTTATGTATAAGAACTTTTAAATACCATTACAGTGGTAGTTTAAGTTTTATGTCATTATGAATTTATGATTGAAACCAGGCTCACTAATGTCGAGAAAATCAGGGTTAAGAAGTCACATCACATGTGGCATCCCTATTGATGCGGTTTCAGGGAAGGGCATTACAAATATCACTTCATATAATAAACTCTTGAAATTACAAAATCACTGCTAATCACATTGAAAAAGAGGCAGATATATGTTTCATTTAAGAAGGCTTAAACAAGTTATTAGAACTTTGTCCAAAGACTTTATTTCCCCAATCTCTCAAGAAATCTTTAGGAAAGTAAGATGAAAATAGTCTTGGGATTGATCAAGCATTTTCACTTGTTTGTATAATATTTCAAAAGAAGAAAAGTCACTCTTATAGAACACTTATGGTTGACAGAGGGGTTACAAAGATGAGAAGATTTTTTGTCATCCTTAATCTCTTGAAATTGCTGCACGTTATATATATATATATATATATATATATATATATTAGATATGTTTAATTAACACATTAAACATATATTTAATCTCAAATGTTATAAACTTATTTTTTTCAACCTAATAAGTTTTGTAACATATATTTCAAACTTTATTTGTATGTTTAATGCATACATTAAACATGATTTACTATCAAATGTTAGAAACTTATAGTCTTCCTCAACTTATAAGTTTGGTAATATTTCATATGTTTAATCCTCTCATTAAACAAGTTTTATTGTCAAATGTTACAATTTTATTTCAAGATTGAATGTATTACTCAGATGTTTAAAAGTGTAACTCTTCTTACAATTAAAATATAATCAAAAGTGTAATTATTCTTACACTTAAAATATTATTAAATGTGTATCTAAAACTTATTTTTAACCAACATAGATGATTATACATATATAACAAAAAGTTCAAAAACAAAGTGGGACATACACGTAGCATTTGTACACCCTTATCCCAAGTTTCATGCATAGAGTTCTAGAGTTTTTCTTTTTCTTTTTGCGCAGGCCATTGCTTGGAAATGGGCATCTATCACCCTCTTTGTACTTGTTACTGTTATTCTGTTATGGAGTAGCTTAATCCCAGCCAGACAGCGAGTTATACAAAATCTACAGCATTCATGAAAAAAGCATATAAAGCTATTTTTGGCTCAAAGATTCTTTTGAGATTTAAATGCAAAAGTTTTAAGTAAGCATCGGCGATGGCGTTAAAGTTTCACATATCCTAAATCTATTCCAATTTACCCTTTCTCTTCATAATAATTACATCATATACCCTTCATTCATTTATATCACTCCATACACTATAAAAAAAATTGATTTAAAGATAAATAAATATTTAATTAAAATTTAAAATAAATATAAAAGATTCAATTAAAAATGGCCATAAATATTTAATTAATTCAATAAAATAAATATAAATATTTTGAATTAATAATTTCAATAAATTCAGAACTTTTTTTGGAGTTACAAATATTAATTAATTTTAAAAATTTTGTACTTCTTATAAAAAATAATGAAAAATAATTTTCTTTGAGATTTCCAAATCATGCGGGGTTATAAAGGCGATAAATCTTCGTTGATTTAACATGTCGATTGACTTACTCCACGTCGCGTTGGGGTTATAAAGTTCCATCGGGTTTTTGATTATTTGACATGTCTTTGGTGATTTGTGTTGAGAATCACATTAGCCTTCCAAAAAACTACATCGGGTTATGGATGATTTGACGGTCGTTGGTGATTTGTCGCGTCATGAGGTTTTAAAAGTGTGAAGTTGGTCTTATAAGATATCTTGTATTGACTTGTCGAATCACGAAGCGCTGACACTGTGCATTTCGGTGGCGATAAAGACTAAAAAACATCTATATAATTGAGGAGGATGTCTCTTAGAATTTTACATATCAAAGGTTTTCAATTACTCGAAGCAAAGAATGAGTAACTTTTTCGTCTTTTGAATGGTCATCTTCTTGAGACCGAAGAAGAAAGAAACACGTGGTTAGTCGCGTGTCGAGTTTGAAAGACAAAACTTATAAAGATGCAGACTCTGGAGATAGAATCATTAGAAGCGTCTAGATATATTGATCCAGGTTAACGGCCATTCCGAAACGCTAAATGATTACGCCGTTGAGAATCCGGTATCACGGCGAAACATTATTTATGACGCTTTCGTTCGTCGGCCTCTGTTTCGCCGAATTTTACATATGCTCGACAAACGCGGTGGTATTTACCGTGCGAAAATCGCCAACCGCGTTAGGTTTATCCAGGTGAACTAAAAAATGGCAATTTGCACTTTGCATCGCTTGCATACGGTATGTCTGCGGACTCACTCGGCCAGTATGTCGAATTAGAGACGAACCATCGAGTGTGTCCAAGCGATTCTGCGAGGGTGAGTAGAAATTTTGGGCTGAATATCTCGGATCCCACAAGCCGTGAGAGGATCTCTAATTTATTCTGGAAAATTTAATCAACGTGGCTTTCACGAATGTTGGGGCGGTTTGGTATGCCTTTGGCGTGGAAAAATTGTCGACGAGGCGTATCCGCGAGATGTATCTGGCCATTAATCCCACTTGAAGCCAGGCTATTGTGCTCGAGAAGTGGTAGCCTCCTACGACTTGTGGATGAGCAACACTTTTTTTGGCATGCCCGGGTCTAACAATGATATTAATGTACTCGACACCTCCGATGCATTTGCTAACTGCGAGAAGGATGTGGCGCGTAGTGCTCTGTAATGGCGTGGTCTGATATGGGATCTTATCTTGCGAGACGGTATATATCGAATTAGGCGGCAATTGTTGATCAATTTCGCATCCTCAAGAGTTGGCTCCACGAATTCTTTGCAAAAAAACATAGAGAGTTATCGAAGGATGTAAGAACAAGCATTTAGGGTGCTTCAGACTCGTTTTGCTATCGTTCGAGGTAGACGATTACGCGACATGAAGACTTGACTTTTATCATGAAAGCGTGTATTATTTTCTGACATGATGTCGAGGATGGCGGGTTGATGACAATGAGCTTGTTACCGGCCTTCCTGGCAATTCGACTATGACTCATTAGGAACCAATGGCGATTGAAGTCTCACGAGGCACGAGACCGCTTTGATCAATTTATGTTTACTAACCATGCCATTAGAGATTGAACACCCACCGTACCCTCCGCCCGCGACATCGTGCACATACGTAGGCGCTACGGACAAGGCGTTATCGAGTGATTTTTCCTTATTTTAATATTATGTTTTGCTCTGTCATGTTATGTTATGTTTTTTTAATGAAAATTCAAGTTAGTTGCATATTTTAATCATTTTTTACTACTAAGTTGACTCATTAGATAATTTGAATATTTCATTTTAAGTAAGTAGATAAAAATTGAAATTACATTGAAAATAGCGGTAATGTCTGCTTATACATTAAAGTTAGACTCTTGCATTTTTCATTGCTTTTGCCATAACGCATTCTTCGTAGTTGATAATAGATGTTCTTATTCCGTGTCATATGTGATATGTCTTTTCCATAATGGAATCATCGGCGAATCATCTATGACCTATCTTGCTCTACGCATCCTATCTTGACACGTTTAGCGATGTCTAGTTGCACATCCTCCCTACGTAACTTGCTCCTTGATGAGTGAAGCTTTTTGCTTTCCATCATAAAATTCTTCTCTTTTTCATTTCTGCGAGATATTCGCGAATCGTATCTGAAATAAATTCTGTATCACATTGGACTCGCCTTAACTTTTTTATGCCTTTCTTTAATTTGCTTTTCTTCAGGAATACTCTTCCTTGGAAACTAGCGGCATTGCTATGGATCTTGATCGGTCGAAGATACGAGGTGTTTCATGGGTTCCCTCATAACGGGGCCAGACTAGGTTTGGCACGGACATAATCATCCACTTATCACAATATTTAAGCACCTCCAACCGATCATAAATCCACGGACTCTAACCTGCTGAGACATATTCGCAAGCTTGCACACAGCTGAAAAAATAAAATTAGATATAAATGAAATTTTCATTAAAATAATTATAGAAAATTATAACTGATAGATAAGCCGGCGCCGTGGGTTGATGTTACTCGCTGCTTTGCCTATTTGCGTCGTCGCAGTATCCCCGCCATTTTATCTGATAATAACCGGTTTTATCCCATCGATTTTGTATAGAACATAAAAGTCAGTGGTGGGTCATTTCACGGCGTGATGGTGCCAAAGCTGCGCATCCACTCGATCCCGAAACTTTGACATCGGTTGCCCGATAAATCAGGATCTTGGGTTATAGTCGACCAAGCTATACTGCGGTGCCACGTCTTCCTCGATTAAGAAAGATTTTCCCTTGCTTGGTATTGGAGGAGATGCCATTTTATGCTACAAAATCAAACTTAAATTAAGTATTGTGGTAAACTAAGATTGGAAAAGTAATTCATATCAATTTTATTTATGATTTAAATTAGAAAATAATTAGAAGTTAATAAAAATATTTGTAGGCTAATAAAAATATGATTTATGGTTTTTCATTTATTAACTAATATTTTATTTATAATATTATAAATTGAAAATAATTAGAGTAAATAAAAATATTTGTAGGCTAATAAAATAAATTAATTCATATCAGTAAAATTTTATTTTAAATTATTCATAAAAAATATGATTTATGTTAATAATATTTTATTTATAATATTATACATTGAAAATAATTAGAATTTAATAAAAAAAAGAATTTGTAGGCTAATTAATTGTGAAAAGTGGTTTGATTAAAGCGGCGTCGTTTGGCTCTGCAATATTTTTTGAATTTCTGTGCAAAGCGGCGATTGTTTGGATAAAGCGCTCAGCGACATCATTTGGAGGCGACTCAAAAACACGAAGCTTGGCGTCGTTTTGGGTGGTGGTACTTCGCGGCGTCGTTTTGGGCAGTTTATTAACGGCGTTTCTTGCAATAAAATAAAAAGCGAGCGATCGTTTCGTATGGCTTCTTGAGCGGCGGGCCTGTTCTTCCCCTTCGATGCCTTTTGATTTGGGGGGAGAAGAGAGAGCGTAGGCCTTTCGTGCGTCGGAGATCTCACCAGATTAGCGGAGGTAGCGGCGGCGTTAACGACAACTTTTTGGGCCAGACAGCGTGGTGTTGACGCGGGCGGTGGGCGGCGGCGGCGGCAGCCCAGCTGCGACTTCTTTGCAAATGGGTTGGCTTTCCTCTGAATTCTTCCGGCTTCTTGAGCAGTTTTTGATTCCTGAGATCACGGAAATCGTTTATTTATTTCTTGTTATAGAATTTTTGTTCAATTCTTGGGAGTTCAAAAGCGGTTCCGCAATTGGTCGTTTTTAGGTCGGGGATTCTCTGTATTTTCATTACCGGTTGAATATTTGGATTTGGTTCAAAATCACATTTGGTTCCACCACAGGTGTGATTTTGACTCCCAAGCTATAATATTGGGGGTAGAATGGGTTTTTCTAGCTGTGTTTTTGCGCTTATATTTGGCTAATTTTGCGATGTGCTGTTGGCAATAATTTTAGGCTCACATTTTTATTCTTCTTGGAGCACCATTTTGGTTTATCAAAAATGGCTTTGGCTCGGTTTGGGCGATTCTTGGAGTTCTTCTAAAATAATTTGAAACCTTAATTAAATTTTAGAACAACAAAAGGCGATCGTCCGTGTAGTAATTAGAGGTGGCAAAAATTAGCGGGCGGTCAAATTTGGCAGATCCATACGAAATTAGGGCAATTTGACAATTAAATTATTGGGCTCAAAAAATCGGGGTAAGTTGGCCGGCCGTCTCTTGGGCGAAATCCATAGAGATTTTTGCCTTGAAAGACATTTGGCCCCGAAGCGGCGGTTTTAGAATGATTTGACTGTCAGTCTGGCCCAAAAACCGGACCAATTTGGCAACGGTTTCTTCCCAGACCATGATGGCCGTGACCCGCCCGATTACCACCTCTAATTGGTAATCTTTAGCTTTCTTATTTGGTGTGTGAAGTAAGGTAAAGCCTGGACATGGTCATATACTCATATTGCATTGATATCAAAATTTCTATGGCTTGATTATATGGTACCCATATGTTAAATTTTAGACCAGTGTCTTTTGTTTACTTTTGATTAATAATCTTGGTCATATTTAGTAATTAATTCAATGGATTTTTCTCCAAAGATATATATATATATATATATATATATATATATATATATAAGTCAAAGAAATTGATATCACTTAATAGTTGATGTAGAAGGAAGAACATTGGAAGAAAGTTTATTAATCAATGATTAGAAATTATTCTTCATGAAATTGTAAATGGCCCCTCTATTAGTACATTACATGGCTGTTCATGCTGAAACCACTGCATATTTCATCCCCATAAATAAAATCACAAATCCCACTTCCTGGAGTCTGGTTCTCAAACTTGAATTGTGAGGAAAACATGTACTCACCAGACGAATCATTGCCGATACCACTGTGAATTTCACTGGCCATGAAATTGCCTTGAAAGCTTGAATTATACTGATCAACAGCATCCTTGGAAACTACTGACTCCTCCGAATTAGCAAAGTGATTACCGTAGATATGGTCAAGAGAAAACCACTCTGCGAAAAAAATCTTCGGCAAGGGGCTTTGGATTCTAGGACAGTCCAACATCTGTGGAATGGATTGATCAGTATCTGCTGAAGATGATACTTTCATGTTTTCGGAAGATTCTAAACTCTGGTATTGGATTGATTGATTTTCTTTTGAAGCTGAAGAATCAATGCTTTGTGAGCTAATATTAGCTGCTTCTATTTTCTCAGCCTTCACCACTTTCTTCTTGAGACATGAATTCCAGTAGTTCTTGATCTCATTATCAGTTCTTCCAGGCAAATTCTGAGCTATCTGAGACCATCTGATCAATGAAAACATTCATAAAGTTCAATCATTTCAACACAAAGTAAGGCTCCTTTTTAGAACTTAGAAAGTAATAAGGTAAGAAAATAGAGAGGAAAAGTTGAAGGAAAATAAAAAATAGGTTTAAACTTAATAATGTAATTTTATATGTTTATTCAAACTCATTTTATTTGTTTTTCTCTCAATTTATATGTAATTCTATATCTGAGAAATTTAAACATATGTAAAATTTTGAGAATTTAATTATTTTGATTTCTTTTATATTTTCCATAAATAAATCAAATATGAGAAAATCATTTTCTTAATTTTTTTCTTTTCCTTAATACTTTTAGTTCCAAATAGAGCCCCAAAAATTTATATTGGAAAATAATTTCTATCCTTGACAAACATTATGAAAGATGTAGCTAGGGAACCTTGATTTTCTATAATATCATTGACTAATCTTCCCCAAAAATCAACCTTGCCTTTTCTAGCTCAACTGTCTGACCTAAGGAGGATGAGTTAATTCTAGAAAAGCCATGGTTCTCCTACAAGCAGGCGCATAATTATACCATGCAACTATGAGAATTAGTCTCTTACTTGTTGCCTAACAAGCGATGAAGAGCTATGATTGCCTCTTCCTCTTCGATCGTAAACATTCCGCGCTTTAATCCTGGTCTTAAGTAGTTAATCCACCTTAATCTGCAGCTCTTTCCATTCCTTTGCAAACCTGCATGCAACATAAGGTCAATCAATCAAGGCATTTTATTGCTAGACCACCATAATCAGACATGGCATGTTACATGCAACAATGAAAGCTAGGATTAAGTGTGAATGCTCTGAGGAAATGTAATGTCCCATATCATCCGGAGAGTAAAAGGTGAAGACCTATATACGAAGGATTTTGAGATCAATATTATCAAGACCTTTTCTACTTGAGGATATAGACCCAATAAAAAAGAAAAACCAGGATAGATTGATGGAAAGCTGGGTAGTTGATTCACCGGCGTTAACTGGGATGGAACTCCAGCAGCTATGACCATATTTGAGGACATGGTTTCTAAGCTTTTCGTCTTCTTCAGGTGACCATAATCCCTTTCGGTGCTTGGGCTTTGCCTTCGTCCTCTCCGATGAATTACACCCCATTCAATTCTGAGAACACTTAAAACTCAATTCGAAGTTGTATGAGTATAAGCAATTAAGAAGAGAGAAAAGAAAAGAGTATCTGATGAGGATGTGAGGGGAGGAGAGCAGTGGAGGCCGGCTATTAAGACTCAAAGATTTAAAGGAAAGGGTAGTTGTGGTGAGGAGGGGGTGGAGTTTGGAGAGGGTATGAAGTTTGTAAAGGTAATTGACCTTTGTATGAGTCCTAGAAGAATTTTGAGTTTTTTAAGATCCATATGGCCATTCATATAAATGGGATTCTGGCAATGTGTAAGATAAACAAGAGATTTATTCGATTTATGTGGTTTAACAATTTTGATTAGTTGGATTAGTTATGTATAATAATGGCTCATGGACCACTAATTTTTCGATGACTAAAGTTTTTTTTTTTTTCTTTTTTAATCATCAGTTGGAAGCTTGTCTAAGAAGACTTTTTTTAATGTTTTGATTAGAGGAGAAATATGGAGGAAAGAAATCTCATTCTTGAATGATTATATAAATTTTATTATAGGATAGGTTGAAGTAATAAAGACCAAACTACATGGAATTAACTAAATATTTTAAAATTATATATGTTTGGTTTTAGAAAGTACTAAGGGAAAAAGAAAAAAGAAGAAATGATTTTCTTATATTTGATTATATCATAAATTTTTTAAAATCAAATATAAATAAAATTATTTTAAAATATTATATTTTAAAATTATTTAATCTTTATATTAATAAGATAAAATAAATAAAATTAATTTAAAGTAACAACCAAAAATAATATATGATTTAAGTACATTTTTATTTTCCTTCATTTTTTCTTCCCTTTTACTTTTCTTATCTAATTTATTTCCTTGTAGAATTCCCTAAGAACCAAACATTTAAATGTTTGGAAATTTTAAGAAATATTAATTATTTGATTATCCTTATTTTACTTGACATTGTAATACAACATAAGAAATTTTGGATTAATTAATCATTAAAAAGTTTGGAAAATTCTCAAAATAATTAGTATTATTAGACAATTCTTTTTCTTGTAATTATAGGTGTATTTTTATATTTGAAGTTGTTTAATTATAAAAATTAAAAGCACAAAAGTAGGAGACAGTGCCAGCAAGAGTCAAATCAAATGTATATTCTTACACTTGATATATGTTTTTTTAATTTTGTTTTTCTGTTCTTCTATTTCCTCTTTTTTTCTCTACTGGAAGAATTCTCTTTCCTGTAATCCAAAAGGAACCCCTTGAAAAGTCAATAAAAGTTTCAGCACTATTAAAGATATAATTTAAAATCACACATCTCATTATCAGCCGCAAAAAGAGATAGATGTTTATAGAAAAATAAGAATTTACTTTACTGATTTTTATTTTTATATTTAAGAGAGATATAAATATTTCTAAAAACACTTTTCAAATAAAATAATTTTTCATTAAAAACTTCACCCCTACAAAATTACTGTGAAAATGTTTAAAATTGATTTAAGACTGATTAAACACTTTTTTATCTGAAAAGTGTTAAAAATATAAGTATTTAATACATTTTAGAAATAATTTAAAAATATATAAATCATGGCATTATAAATCATTTATAATATTTATAATATTTTAATATGCCTTCTTTTGAACATATTTATTTTGAAAGGTTTTGAACATATTTTAAATAATTATTAACACAAAAAATATTTGGAATAAAAATACTATTTTTTTTACCTCTATTTATTATGTATATTACTTTGTATTACCTATTTTTAATAAAAAAATTACTATTTTTAATCTAAATAAAAAATTTTATTAAACTTACTAAATATCATCAACCTTAATAAAATAATGGAACCAATGTCACTTACCTTCATTTAATTTTTTTTTTTCGAAACACTTACTTTCATTTAATAAATCTTGTTAAATATTGCATTTTAATTATGTTGTAAAAATGAAGAAAATCAAAAAGGAAAAATATTGCCCAATACCACCCAAATTATGTCCAAAATATTCTTCTTATGATTGAAAAAAATCTATATTTTGATTACAATAAAATGAATTAATAAAACAAAAAATAACATTCATTAATTCTTCTAAACAGAAGAATCATTGGACAAAGTAAAAGAATAAATTAATAATTAATTAAAAAAATAAAACCATTGACATATTGTATTTGAAATTAAAAAATGAATAAGAATATAAAATTATTAGAAAAATGTCACCCATGGCACTTGCAATTAGAATATTAAAAGCTTTATGTCTCATCTGCTCAAAAAAAAAGCATAATATATATGAATAATAAATACCTTCATGTCAACCCTATTTTCCCATTCGTAATTAATGAAGAATTATCAAAGCTTTTCACTAACTAATCCAAATTATTTTTCACATTTCAATGAGAGAATAATAAATTAAATAAACCCCATGACTAATTGTTCTACATCACCTTGTCTATTATTTAATACTCCACGTGTCAAAAAGTTTGGTTCACATTTATTTGTCAAAACATGTTTATAGACTGGGCATGAAATATTTTAACACTCAAACAAAGGCTGTCTTATTTTTTTATTTTTTATTATTAGCTATTTGAATTTCAATTTTAAGAAGTAAGATTCCATCTTAAGTTTATTGAAGTGTGACTAAAATATGTAAAAGAAGCAACTAACACTTTCTTTTACTTTTTTTTTTGTTGAAAAGAATACTTTCTTTTACTAAAAAATTATTATTATAACTTCCTCGCAATCTTTGCCAACCAGGAAGTTGCATCTTCTTAAAATTTTGTTTATTTTTTAAATTAAGTCTTAAATTTGGGTGTTTCATCTAAATAGAATCCTAAAGAAAATGACTTTTATTTAAAACATGAAGCATGAATGACATTTTTCGATGGGTTTTGTTTACCTTGTAACTAAATTCAAATACGTTAAACTTTGAAAAAAAAAAAGAAGAAAAGAAAAAGAAGTCACTTAAAACCAATTACAGCTATATGGGTTAAGGGTTTTAATTTTTTAGAATTTTCTTTTATAATTATAAACATGTAACAAAATCATTCAAGCATAAATCATCTTAAATTACTTTTTAAATTTTTATTATTTTAGCAACAAATATATTTTAAAAGAAAAAAGAACCTTCAATTTCAAGTCTTGGCCTCAATTGGTCTTGAAAATACTTTTTCTTAATAAAAAAATCATAAAAACGTTTGACATCCAAAGTGTTTATATTTTATGTTTCTAAAGATGGTAAATAAATTATATTTTTAAAATTTTTAACTGTTTAATGAGAAAATAATTATAAAATATTTTTAAGATAGATTTAAAAAATAGGTTAAAAATATTTTTAGGTTTTTATCCAAAATATTGGAATAATAATATTTAAAACTATTTTTGTGAAATAGGAGCACACTAGGTCGGCTTAAGTTGAGACCTTTCATGATTTTACTTTATTTTATTTCATCACCTAGGTGAGGTATGAAATGATTTGAAGCATAGCACAACGTTGGTAAGAAAACGGTTCACATAACCAGAATTATGAAAATGAGAATCATTTACAATGATTTCCCCAAAGAAAAAAAATTATCACTTTTAAGAATATGGTTTTTTTATATTCATATTGAAAGCTAGAAAGTCCAATGTTTTTGTGCAAAAATATATATTTCACATTAAAGAAAAGTCAATCAAAAAGACTTAGACCTAATGCGAAGGCACCTGTTATATGTTTATTGCTTATAGTATCCCTCATTTGATATTTCTTTATAAGAAGACATATTTTCTCCCCACTAGGGTGCTTGTATCGAATAGTGTGATATATTTAGCAAAAATCTTGTATATAATGTGCCACAAACTTAAGATAAAAATATTAGGTATATTTATTACCCAAAGAATTAAAAAATTAAACCCATTTAAAAAAAAAATTTTGAGTCCACTATTATCTACCAAACTTATTAAAAAATCAAATATTTGACCTATCATAATCCACCAAAACCTATTAAAAAAAACAAAACTTTTAGCACAACATTAAAAACAAAATTTTTGGCCCAACATTAAAATAAAACTTTTGGCCCACCCATCAATAAAACATAAAACTTTTGGCCCTTTTTCCAACCACACAAAAAAGAGAAGAAACAGAAGCTCTGCTCAATAACACAGACAAGGGCTTTCGGTGTGGAGTTTTTTGTGTGCTTTCTTTGCATGGACCACGGAGCCTACCTTCTGTAGACAAAAGCAGGAAGTAATATGTCTCTCTCTCTCACATTCTCTCCCACTCCTCAGCACCTTTATCGCACATTGTCCTATCGCGTGCACAAAAAAAAAAATTAATTTTATTTTTAAAATTTTGAATTAATTAGTCTTGAAATGTTTTATATTTTTTGTGCGGTGCCAATTTTAACCCTAATTTATATTTGTACATTTGCCATTATTTAATTTTATGTATTTTTCCACCTATTTATTTTTTTGTGCATTTTGCCCCTAATTATTTTGTTGATTTGGTTATTGTCAGTTAGTGATTGGGGATCATGAAAGACCTTAGGATTACGATTATTGGAGTCGACATTTTTTGTAGTGCAACTCTCAATCAGAACTATTTTTATAAGGGGAAATAAATGTATGTACAGAGGGTACTATCATTTATGCGGACAATGATCTCTATGCGCCATCTGCCGAAGGTATCATCAGTATATGGGCGTTGACGCAATATAAATGTAATATGTGACGAAGCAGTGGTATATCTGGGAAGTTGTCAAATCATTTGTCTGAGGCAAATGACTTTATGCCATGTGTGATCCAAGCGGGATTATGTCATTCACGACTGCGGAGGCATGATATCTCTGTCATTGTATGTTCCCATTATTTGTATATTCCCACCCCATAGGCATACTTTATCTATCCCTCTACAGGTTCTAAGCGGGCTTGATACATGTGTATTTTTATGTTCGGTATATGTCTCGTATTCTAGAATAATTATTGTAATTCGGTAATCATATGATAGCCAAAATCATTTATTCAAAATCTTATTTTCATATCTCATTATATCAGTAAATAACTTCTTCAATTTTATGTATCTTGCTTATTTGTTATGAGTTCATAATAGGAGTTCATAATATAGATCTCATGGATTTACTGCGGGGGCACACTTTTTCATGATTGCGGAACTAATATGATTGTTTTATCAAGCTATATATGGCTGGATTCTTGACTAAATGGACTTATAGGGGAGTCCACAGAACACCTAAAAGCGACATTCGGACCGAAGGGTTATAAGCAACAAAGTGGGAGGTCACACGTGATCCAAACCAGGTAGAGCTAACTTTGGGCTGGTGAGGTAAGGCTAACTGTCTGAGCTCACCTGTTGTCCTCTACAAACTTTATGAATGGATTTTTTTACTCAATGTGGGGCTTTTCATAGAATCCAAAACACCGAGAAAGCAGGGTTGGAAGTTATTGAGAAGTTAGGAGTCCTGCACGTGATCAAATATTGCATTGACTGAGACTTGAAATTGGTGACTGGGCTGATGATCGACACAGCCAGGGTTAAACTATCACAGCAGTGGCCCGGATTGAGGTGCACTAGTGAGCTAGTCATTAAATTTGAGGTCTGCAATAAGGCGCAGTCCTGCAGCTGAGAGTCTTGTGGCAGTAGTCCTTGGCGAAGCTATCTTAATAGAGTATCTTGGCGAAGTGTAATATTGGCAGAGGCTACCATGTCAGGAAAAGGGTCATAACTGGGCTACAGAGGTTCGAATTGAGAAATTCAAAACCCTGACAACAAGTTCATTGATGTGGATACAATTTACCAGAGGACTCACTGCCAATTCCCTTTATTTCTTGCAAAAAATCAGTTCTAAGGTCAAATGGCTGTGTGATCAAAATAAGAAATTTTCTTGGTTCAATTTGCAGCAGACTTTTCCCAGAAACACATGTATGGGAGCCTGGGCTCTTCTCAACAAACCCTAACAAAATGGGTTTGGGAGTTTCAAACCCAACTACATACACAAAATAGAGGGTTCCAAACCATCTATACTTTCTATATCAAAACTAGACAAATACCACTTCCAAAGCACTAGACTTAATACTAGAATGAAAAATTTTTGTGATCTTCTTTTTCCCTTCCTTCTTTCTTCTCTTCTCTTCTCTTCTTCTTCTCTCTTATCCGTTTTTGTTCTCTCTTTCTCCAAGATCAAAATGAGATATTTATTTTGGTCTTATCCTTATTTGATCTTATCCCATTTTTATTTCACTTTTTCTCTCTTTTGGAGCATCCTTGACCATCCAGTCAAAAGAGGAAGCTTCCTCCCTCTTTCCTTCAAGCCACTTGTCTCTTCACGAATTTTCTTCATATTTCATTCTAATATCTTTCTTTATTGCTCTTGGTCATGACTCTCTATTACTCTTAATTTAATATATCGTGTTCCCTACTTTGGCATATAGAGACTTATTAAATTATGACCCTTAGTGCTTGAATTGGTAAAATTATTAATTTACCCTTAACTTTGTATTAATTCAGGGTTCTTGTTTATTTTATTCAGAAATATACTTTTACTTTTATTATACCACAAACATGTTATAAAGCGGTAGGGTATAATTCGGAGTGAGGGCCTATTTATCTGAGCATTGTGTCGATCAAGTGATAAGGAGATCATGCCGGAGCGAGAAATGCAGTTAATGATACGAGTCATTGCCATACTGCTTACCATGTGGGCATTTGGAGCAGAACAACGACAAAAGGTACTCCCGGTCAGGTTTCATTGACTGCCACTTATTTAAGGATCACTCATCATTTTGTAACTGGTTGTGAAGTAAGTGCAGACCAGTGAGCGGCATTTCCAAACGAGATGAACCTAGACCAAGTTACGGAAGTTGAGTTGTTTGACTACGAGGGAATGGACTTCCGCGGACACTTTTCCCTCTTCATTCGATCACATGTATATCCTCTTGTTTTGTGAGCTAAATCTTAAAATGGGTAAGAAGCGAAATACGGAGCATGCACCGATGATGTTGGTAGTAGTCAAGTTCCTTTGCGGCTCCCATATATTACCCAGGTCCGGCACTCCATGACATTGATCACAGATGGTGGTGCTCCATTTTCTACAATAAAATTTGATTGATAAAGTCTTGCGAAATATGGTGTGAGACCACTTAAAATTCACTCACGTATCACCAGAGGGCGAATGGATGGCAGGGTGTCAAATCCTTGAAATTAAGTCCATTCTACAAAAAATGGTCAATAGCTCAAGAAAAGACTGGTCGAAGAAGATCAATTGTGCACTTTGGGCATACAGGACAACCTTTAGGAACCTACACCTTCCCCATTTTGACTAGTGCATGGGAAGCATGCCACTTCTTGAACAAATTGGAACGCCGTGACATATTGGGCGACTAGGCAGTGAACATGGATAGCAAATTGTGACAAGCGATTCTGCTGACTTAATGGGTTAGATAGGTTTCACAATGAAACATGAAAATGCTGGATACATAAAGGAAAAGACAAAAGCGTGGCACATGACAACGCCTATTAGGGAGAGGGGTTTGAGAAATGAGATTATTGAAGTCTTATTGTTCAACTCTCATTGCAACTTTCACTTGGCGATTAAAAGTCAAAATGTAAAGAATTAGGAATAGTTCACAGAGTGGTCTAGTATTCCCCTATGGAGGAGTTGAGATACTATATCCGAGAGAAGGACGATTAGGTTGAAAGCGAGTACTTTGGAGCATTACTATTGAGAAACAAGACACCGCTTTAGAGCCTGGTTGAGAGAAATGAGTCGCAAGTCAAATCCCCAACGAGGTTACATTGTGTTTCCGATCCTTGGTTCTCTAGTTCTGGGAATGTTGAGAGCTAACGACGTTCGTATCGCGGCTTCTTGGGAGCTGACGAGCTTTGTGAGATTTTATTTTCCCAAAACTTGTGTATTTCCATTCTTTTTTATTGCTTTGTGGTTAAATTTTTGTTTTGGGCGTCAAACACGTGCTTATTTTTAATACATTGGTGAATCTTAAAGAAAGAGGGTAAAAAACCACGATTAATCCCTTTCAAAGCGTAGTAGTGACTGCCTTATTTGTGAAGGACATATCATTAAGCACACACTTCTAGTCGAATCAGCCAGTGACTGAAACGCCGCCTCTGGAGCTCAGGACCACCTGCCCACGGTACTCAACAGCGAAACTCGTTTTGCCGTGTGCGAAAGGCTGAGCGCTGCCCTGATGAACGAGCCGCCCTTAGCCGCGTGGCGTAACTTCGTATTCGGCCTCTATAAATACGTAGCGGACATTTAAACCCTCGAGCACTTTTGGTGCGCCCCTTAGTCTCTGTTTCTTCTTGCATGTGCATTTTTTTGATTTTTGGGCCTTACGGCGATATTATGGCGCCAGCCAGATCGTCCCAATGCGGCGACCAGGTGGACGCGACCAGGTCCCCCTGCAGTTCGACCCGGTCACTGGCGAGCTGAATCATGCTCTTCACCGCCCTGGCGCCTATTGGGGCGAAGCAGGACATGGATTCCATGGGGGTTGAGATGGTACGCCATCCATGCCCATTCGGGCCAGATTACCGCGTGACTAGCCCGAGCTTCTAATATGGCTACCTGGCCTGCCGCCACCACCATCGCAGTGATTTGTTTTTCTTTCTAGGACGTATTTCTTTATCCTTTTTCTTTCTGTCATTGAGGACACTATCTGTTTTAAGTTTGGGGGTGTGGGTGTATGGGGTGTGACTTAGTTTTATTTTGATTGTTAGTGTGACTTATTTTATTTTGACTGTTATGACTTAGTTTTATTCGACTTGGGTTATTGTTGCTATTTTGCATGGCCCAGGTCCAATTTATTTTATCTTTGCTATTTTTACTGCATATTGGTCTTTTTTTTTTTCTTTTTGCATGTTGCTATTTTTATATTGGGTCATTTTTTTATTTATTTTAGGCGTGTGCTAGGTTGTTTCCAGCCACCAATATGAGGTTCAGTGTTATTATTGCGTACCTGCCTTAATTTTGAGCAGTAACATGAGGGTGTAGTATCATGAAAGCAGATGCGGGGACTGAGGTTGTTGTGGTGGGATTACGTTTTGTGTAAAGTCCAAGACTAACCATGTCCCGGCCACCCTTTTTAGATCCACAGAACTCCTTAATTCTAAAAGTAGGCTAATGCACACACACGTGGTCTTCGGTATGCTTTGACTGGGACTCACCATACAAGTCCTACGAATATAGGAAGTAAACACCTAAGTGAGCGTAGAAAATAGGATCGCCTTTAAGCTGAATAAAATAATAATAATAATAATATGTGTATAATAATAAGAGCAATTGGGATAATAATTGAATGTCGAGCATAGTTAGGGGGGATTTTCAAGCAATGCCTAAGCCAGGCGGCCCAGGAGCCGTTGACTTCATTGCGCTTCATGAATGGAAGGATGGATGATCTACACGATCTAGGACAGGAGTTTGGTTGAGTGTTCGAGTGGCTTCTGGGGGAAATGAATGCTTTCGATGCCCTTAACCAGGCGGTGGGAGTCTCGATGGATCAGCTACGGGGACCTCACCTAAAACCTCTTGGTACTAGTACTCTTCCTTGAATTGGTCTTAGAGTAAATCCCCTTAGGAGTAGCTGAAGTGAATAAATTGGTGCGTTCTCATCCTTCCGTGTTAAGCTATTCCAAATAGGTGAGTTTGATTCAAGTTTGGGGGTACTGCAGTCAAACTATGCATTGGAGATCACATCTTAACCGCACTTAGACTCCTTGGGAAAGATTATTGAGCATTAAAAATGGGGTTGACCTACTTGGTCAACCGAGGCCGGCCCAATGCAAGTTATTGAAAGTTAAACAAGTAAGGTAGTCCTTGGATCTTTTGAACTGGTTAATATGGACTCCTTCTTGCTGTTGTCATGTGTGCTTAGCCCATATCGTCATATAGTTTCACGTTATTCTTGTGTGCCCTGGGTGGAGTCTATTCTTACTTGGGGATAAGAAAGAAGTTAAGTTTGGGGGTGTTGATCGGGATGAATCATGCTTGCATTTAAGTTGAATTCTCGGTGTTCTTTATAGCTAAAATGCATGATTCACAGTCTTTTTCATTAAAATCATGCTAATCCCTCATATGATATTGTTTTATAGAATATGGCGACGTTGGAATCAAAAGGGCAACTAAAAGGTAGAAAAACAGAACATAAGCAGAAATAACAAAAAGGAAAACAACACAAGGGCTATGGGTTAGCGCGGCGAAAACCACCTTCTCCGCTGGCCGAAGCATAAGCGTATGCGGCGACGACCATAGTAGCGAACGAGAAACCACGAAATCAAAGGCCTCGTGGGTTTTCTTGGATTTGAAAACCACCTTCGCGTGGCGAAGCGAGTTCCTTCAATTACGGACTCGAAAAAAAAAACCCTAGCTTTCTAGGCCATTGATGGGCCCGCGTCTCAAGGTATAAAAAAGGAGTAATTTTGAAGCAGAAGGGGGATTTGGATCGAGAAGAAGAAGGAGATGCAAGAGATAGAGATCAAGATAGTCGGATCCGAGAAAGATTGCGAAGATGGAATTTTCTGTAGTTCTTCCTTCAACCTACTTCATGATTCGAATTCTTCAATCTGTAATGAATAATATGATGAGCTAATTCTTTTCTCTAGGGTTTTGCCAACCTAACCAGGTTTGATTGATTGATTTTTGAGTTTGGCTTATTTGATTATTAATATGAGTTCATATGTTTGCTTTAATTCTGGGGTTTAATTACATGTTATTGTTTGGCCAACCGTGACATGCTAAAGCTGGGAGTTTGAGATCAAGAGAAGATCATTTCCAAGGACATGGTTAAAGCAACACTTGGTTTGCACATTTAGGCGTTTCGGAGTCAAGGGGTTGAGGCAGAGATGCAATACACCCCACTGGCGAGATAGGAAAATATATCTCGAGAGAGAATATCTTGTAGGAAAGATCAACTCGCCAACATAACTCGTATGAATCCTTCAATAAGCCCTTAATTGAATTGACATCTATCAAGTGTGGTAGGAGACGGTAAAACCCTAGGTTTCTCGTCATCGATATAATTCAATACATTAAGTTTTAAGTTTTTATTAATTCAAGTAATTTTGTAAGGCGAGAAATTCAATTTTAGAAAAATGTAAGGGTTCATTCGATAAAAACCCGAATTTTAGATCTTGGATGGCGAAGCAGTTTCCTTGGAATCATCTACCAACAAATCTGGCTACCATGTCGAATTTTGTCGAATTAAAGGCGGTCGAAATTTCATTTCGAGGCACCGGGTGTCGGATGCCGTAAAACGGTTTGAGAGACATGTGATGTGACAAAAGTCATATTACATATACTCTTATGACACATGTTGCGAGATTAGAGATGATGGAAACGAATGGCTGGAATGGTGCAGTCTCGAATCTAGAAGAAGGGACATGATTGGAATTTTTGGTGTTAATGAGATAAGACAAAAGCGTGAATAGTGTTGTCTTCTTCATTTAGAGAGCAAAAATGGCGAAACATGACGATGGATTGGACTTGAGGTGCGGAGGTAGTTTTCATTTTTAGAGAGAGAGAGCTCATTCTCTCTGGGTTTACGTCATTCGGTTGGTCGGTTCTCGACCAAGAGAGAGGGGCAAAAGCTCGTCGTTCTCTGGGGCTATGTGGACACCCGATTTAGTGGAGTTCGACAACTCCAAGGGTAGGGATCTTTTCTACTTGCCGTTAATCTTTAGATTTAGAGTATATAAATAGTTAGGAAACGTTACGAGGCTTTATTTTAAAGTAAACTTGCTTCGGTCTCAAAAGCTTTGAACCAAGTAAATTCCCTATTTGTGTGGTTGTGAGCATTAACTTTCGAGGGGTTTCAGCATTCACGTGAATGACACGAATTTTTGGTGTAAGAAAATGTGTTTGGTTGGAGTGATTCAAAATGAATTGCTTTCGTGTTTACATTCAATTAGCCCATGTAAGGCTAATTTTCAGGTGTAGTGATTGGAATGTGCATAACATGTTTTATGTGATTGTTCCATGTTAATATATGCATGTGAATACTCTTAAGTATGAATCATTTTCAGGATTGACATGTACATTCCCATATGTCTTTGGGGCACTCACAGAATATTAGGAGTGAGTGCATGACATGAAAAGCTAAAAATGAAAATGTTTGTGAAAGGAATTTCAAGGAAGATTTTTTTGAAGAGTACCTTGGAGGGTTGTCCCAACATCTCGCGGATAGGGACCATAGTACAGCAGGGCGTTATCCGACAATTCGCCTCGGAGGGTAGTCGATGTATTTCTGGGAAGTCGGTGCAGTTTTCAAAGAACAAAAATATTTTGTTTTTTGAAAACCCGTGGATTTCTCACATTGGCTTAGGCATATCAGTGTAGAGAGTGGTAGGACTGGGACATGGGATTAGATAAATGCATAAACGTTAGAGTAGGTTCATGAAATTGCTTGAATGTGATTCAACATCACATGTGCACTTGAGTGGAAATGGCCTATGTAAGGAGTATCACCTCTGGGCTTTTGCTCACCCCCGTCGAGGATCATATTACAGGTGCAGGGAGTGTGTGGGACGACGGCTCACCTAGAGGCCACGTTTTAGAAGCGGTTGTAGTTTGGTATTGATTTTATTATAACATGTATTAAATTGTAAATTTTAATATATATTGAATTAAAATGTGTAACTCTTGAACCATGTAATACATTTAGTTGGGATATATTTGTGAGTATTGATCTGGGGCCCAGTGACCATTATTTTACTTGCATAGACCACAGTGGTCGTTTATCAAACTTGTTGGGCGGTTTATGCCTTGCTGATAGAGCTCCTGGTACGAAAGGGGCTTCTACTGCCAGATTTTAAGTAGTGGTGTCGGGTCACGTGACCAGCTAGTATTCCAGCAGTTGACGGGTTGTCAGCGGACACCGGATTTGGGCGTCACGGCTTAGTATAGGCTACGTGCTTAGAGTACCTTGGGGGCTCGGTGGGTGTGGGGAGCTTAGGTAAATGAAAACCCTAGGGCTTGAGGGACTTGAGCCCAGGCCATAGTCATAAAGGAGTAAGAAACATCGACTTATTTCTTTCGATGTTAAAGTTTAAGGTATGTGATTACACAGAAATCTGAGATAAATGACCCCAGAGCTATCTTGCATACCATGTGTTTGATGTGATTGTATGGTGTTGATTGATGTGAATGGTGTACATAACATGAGTTATTTGTGTATGAATTGTGATTAAAGTGTATGCTTGGTGAATAACATAGGAAAGATGTTACAGACATTAGAATTAATATACCATAGGTGTTGAAAATTTTTTAACCAAAATGGTCGAGTACGACGATATATATATATATATATATATATATATATATATATATAATTTTATGGACGAGTGGTTCTAGTTTTGAACATAAATAGATTGTGTTGTGGAATCACAGAAAATCTTTCTGCTTTTTGCCTGAAAAGAGGGTAAGAATTTAACTCATAAAAATTTTTTGAGTTGTATAGTCAGTGATCTGAAGCTATTGCATTTATAGGAGTAGCAAGGGAGGGTATTGGAGATGAAAAAAAAATTAAATGATGAGAAAGAAATTTTCTAAGGTTTTACAATGTATGTAAAGCACAGGAGAAAATAAATAAAATAAATTTTAATAAATTTATTTGGATTTATACTAAAAAATGAAAAAAAAATATATATATATATATATATATATATATATATATATCTATATATATATACATATATATATATACTATATATATATATATATATATATATATACTATATATTTTTTTTTTTTTATTTTTTTCAAATTATTGGAATGAGAAAAAAATTTTCACGGGGAGGCGGTTAGACTCTTGCCTTTTTCTAGTGTAAGTCACTGGCCTAGCAGGTGTTGGCGACGCGAAACAGAGCATGGCGCGGGACGGGCACCGGTGCTCGAGGTACCTTGGTGATCACGATCACGACCGGTGGGCAGCGTCGGTACGACACGGCGAGAGGCTCACGACATGGCCGTGGCCGCCGCAGCGCTGACTGGCTAGTGGATGTGTCGCTGATACGGTTTGTATCTTGACGAGAGGCGGGCAGCGGCTGGGCGTGTTGCGCGATACAATCATTGTGACACCACGGCCGGGAAGGCACCACGATACAACGCAAGAGGCGTGTGACACGACCGAGCCCGTGACATGGCGCGCGATCTTGCTATGAGCAAAGACCGGGCTTGCGACCACGGCGAGCTGGGCGCATCATCGCGGCGTAGCCGGTCGGATTGGTGGCTGCACGTGCACCCTAACGATTTTGGACTTCGGTCTGCTTGTTTTGAGTCTTTATTTTGGGACAACATTCCATGAACAAATGTTCATAAGATTTTCAAAATAAAAATATAAAAACCAAGAAATCAAATGAAATAAAAATTTTCAAAAATAAAATTTTGTCGATATGATTTAATAAAATGAAATTATTGTCTCTACAGACACTACGAATGTACGGACATAGTGTAAGGCAAAATTTTGTGGAATGAGAATTAGTGTCTCGAGGTTTTGTTTACGCCTGAGATATCGCTGAATATTAACTTGCCATTCATGTGTAGTTATTGGTCGCAGGGCTTAGCAATGTGAGGGCGTCCACGAGGTAACGTTAGGCACCACCGGCTTCACCAAGAGCCTTGCGCCGAGGTCGTGGCGATCATAGTCAGCCGTTATCGCACATGCACAAAAAGCAATAGTGAGCCAGGCTAGTGTCAAACGACTCCAAAGGCTTAGAAGCACACGTCTCCAATGCAGTTAGAGGAGGAGGACTCTAGGGTCGTGGACGACTATGATCACAAGGGAGGAGTAGATGACATACTTAGGCATCCAAGATATGGGTGTCGGTACTAAGAGGAAGGAAAAGATTCACCTCTCTTCCAACCGGGAAAGAAACAGAAGACTTACGTTTTCACACTAATTCAAAGATAAACAGCAACATGACAAAAAGACTAAGGCTGGGGATTTTCGGCATTTAGTCGCCGTAAGTATGAAAGATATGTTATTTCTCTGGGCCGACACCGACACTTTTCGACGGATTGCCCATGAGGCGTAAATCCCAAGCGAGATGGGACACCCCGGGTCCCAATCATTATGAGGATGAGTTGTGGTTGCCAATGATGGTGCGATGGTGTGATACCATCACATGTTGTTCTGACATATGAGGAGGGATCGTCAGAGACAGATCCTGTTGTTTTGGACGCAACCAACAATCAGAGGACGTGAGGAGGACACGATTATTCCACCCCCTGATCTGGTCAAGGGAACCAAAGATCGCCCAGGTGCCGAACTAGCACCAGTGAAAGACTCAGAAGGGCCACATGCTAAGGCAGCCAGTCGAGGTCCCACAGATTTCACAGAGTTTCGAGAGTTCTGGGTCAAGCAAAGTGTACACAGGTTACTCATTTGCCGCAGCCCGGCAAATGTGGAGCGCAGATCGGCTTCCAGGAGGCGCAGATCCTGCGGTACAGCCAGATCGAGCCGCCCAGATTAGTTTGTTACGCGGTGGCAATGCTTCACCTCGTGACATTTGTTGACTAGAGAAGGTTGAAATTGGATGCATCATGTTCATTAATGCATCTCAGGTGATAGATTTAGGTTTAACAGGTAGCCAGGTGGCCTTCCTGAGACGCTTCGTGATGCCTTCCTGACATGTATGAGAGTCGACCCTGACAGTCTGATTGTGAGTTGACAGAGATCTCCAAGATTCTTCGCGGTGCACCCCCTGGATCGGGTGTCACGAGGCATCATTACGCTCATGTGTCATGTACGCAGTGGCTGCTCCCGCGGCGAGTTGGGCGTGGGTGCATGGTATGGTCATTCACCACTCTTGGTGAGTGTGAGCTGGGTTTGTCTTAGAGACTACGTCCAATGAAGACTCATAGTTCGAATTAGAAAATGAAGAGTAATTAATGTGTGTTGGGCAAAGCAAGAAGGGACCCGGGGTGATATCCCGAATTTCTGTGTGGGTGTAAGAGACCCGGGGAGAGATCCCAAATTTCTGTGTGGGTGTAAAAGACCCTTGGAGAAATTCGAAATTTACCGTATTGGGTGTAAGGGCAGGGAAAGTTGTCAGAAATTTACGTGGGTGTAAGGGCCAGTGGAGTTATCTGAAATACGTATTGGGTATGAGGGCCCGTGGAGAAATCAGAGGCTGCATTATTGGGTGTAGAGACCAGGCTGGAGTTATCGAAATCTACGTATTGGAGTGTAAGAGACCAGTGGAGAAATCGAAAATTTACGTATTGGGTGTAAGAGGCTAAGTGGAGAAATCAGGGATCTAAATGTGGGTGTAAGGCAGGAGCTATCTCGAATTTCTGTGTGGGTGTAAGAGACCCGTGGAGTTATCCGAAATCTCTGTGTGGGTATAAGAGACCCGTGGAGTTATCCGAAATCTCTGTGTGGGTGTAAAAGACCCGTGGAGTTATCCGAAATCTCTGTGTGGGTGTAAGAGACCCGTAGAGAAATCCGAAATTTCTATGTGGGTGTAGAGACCCGGAAGCTGTCCCCGAAAATTTGTGTGGGTGTAGGGCAGGAAGCTATTCCAATTTCTATGTGGGTGTAAGAGACCGGAGTGGAGTTATCCAGAAATTTGTGTGGGTGTAAGGGCCGGAGTGGAGATATCAGAAATTTACGTGTGGATGTAAGAGGCTCGCGGTGTGGCCCAGGATTACGTTGCGGAGAGAGAAAACACACAGTCATGTTATCACGAAGACTTAGAGTTAAGTGATAAGAGTCGGGAGTGACTCGAGATGAAATGGACTAGGTTGACGGTCCATGGGATTGTCAGTGATTGTGACCAAGCAGGGGTTGTGTAGGGTTACATGTTATGTGGATTATATACAGGTGTTAGAGGACATGCTACGAGCATGCGTCTTGGATCATAAGGGTAGTTGGGAAGAGCATTTGCCCTTAGTGGAATTCGCCTACAACAACAGTTATCAAGCGAGTATACAAATGGCACCATATGAGACATTATAGCGGGAGGCGTACGGATCACCCGATATGTTGGACCGAGGTGGGAGAAAGGCTCCATCAATGGTCCTAATCGATTGGGAACACCTCAGAAGGTGAGCTTGATACGCGATAACATCTTCTCACGGCTCAGGCCGGCCAGAGGGCTATGTTGATGTACGGCAGCGTCGACCCTTAGGATTAGGTTTGGGGTGAGCTTCTTGAAGGTGATGCCTAAGAGAGGAGTGGTCAGGTTCGGCAAGCGCGGGAAGCTATCACCTAGGGTTATTAGGCCCTTCGAGATACTCAAGAGGGTAGGAATTGTAGCGTACCGTTTGGCTTTACCTTGACATGTCGGGTGTCCACGCAATTTCACGTCTCCATGCTGCCGGAAGTATACTCCCGGATCGGCCCATGTAGTGGATTGGGGGAGGGTGAGGTTGACAGCGATGGGACCTTGAGGAGGACCGGTGTGCATTATGGATAGCCCGGGACGGGTTTGCAACGCCAGACCTTGAGGCTAGTGAGGGTGCTATGGAAGCAGGTGGAGTGGAGGAGTCAAACGTGGGGCGAGAGGACACGATGCGAGGGCCTGTCCAGCTTCTTGTTTGCAGGATGAAGGTCGTGGTTTGAGTCGTTTAATATTTAAAATGACTAGTTTACATGCATGGTAGAGTGCCGCGTTGCATATGCATGTGTTCGTAGTGATTGTATAGAATTTCGGACGAAATTCAGCACAGAGGGAGAATGTAAGACCTGATAAAATTCCAATTTTCTGAAAATGGCAAAAAGGGTCATTTCGGTAAAAACCCGAAATTTTTCTAGATCTCTGATGACGAAACATATTTCACCATTGGAATCATCTCGCAAAATCTAGCTACCACGTCGTTGTCGAATTCGAAGCGGTCCCGAATTTCCGCGTTTTGAGGCAGGGTGTCGGGTGCCATAAAACGGGTTTGAGAGACATTTGACGTGACAAAAGTCACTTATTACATGTACTCTTATGACACATGTTGCAAGATTAGAGAGATGATGGAAACGGATGGCCTAGATAGTGCCAAGTGTCAAAAATCTAGAAGAAGGGACATGATTGGAATTTTTGAATTGTTAATGAGATAAGACAAAAATGTGAACAGTGTTGTCTTCTTCATTTAGAGGCAAAAATGGGCAGAAACGGGCAATGGCTGGACTTGAGGTGCGGAAATTTGGATTTTCGCTAGAGAGAGAGAGAGTGCTCGTTACTCTTTAGATTCCGTGTTCGGACCGTCGGTTACACGATGGAGCAAGAAGCAAGAGATTGTTCTGGCGGTGAGGGGCTGCACAGTGGACTTGGAGATTTGGTGGAGTTCCGACAACTCCAAGAGGTAGGGATCTTTTCCCACTTGCGTTAATCTTTGGCTAAGAGCCATGTAAATGGTGGAGCGATCCACGAGGCTTGTTTTAGCCGTAAACTTCGGTCTCAAAAGCTTTGAACCAAGTGGAGAAAATTCCTATTTGTGTTGTACGCGTCGACGGTAACGATGGTTTCCTTGTTCATGTGAATAGTGTTCTGAAAATTTTTGGTGTGAAAATGTGTTTGGTTAGTGATTCCAAAATATGAATTGCTCGTGTTTGTTAATTAGCCCATGTGAGCTAATTTTTGTGTAATTGATTGTGAATGTGCATAACATGTTTTATGTGATTTAATTATGTTAATATATATGCATGTGAATATATTAGTATGAATGTTTTGGGATTGGCATCATGTATTCCATATGCACTGGGACACCCTAGAATATTAAGAGTGAGTGCATGACATGAAAAGAAACACAAAAATGAAAGTGTTTGTGAAAGGAATTTCAAGGAAGATTTTCTGAAGAATTGCCTTGGAGAGTTGTCCAACATATCACTTCGGATGAGGATCATGAAATTTGGGCGTTCTCATCAATTCGCCTCGGAGGGTAGTCAATGTATTTACGAGGAAATTGATGGCGAGTTTCGAAAACAAAAAGCTTTGTTTGAAAGGCGTGATTTTATTCGCGATGCGGCTTAGGCATGTGTGAGGAGTCGGTGTGACTTCGGGACATGGGATTGGTCATGTAGACATTCGAGTAGGTTCATGAAATTGCTTAAATGTGATTGTTTGCCATGCATGTGCACTTAGGTGGGGAGTAACCCATGTAGGAAATTATCACTACTGGGCTTTGCTCACTCTGTCGAGGGATCACTATTTCAGGTACAGGGAGTGTGCACGAGGACGGCGCTCGCTAGAGGCCGCGTTTTAGAAGAAAGCCAAATTGTGGCTTAGTATGAACCTGTATAACATGTATTACAATTGTAAATTTTAATATATGTTGAATTAAATGTCATAAAACTCTTGTACCATGTAATACATTTAGTTGGGATATATATTTTGTGAGTATTGATGCAGGGGCCCAAGTGGCCATTATTTTACTTGCATGTAGACCCTGTGTGGTCATTGTAAACTTGTTGGGACAAGTTTGTACCTTAGTGAAACTCCGTACAAAGGGGCCTGCGATTTTTACCGTGAGTGGTGTCGGGTCACCCAACACCCACTAGTATTCCGCAGGTTGACGGGTTGTCAACGGACACCACAAATTTGGGGCGTCACAAATTTAGTCGCAATTCGTTTTAGGATTATATCCAAATATTATCGAAGTCATTAAATCAGTAGTCAACACACTTCTTTTCGAGGGAATGACACTTGACTAACCACTATACTACGTCAACTCGACTCGTATACTTGCACACACGGGTTTGAGTTGCCCACCTAATCTCACATACTCACTATCGACCCGTCACGTGTGGCATTAGAGTGGGGGACACTTGGCACATGGGTGGGCCAAGTGTCATGCCCTCAAACTATGCATGACATGGGAGGATGAGGTTAAGGCATGGAAAACACATGGAATTGGTTTGCCATGTGTCAAGGTGGTTGGAATTAGGTGTCCTACACTAACTCAAACCAAACTAAGTGGAAGGGGGAGATCAGTTCAGTGGGTAGAGAAGGAAGGAAGGAAAGAAAGAAAAGAAAGAAAAAGAAGAAAACAAGAAAGAAATGAAGAAGAAAGGAAGAGGAAAGGAAGGAAAATAGGAGGAGTTGGTCTACACTCCAACAGGTAGGTTCTTCTCTTACTTGGGATACCATTGTCTAGGGGCCATTCAATGGCCATGGAGCTCTAGCTAACATGGGGCTGGTTAGCCGGTTGGGATAAGGCGTAGTGTGTTTTGAGCACTTTTGATGCACGAAAGCGTAGTTTTGGTGCAATTTGAACACAGTTGAGTACATGTATGAGGTATCTTGGATTTTTTTGTGTTCTTTGTTCTTACATTAAAAATTGGAAAAATTTCCGGATTTGCATGTGTTATATTCTGCTTGAATAATAAAGTTTTGGGTGTGAAAAATACTCCTTTACATGTTGTTTTACGAACTATAAATGCGGAAAAAATTCGATTTGCATTTTCGCTTGTTGAGTACATACGATTTATGTGTGAAAAATGGCGATGTGCATCTTTGTTTTCTTGTTAAGCCGGAAAGAAAATCGGAGTTATATGTTTACCTTCGCCAGATTTGATAACATGTAAATTCTATGGAGGCTTGATGTTATTAGTGCATCAGTTTTCGAGAAATTTGGAGATATGGAAAAAAACCCTGTTTGCATGATTAATTCTTACTTGAATAACAAGCAGATTTTGGTGTGAAAAATACTCATTTGCATGCAATTTTAAAATTATGCATCTGGAAAAAAAATCGATTTGCATGTTCATTTCATGTTGATTGCATGCGGTTATGTGTGAAAAATTGTAGTAATGCATCTTTGTTTACGGTTAGAAAATTTGGAAAGAAAATCAGTTATATGTTTACCTTCTTAGTTTGATAACATGTAAATTACGTGGGAGAAAACAGTGGTATTAGTGCATGCGGGTTTTACGGCGAAGATATGGAAAAAAAAAACCCCAGGTTGCATGATTAATTCTTGTTTGAATAACATGCAGTTTTATGGGAGTAATATTGGTTTATGCATGCATGAAATAAGTAAATAATATGCAGTAGCATTGCATTTCACGTGTATGGGGACATCGTGTATATCGGGTGTGAGTGCACGGCATGACTTTAAACAAGCGATTTTATCGGATGGTTGTCCAAAAAAATATTATCGGAGTATGTTTTACACAGTACTATCGGAGTCTGTCCAAATGAAAATATCGAAGGGTTGTCCAAAGTACTATCAGAGTCTATCCAAATGAAAATATCTGAGGGTTGTCCACAATATTATCGGAGTTTATCAAATAATATCGAGGTTGTCCACGATTACTATGAATACATCCCGTAAATATATCGGAGGTTATCATGATATTATCAGATCTGTCCAAATGAAATATATATATATATATATATATATATATATATATATATATATATATATATATATATCGGAGGTGGTCGATATTTTATCGAAATTACATCCAGCGAACCTTCACGAGAACTAAAGCAAAACCTTTTGTTTTAGAAATAATTTTCATACATGGCAAAAAAAATGCATGTATGAGGAAATTCGGTGAGTCGAGGCATGGGACAGCATATGGCATTCATGTAGAAAATTGCATGATTTTTTACTTGAATGGGTATGAGGTATTCATGAACATGGCATTGTATGCGCTTAGGTGGGGTCTTAGCCCTCGTAAGAGATTTTCTGTTGAGCTTTATGCCGTTGTGGGAAAATCATTTTAGTGCGGAGAGTACATGGGAAGCGAAACAGGTCAAGAAATTAGTTGAGAAAAAGGACGGTTGGCTTTGTTCTGTATCCTATAAATTTTGGGTAGAAAAACCCAATTTCTGTTTATGTAAAAAGAACAGAGTTGTAATTAAACTCATTTTGTATAAGAAATGCAATTCTGGTAAGGTTTCACCGGGTTTCATATGCCCTTGTAATAAAAATATTGTTTTATACCGAATTTGCGGCGTATAAAAAAAAATGACTCTCGGGAATTAGGGCGTCACAAAATATAATGCTACCAAATGGAACTAGATTTCATATTAATGATGCATTATATTCTAGAAAATCAACAATAAATTTGCTTAGTTTTAAAGATATCCGCAAAAATGAATATCATATTGAAACTATGAATGAAGGTAATAATGAAAGTTTATATATTACCTCTATAATTTATGGGAAAAATATTGTTGCGGAAAAGCTTCCGGCATTATCCTCTGGGTTATATCATACAACCATAAAGCCAATTGAGTCATTTGTTGTAATGAACCAAAAGTTCAATGACCACGAGGTGTGAAGTGCTATTCACGAGAGTCAGTTGACCACCCGTCAACTGCTTGAAAGATACATGTCTCTCATATCATAAGACTCATACATGAATAAAAATGACCACATTGCTTTACACAACATACTCACAAAATATATCCAACTATATTACAATAGGTTCAAGAGTTACATCGCTCTTAATACAAACATGTTTCAATTTTAATATTTCATACATGCTTTACAAAAATGTAATCAAAGCCACATGTAAAGCTTCTTAACTATGGCGCAATGAGCGCCGTCTTGGGCTACTCCCATGCACAGAAATAATTTTCCCGCAAACGGGGTAAGCGATGCCCGATAGTTGAATTCCCTACATGGGTTACTCTCTACCTAAGTGCATGTAATAGCAACCAAACACATTCAAACCAAATGCATGATCTATGAATATCTGCTATGCCCCAATCCCATGTCTCGAGTCCTCACCAACTCCCTCCCACATGCTTATGCCATGTATGAAAATCGTCTTCAACAAAAATATTTGTTTTTAGTGTAGGAAACACTGATATAAATACGTTGGACAATCCTCAGTGGTGTTGGGTAACTCTCCGAAACAATTCATGGGCCTCTCCGATGTGAATTGTTTGATGATTTCCGAACACAATTCTTCAGACAACTTTCCGATAAAATTCTATTTTTATAATTTTACATAAGAATTCATTGTTTTGGACAACCCTCCGATTTTATTTGTTATGCACTCACACCTACTAATCTAGGGTGCCCCGGTGCATATGAAATACAATATTCCATTTCCATACAACACATGTTAATATATCAAGCATGTATATATTAACAAAATTCACATACTAACCACATGTTATTTATTCATAGCAATAACATTAAAATTAGCTCACATGGGCTAATAAACAATTTAAGCAATATTATCTGAGCAACACACATGGACAATTTCGAGTCAACCATCAACTTTCAGATTTGTTTTTAGGTCTCCCAAACGTGCGATGGGTTGTCATTGGGCTGACCTCATCAAGCATCGGTTCCACTTCACTTTGGAACCAAATCAATGTAGTTCAGGCCTCCACGACTCCCAAGCCATGATTTGCGTATTATTCGAATATCAATGATAACACACATATATAAGGCACACAAGGACCATTTTCGGTCGAGATCGGTCGGAAGCTTGTCTAGCGAGTCCGAAATTTCCAACTTATGCAGTCCGATTTTGGGACTGACGAGTGGCCTCACGGCCTCATACCATCCAAACCATTTTAATGGCTTTTAAGTCGAAAATAAACCAAGTAGGAGAAGACCCCTACCTCGCGGAGTTTTCAAAACTCCACATAACTGGTGCCCACGCGTAGCTCTTGCAGTGGGGAGCAACTTTATCTTGGCTCAGGGATTCGACAGTGCGATCATCAGAATTCTAGAGAGAAGGTAGAGCTTCTCTCTAAAAATCCTCTCTTTTCTCTCGATTCTGCAGGTTTGCTCTCCCCATCTCCCCTGGCCCAGGTTGGTCGAGCATGGGTGAAAGTGTCTTCTGCACTTACGTGTCAGCTTTACTATTCTTACATGGGATTTCATATCGCATCCTCTACTTTGGGATTTCCATCCAATTAAGAGATGCCACATGTCCACGTGGGCCCCACTTGGCTCTCCTTGTTTAACTAATTCAGCACCTGACACGTGGCACCTTTGCCGAAATGCCATATAAATGTGATGTCTCGCACCCTACCGGTCTTTCCGAAAAGCGTGAAATTAGGCTTTCTTGAAGTCGATGAAATTCGATGTGGTATTTAATTCGCGAGCGATTACGTGGTGAAGTTCGTTTCGTCATCAGAGATCACAGAAAAATTACGGATTTTGGCCGAAATTACCATTTTACCGCTTTTGAAAATTAGAATTTTCTCGGGTTTACCGCAAATTTTTACTCTTTGGCATAATAAGCTAGGTCACCCTGGATCTTCAATGATCACGACAAATCATGAAACGATCATGAGCATCCCTTACGGAGACGAGAGAGATTCTTTTGCCCAATGAATTTTCTTGTGACCCTTGTTCACAAAGGTAAGTTAATAGTTGATATATTTAATAAAATCGTATGCGAATCACCGAGTTTTTAGAAAAGAATACATGGGGACATGTGGACCTATTCATCCTAAATAATGGACATTTCTAGATTATTTTATGGTCCTAATAGATGCCTCCACTGGATGGTCACATGCATGTCTTCTTTCCACAAGAAATGTTGCCTTTTCTAGGCTCCTTGCACAAATGACCAAATTAAGAGCACAATTCCCTCAATGACTATTGTATGTCAATTGGGATAAATATTTAGCATCCTGTTGCTCATGTTCATACCCAAAATGGTTTAGCAGAGTCTTTGATCAAACGTCTTCAATTAATAGCTAAACTACTGTTAATGAAGACCAAATTACCAGCATCTACCTAGGGACATGCTGTTATGCATGCTTCAAGTCTAATAAGAATTAGACCAACATCTTACCATGAGTACTCCCCTTCACAACTTGTATTAGGTAAACAACCAAATATTTCCCACTTACGAGTTTTTGGTTATGCAGTCCATTTACCAATTGCACCCCCACAACGTACCAAAATGGGTCCACAACGTAGACTTGGGATTTATGTAGGTTTTGATTTGCCGTCTATCATAAGATATTTGGAACCCTTAACAAGAGATGTTTTTAGAGCTAGATTTGCAAATTGTCATTTTAATGAAACTATATTTCCACCATTAGGGGGAGAAAAGTCAATTCCAGAAGAACGATGAGAAATTACTTGGAATGCATCCACATTATCTCATTTTGATCCTTGTACAAATCAATGTGAGCTGAAGTTCAAGGATCATTCATTTACCTCAATCATGCAAATCAATTACTAGATAATTTGTTGATGCAAAGAAAGTGACAAGTCACATATCCCGACTACAAATGTGAAGCCTGATTAATGTCCTTGAAGGGCCGATTAGAAAATGAGTCTAAATCACTTTGAAGTGTGGGAGACCTATTGGTTCAAAAGATATAACTCCCCGGAAAAGGAGAACACAAATGAGAATTGACACCCCTAAAGAGGTACATGATAAAAAAAATAAAAAAAGGGCCCCCATAGAGGCATTTAATAAACAAAAGGCCCATGTAGAGGCATTTGGTGAATAAGAGGCCCTTGTAAAGGCATATATTGAACAAAAAACCACAAAATAAAGAATTAGCCCTTGAAGAGGCACAGGAACTTGAAAATTTTGAGATCTCAATAAATTATGTGCACAATAGAGAAATTTGGGATCAAAATAAAGTTATTATCAATAATATTTTTGCTTTCCAAATGGCCTTAGACATCATAAGAAATGATGAGAACCCCGAACCACAAAATGTGGAAGAATGACAAAATAGAAATGTGACGCCCTAAAACCCGGGGGTTCGTTGACTACCCGTCAACCCGCGGAATACAAGTGGATGTCGGGTTACCCGACGCCACTTCAGAAAATCGGGCAGAGTCTCCTTTGTATGGGAAGCTCTACCCAAATACAATACACATATCTTTGTCCCAACATTTGTCTGTCAATACATGAGTAATATGGCCACTTGAGCTATAAACATCTCATACATGCAAGCTACAGAATCCAGTATATCTGATAGTTACAAGAGTTCAAATGTTTCACTCTTATCTGACATATATTAAAATATAAATTCTAATACATGTAAATATCGTCAAAGCCAAAGCCACAATCAAAGCTTTTCTTCTAATCTCAGCCTGGGGCGAGCCGTCCCTGTACGCTCACATTTTGTAAGAAAGGGGTCCCACGGCCGGGGTGAGTTAAAGCTCGGTAGGAGAGCTAGCCGCAGTGGGCTACTCGCCCACCTAAGTGCAGTGCAATATTCCAAAGTAAACACACATTCAAGCAAATGCATGATCCTACTTGAATGTCTACATGACCAACTCAGATCCCGAGTCCTCACCGACTCTCTCACACTCGCCTAAGCCTTGTATGAAAATTATTGTTTTATTAGTGGACAACCCTCCGATGTATATATATATCAATTGGAGCGCTCAGAAGCGGTGATATAATTATTTGTTTGTGGACTACCCTCCGATGAATATCAATTGGGCCGCTCCGACGATTGATATTTTAAATTTGGACTACCCTCCGATAATTAATGTTTTTAGACAACCCTCCGAACCGTTTTCTCTAGACTCATCTCATGCACTCACTCCTATAATCCTAGGGTGTTCCAGTGCATATGGAATGCATGTATGCCAGTTCCAATACAGTCTAATCACATGCAAATATATAAACATGAATATACTCGCATAATTCAAAATCACACAATCATGTTTATGTAATTTTACAACTCATACATCAAAAATTAACAAACTTGAGCTAATGATCAACGAAAGCGATTTAATTTAAATCACTTGGCCAAACATATATTCCACCTGAAATATATTTTAGAACACTATTCTAGAATAGTAAACCTCCGTTACTATTCCAGGAAAATCCTGCGCCCGTTAGTTCACTTAGTGAACGGGTTTCAAGCCATTTAGGTCTCATCCAAATCAATCCATGATTTAATACCAAATCCCCATATTTGACAACCCAATCAGCCGTGGCGATCCGCATTTGCTCCAATGGGTACTCAAAAATTCATATCAATTCGGTCCCAAGGTTTGGGGCCAGGTCAACGGCTTCTCCGCGGCTCAATCAGCTCAAACATTTGCAAAGTATTTAAAAGAGGGAATAAAACCAAGTAGGGAGAAACCCCTACATCTCGGGTGAGTAAACTCCTAAATGTACCAGCAGAAGCCCTCTCCGCGTAGACGGTTTCAGCTAAAATCCCAGAAAGGCCTTGACGGTTGGATCGCGTGTATTTCTAGAGAGAAGTGCTCTCTCTCTCTAAAAATCTCCCAAAATCTGGAGCTACTGCATCTCCTCTTTCATTACACGTTTTTGTCTCCCATTTGAGGAAGAAGATGAGCACTATTTGCTCTTTTGTCATTTAGCTCATTAACATTCCAAAAAATGACATTTGCTGTCCTTAACTTTCCCAATTTTGACATTGACTCTATTTGGCCGTCATTTTCATCGTTATCTACTCATATCGCATGGTACATGAGTACTTGTTATGTGTGACTTGTCGCATTGAAAATCGTTTCTGACCGAACCGCGATGCCTTGAAAAGCGTGTCGACTCCGACTATCTCGAATTTGTGAGGAAATTTTGCGTGCTGGCTAGATTTCTGAGGAAGATTCCAGGGAAATCAGTTTCATCATCGAAGGATCTGAAATTAATTTCGGATTTTGCCCGAATTTCAATTTTGTAATCGAAATTACAATTTTTCCCTTTTTCCAGAAATTGCAATTTCTCGGGTCTTCTGAAATGATTGGCTAAAATGGGCCGAGAAGCTATGCGGAGTTAAATTAAGCTTCGTTAATGAAACGAGACGTTTTTGGACCTGTAGTCCAAACACCTAAAGGTGTAAAGCCTGTTGGGTGCAAATGGGTATTTGTACGAAAGCGCAATGAAAATAATGAGATCATAAGATATAAATCGCGATTAGTAGCACAAGGTTTCTCGCAAAGACCTGATAGTGACTATAAGAAAACATATTCTCTTGTCATGGATGCAATCATTTTCCGCTTTCTAATAAGCTTGGCAATCTCTGAAGGACTGGATATGCTTCTCATGGATGTCGTCATAGCTTATCCATATGGATCCATAGATAATGACATTTATATGAAAATCCCTGAAGGATTTAAATTGTCTGAAGCAAATAATACAAAGCCTCGTACTATGTGCTCAATCAAATTACAACGATCTCTATATGGATTGAAGCAATCCGGACGCATGTGGTACAATCACCTCAGCGAGTATTTATTGAAAGAAGGGTATGCAAACAACCCTATATGCCCATGCATTTTATTAGAAGTAGAAACAGTTTACAATTATTATTTGTGTATGTTGGTAATTAAATCTTGTGGGACTCTGAAACTCACAAGAACAACAAAATATTTGAAAAAGGAATTTGAAATGAAAGATCTTGGGAAAACAAAATTTTGTCTCGGCCTACAAATTGAGCATTTCCCTACTAGAGTTTTAGTTCATCAATAGGCATATACTAAGAAAATTTTAAAACGTTTTTATATGGATAAAGCACACCCTTTAAGTTCGCCAATGATTGTCCTTTCACTTGAGGTGAAAAATGACCCATTTCGTCCTTGTGAAAAAGGTGAAGAGTGAAGAATTACTTGGTCTTGAAGTACCATATCTTAGTGCAATTTGTGCACTTATGTATCTTGCTAACTGTACTCGGCCATATATTGCTTTTTCTATCAATTTATTAGCTACGTATCGTTCTGCTCCAACCTAAAGACATTGGAATAGTATCAAGCATATTTTGCGCTACCTCCAAGGAACAACTGATATGGGTTTATTTTACTCAAAGGAATCAAAGCAACAATTGTTTGGATATGTTGATGCAGGATACCTTTCAGACCCGCATAAGGCTAGATCACAAACAAGGTATGTGTTTAGTATAATAGAAGCTGTATTTCTGTGGAGATCCTTTAAGCTTAAACAATGGTGGCCACATCCTTGAATCATTCAAAGATTATAGCAATTCTGAAGCAGAGTCGTGAATGCGTATGAATAAGATGATGGTCAACGTATCGAGAATCATGGGATACCTCTGCCGAACAACGACAACATTAGAAGATAATGTTGCATGCATTACACAAATCAAAGGAAGTTCACTCAAAGGAGATAGAACTAAACACATTTCTCCAAAGTTCTTTTATACACATGAACTCTAGAAGAGTGGTGAAATTGATGTTCAACAAATACGGTCGAGTGATAATCTAGCAGACTTATTCATGAAGTCATTGTCAACCTCAACATTCAAGAAGCTAATACATAAGATTGGAATGCACCAACTTAAAGATATCGACATGAGAACATGCTTATAATGAATCTTATTTATCTTTGCACTATTTTTCCCTTGATAGAGTTTTGTCCCACTGGAGTTTCTTGTAGGTTTTTTAACGAGGTAGTCTGGACTAGGCAATCTCCAACATCATAAGAATATTGTACTCTTTTTCCTTCGCTAGGTTTTATCCCATTGGGTTTTACTAGCAAGGTTTTAATGGGGCAAATTCATGATGATGATCATTCAAGGGGGAGTGTTGTAAATGAACAGTTTCATTTACATGTGGTGAATGACCACATTAAAACTCATTCATTTAAGGTGCATGACTTCTCATTACTTTCCTCACATTCACTTTGTAAATCATGCATTTTTATGATACCTTAGTACTCTTTTAATGAGTAGTAATTAAAGGTCACATGAGAAAACATAAAGGTCTTCTCCATCCTTTGTAATAATATCCTAGGAAAATAAATGCTTCTGCATTCTTTCTCTCCTTTTAATCTAAGTTCTATTCTTTCTTCCTTCTCTCTTTAGTATATATATATATATATATATATATATATATATATATATATATATATATATATATATATATATATATATATATATATATATATATATATATAAAAAAGAAAATTGATAGAACTACTTAAACTTAGCATTTTATGTAATTGGCTTACAACAATTTTCTTTAAAAAAAAAGATTTATTACAAAAGCCACCGCATCCTTATATGTTGTTAATTTTAATTTCTCCTTATCTGTTGTTAATTTTAATAATTATTTTTGGTTTCTAAAAAATATTAAATAAATAAAAGTTTAAGAAAAATAATTCTTATTTTTATTTAAAAAAAATTCTCATTTTCAAATGAAAAATGAAATAAAATCAATGTAATTAAAATTAATTAAAATTTTATATATTTTAAAATTATATAATATTTTTATAATAAAATAAGTAAAACAATTATAATATATATATACCTTGTGATTTAGATTTTTTTTCCTTTTCATATAACTAATAGTTTTTAAAAAATAGTTTAAAATTTTATAACAACAAATTTTCCTAGTGTAAAAAAAAAAAAAGTTTTTAAATATTTCTTTTTCCTTCAATTAATATATTTTTAAAAATAAATAGAAATAAACATTGTAAGAAGAAAATGTGACGCCCTGAAACCCGGGGGTCCCGTTGACCAACCGTCAACACATGTAAATACTAACTTAGGTAATCGTATACCTAAGCTTTAATACCAAACTGGTATCAAATACCCGTGGATACTGAGTAACTCAATACCACATCGATATGTCCCATTTACCGAGATCCATTCATCATATTTAAGTTAAAAATATGCAACTATTACATTTGAAACAGTTCCTAAGAGTTTGATCACGACTCTCTTACCATTATTATATACTAGAACTAGATTGTTCCACAGTTTTACAAAAAGATTTATCAAAGCCACAAGTTAGCCTTCTTCAAAATTAAGGCCTCGAATGAGTGTCGATCCCATAGGTGTCTGCCTTGCATTTGAAATGTTTCCCATAAAGGGTGAGCCATCGGTGAGAGAAATATTTCCTGCAGAGCTTTGCCAAGCTAAAGTCTGCATCACAATGAATCATATTCCACTTTGTTAGCTATTGATGGCGTTTGTAGGTGCATGTTTGCTGAGGCGAGACAGACACTCTGTTTGCCTTTGAGTCATTACCGACTCTCATCATGCAGGTCGCCGACTCTATCCACCTGATATCCAAGGCTCATGCGTGATAAAATCATCATTCTAGATTACATCAATTATCATTTTACAAAAGCGAAATTCATTTGTTTTCAAACCAAAAAATCTTTTAGATGTTTACATAGACATCATTTGGATACAAAACTCATGTGTCATTTTGTGGGTAGTGAATTGTTGGTGTTAATAAGCACGAGGCCTCACACCTAGACACTTTCTGAGGCTTTCACATTTGGAATTATGTCTAACCACCTTCGGGTCTTTCACGGGGATGTCTATCCTGTACTGTGCCCGAACACAAGTTTCTTTTTCATTATTCAGTATGCGACTCTATTGGACTTCATCCCACTTAACCGAGCCCACCCAATCAAACACCAAACGTAGTGTCGATTCTTCAACCATGCACTCACACCCATTCAATGCAATGTCTCCGTGCATATGCAATGCAATGTGTCATTGCATGTTATATCATGCCACATGTATAATGAATGTTACATGGACAACACAATGCACACCACTTGCTCAGTGTCATGGACAATCACATCACTTGCATATGACTTCCATACATCATTTCATTCATGTCAATATATCACGCACGCATATATCAACATCAATATACAACATGTCATTCTATGTTCAAGCAATGACACACACACAATCAAGCCATGTAAGGGCCATTTGCACATATAAACTCATCACATGTCAATACATTAGAACACACATATTGACATCCAAACATGTCACTCTTAGTCAAGCAATGACACTCTCAAACAAGTCAGACAATGGCCCCAAAGCAAGCCACAAACAATCACAAACCAGGCCATGAACACAGGCCTCCACAATCAAAGGCTCGCCTAAGCGTAGCCTACCTTTGCCTAGGTGAAGTGGTTCGCTTAGGCGAGCAAAAGCCTCGCCTAAGTGAACCAAAAACCTCAAAATTCCTGTCCTCGGGTTTTCCTAGTTGAATACTCCCATGCTTAGGTGGACCCCTTCGCTGGCGGGCACTCCTTGCTGGCGAGAAGGCGCCCTCTTTGAGGGATGCCACTTGTCTCGCCTAGGCGAAGCACAGTTTACCTAGGCGAAGGAGCCCTACAGGAACTTGAATATTAAACCATTTTTCTACCCAAAAATGGAAAATAAACCAAGTATGAAGAATTCTCTACCTCTTGGAGCGTAGAAGAATCCCTAGGAAGCCTCATGGACACTTCCTAAACCCTAAACCTTTGATTTCCCGAACTCCTCATTTGGATCCTCGTTGAAATCCCACATTTTCGGTACCCATGCGTAGCCCTCTTCGATGCAATGAACTTTCGTTCTTGGCCCGACGAACTTCAACCAATGGAACTCCGTAGATCTTGGAAGGAAGCTCTTGGCTCTCCTTTTTCCCTCTTCTCTCACTCTCACATGAAACATAGCAGAAAATGTGATTTTCTGCCCTAAGTTCCCTTTTGTTTAGAACTTAAGTCGTGGTCCACGTCGTGCCATGTGTCCACCTTTGCTCGATTCCAATTTTTGGCCCAAAGCTATCCATTTTGTCTCAGTTTAAGTTCAAAATATTTTCCATGAAATTAACTCAAGTTATTTTCTAACTTTCAAAATTTTTGTAAAAATCTTATTCCCGGGAATCATTGGACACATGTCACTCCGAAAAACGTGAAAATTTGACTATCGTAGAATTCAACGAAATTCATTTAGGTAATTAGATTTCGCGAGACGAATCCAACAATGAGGTCTGTTTCATCATCCGAGATCTATAAAATTTCAGGTTTTCAACTTATATTATAGCGACAAATTACCGTTTTGCCATTTTTCAGAAAAAATTCGATTTTTCTCGGGTTTTATAGAAAAAATATCTTCTAAAAGTATCTACAAATTCTCAACCAAAAGTATATACAAATAACCCAATAATGTGTCAACTCATGTCCAAGTAACACTTTTAACAAGTATTGTATTTCAATATTAAAAATTAAAAAAGAAAATATGTAATATTAGAAATGTGACCAAAAAGCTTCTAACTTTGTAATTCAATCAGTAATAAGTCATCATAATGATTCCTAACTCATGGAACTCTAATTTGTTAGCTATTCTATAAAATGTGGTCTTATATAATTGTTTGATTGAGCATCCAAAAGTCATGTTATAAGACAAGTTATGAAAGGGAGTTAATATTCATTTTATGAATACAATGTTACAAATTCTATCACTCCATCATTATGAGATTCATTGTGTTCATAATGCATGAGTGATGGAGGATAAATACATAACCTATGAAATTTATGGTACACATAATGAATAGGATAAATGAAATGCATATCCTATTTGTAACTCCATTATGAGATTTAATATATATGCATAATGCATATTAGTAATGAATTATGAATGCATAACCTATGAAATTTAAGGTTTACTTACAACTACACACCACACAAGTGACCCATCAACTTTGGAGAGTTGTGAGTTGAAGATCTTAGTTGGGAAGGATTCAAAAGGTAATCAACTCACTTCAAGTGTCATTCTCCAATGAATCAAGGTATGGAGATCACCTTTTTTATCTTTTCTTAAGGATTGAACCTAATATGTATTTATGCATCTAAAATTGGTTTTAAAAATAAAGTTGTTTCATATAAGTTTAACAATTGGTATCGGAAGGCCAACCATTTATGGATCTTTAAACATAGTTTTGGTTTTGTTTATTACTTTCCAATATTATTGGCAGCTAAAATGATGGGGTGTGCATCATCGATGGTTTGTTGGTGTCAGGGCAGAGTGGTGATCAACCCAACGGAGGATCATCACCATGTTTGTTTGTATGATAAAAGGTTGATGAGGTTTTTTTTACCCAACGATATTAAACTTTTTCATGGATTGTCACTTTATTTGTTATTGCATACATATAATTTATGAATTATAATTCATCCCAACGAGAGGATTATAATATTTTGAATTTTATGATTGTAGTTTGAATCAACGAAAGAACTATAATCTCATATGATTATGATTAATGAAATATCTAACTCTTTTGTCATAGTTGGATTATTGTTAAGTGTGGTGTTAAATATTTTCATGACATAAAATAATTTACCTTTGCATCACTTTTATTTTGCAGTAATGAATCCTACTGTTGTTATTGGTTATTTATTTGATATTGAACAATTAAGTGAGGCAAACTTTAAAAAAATGGAAGGAACAAATTGGAATTGTTCTTGGATGTATGGATTTAGACTATACCTTAAGAGAGTTTGAACCCACTAAGCCAAACTATGAAAGCACTAACAAACAAAAGACTTTATATGAGCGCTCTAATCGCATGAGTATAATGATTATGAAAAACGCAATCACCCCTACAATTCGTGGAGCTATCTTGGATTCAAATAATGCAATAAGCTATATGAAATTGGTTGAAGAACAATTCTTAAGGACTTTCAAGTCCTTGGAAAGTACTCTTATGATTAAAATGATAACAATGAAGTATGATGTCCATAGTGATGAGCGTGAGCACATTATGAAAATGAGTAACATGGCTTAGCAATATAAAGGAATAGACATGGCAATTTCTAAAGGTTTTCTTGTTCACTTCATTATGACTTCCCTTCCTTCACAATTTGGTCCTTTTAAAACTAGTTATAATACTCAAAAGGATAAGGGGAAATGTGTGAACTAATTGCCATGTGTGTTCAAGAAGAAGAGAGGTTGAAAGTGGAAAGGCCTGATATGGTTCATCTCACTATAGCGATTCAAGGAAGAAACCCTTCAAGAAAGGCAAAGGTCATAAAAGAAAGCAAGGTAATGATGCATCTCACAATGGGCAAAATAAAGAAAATAAGATGCAATGTCATTTTTTCCATAAGAAAGGTCACAAAAGAAGATATTGTTTTGGTTTTAAGGCTTGGCTACAAAAGAAAGGTAAAACTCATTATTTAGTGTCTTATGGCTCTTATTTAGTTGATGTACCACCAAACTCTTGGTGGATTGATACCAATGCAAGCATTCACATAACAAATTCTTTATAGGGATACCTTACAAGCAAGAGATTAAGTAAAGAAGATCAAACCATCACTTTGGGAAATGAACAAAAGTGGAAATTGAGGCTATTTGCACTCTATATTTAATTTTGGACATTTATTTCATTATGGATTTAATAGATATAGCTTATGTTCTTGTTTTTACAAGAAACCTAATTTTGGTTCCAAAACTTGATTCTTATGGATTTGAATTAAAGTTTAGAAATAATGGTGTTTCTTTGTTCTATAATTCTTGTTTGGTTGGCTCTAGCACTTTGCGTGGTAACCTTTATTCTCTAAATTTAGATTACAAATACTCGTAGTTTCTTTTATTCTATCATGTGCATGAATCTTCTAGAAAACGAAATCGAGTGAATGAAAAATCATCCATATTGTGGCATAAGAGATTAGGTCACATTTCAAGAGAAAGGATGGAACGTCTTATGGAAGATGGAATTTCAGTTTATGACTTTAACATTTCTATTGAATGCATCAAGGGAAAATACACTAAGATTAAGAAAAATGGTGCCTCAAGGGCTACTAAATTGTCAGAATGTATCCATGTTGACATTTGGGGATTGTATCCTACTCCAACTATCAGTGGACACAAGTACTTTATTACTTTTATTGATGGATTTTCAAGATATTCTTATGTGTATCTTATTATTGAAAAGTCTTAAGCACTAAATGTTTTCAAAATTTATAAAGCTAAGGTTGAAAATCAACTTAACCAGAGAATTAGAAGTGTAACGTTCGATAGAAGTGGTCCATATTATGGTAGATTCACTTAATTAGACCAACATTCTAGTGCTCTTTCCTTATTTCTAAGAGAGCATGGTATTGTTGCAAATTACACAATGCCTAGAACACTAAAGAAAAATGGTGTAGCAAAGCGATGAAACCGTACTCTAATTAACATGGTGAGAAGCATGATGAGTAACTCAACATTGCCTAAATTCTTGTGGGGTGAAGCATTGAAAACTACTGTTCACATTCTCAATCATGTTCCTATTAAGGCTATACCTAAAACTCCTTATGAGTTATAGGTAGGTAGGAAACCAACCTTTAATTATTTACATGTACGAGGATGTCCATCTGAAGTTAAAATTTCTAATCCACAAATAAAGAAATTAATTCTAAAACCATAAGTTGTTATGTCATTGGTTATCTTGAAAGATTAAAAGGTTTTAGATTCTATTGTCATAGTCAACGCCCTAAAATCGTTGAATCTAGAAATGTTGTGTTTTTGGAAAATGAAGCTTCCACTGGGAGAACTAAGCCTAAAGATCCCTCTAATGAAGTAACAACACCAATAAGGGAATATGGTGTGACTCAAGAGGCTACTCATGAAATGAAACAATCTCAACCATAGAAGTACCTTTACGAAGATCACAAAGAGAAAAAATACTTGCTATTTCAAGTGTCTATGAAGTTTATCTTAATGAGTCTAATTATGATATTGGCTTAGAAAATGATCATTCTTCCTATGATCAAGTCATCAAGGGTGAAAATTTCACTACATGGCTTAATGCTATGAAAGAAGAGCTAAACTCAATGCAAGATCATGGAGTTTGGGATCTTGTAGAATTGCCTAAAGGGAATTAGAAATGTTGGTTCCAAAAGGGTATTTAAAATCAAACATGATTTTAAGGGCAATATTGAAACATATAAGACTAGGTTGGTGTAACACCCCGAAATATACCCTAACAGTTTTCGGAAATGTTAGAATGTAATAAAAGGTAAATTGAATTTTTGAAAAATAAAACGAGAGACCTGGAATTAGTACTAAAATCAAGGGTAAAGTGGTAATTACCCTTGAGGACTAAATGTCATAATATAAGAAAGAGCATATATCCAGAGGAATTAAGATAAACTAATGTGTAAATAGAAGAAGAAGAAGAAGAAGGAAAAGTTTAGAATCTGAATAAGAGAAACTTAAAGCGAGAATAGTAAAATTCTTGGAATGATTCGGGGAAGCTAGAAAATCTCTAGATCTCGGATGACAAAGCAGCAGAATTGCGCCGTTAGTCGTCTCGCGAAATCTAGACCGAGAAAGAAGTTTGATCGGTCACGAGACCGTCGGAATATTTACGATTTTACGGTGATAAGTCGCCGGTGACTTGAAGCTTGAGATTTTTCACGAAAATCTCGGAAGTCGGAAAAATGGCAATTCAAATTCATTTAAAATAAAGTGAACTGAAAAAGAAATAAAATTTTCGGTAAAATCGAGACCGAATGAAATAATATGAACTATGGATCCAAATAAGAATAATAATAATAATAATAATAATAATAATAATAATAATAATAATAATAATAATAATAATAATAATAAAATAAAAAGGATAGAAAAAAACGAAAATAGCAAAAGCAAAAGGGAGTTGCAGGAAACGGAGCGTGAGAGATAAAATTTTAATTTATTTTTATTTTCTTCGCTTCTCTCTTCGATACACGGAGTTTTGACAGTCGAGGGGTCGTCGGACCAGAACAAAGTTCGTCTCTTTAGAAGACGAGGCTACCAGCGGTAGTGTCAACAGGATTTCACCGATAATTCAGAGTAAAGTTAGAAAGAATATAAATTTCAGTACTTTCTCAAAATCTCGGTTCGGACGGTCAAGGTGGTCGGACCAAGAGACAAAGTTGATCCACACATCGCGAGCTACGTGTGGGTACCAAAATCTTGGAGTTTCCTCAAACTCCATGAGGTAAGGAATTTTCCCTACTTGGAATAAAAAGTCATGTGATGGCATAAGTTGTTTAGAGGCCGGAATAGGCCGTGTGATTTAGTCCCAAGATTTTGGGACTGAATATTGGAAATTTTCGGGACTGGATTTCAAGCAGTTCCGGACTGTATTGAAGGATATAAATTAGATAAAGAATAAGAATATATATGAATATATGATATGATATGAATAGATGAATAATATAAAGATAGGAATATATGAAATGAATATATGATAGAAATACATGAGATTATGAAGTATACGATTAGACAACACATGTTAGAAATGCACAAATATTGGAAAATAGTTACATGTATGGTAAAGAATTATGAATCTGATAGAAATTGAAGTTAAAAGATATATGAAAAATGCAAAGATACAAATATATGGTTGTAAATATCGCATATGATTACCGAATAATAATAATTATTCCGGAATATGAAATATGTACTAAACATAAATACACATGGATTGTCTGCTTAGAACCTGGTAGAGGGATAGATAGGTATGCCTATAGGGATATAGTTGCTACAACATACAGTTTACAGATATCAAGGCCCCGTTTGGGTCGATGACGACCGTCCGTTTGGATCATTATAAGCGGCCGTTTGGGTCATACGAGATAGAATCATTGTCTCGTCTGATGATGGTATAGCCGGGTACATACGGATAGAGATCAGCATGCAAATGCGGTGATAGTACCTTCCAGTACCTCTGGAGTTATTTCCGTATCCGCTTCACAAGGTATTTACAAACATGAAACCTAAAGAAAATGACAAGTATCTACCGTCGAAATAGTATAGAATATATGACATGATACTTGAAGCATAAAAACAACTTGCTATGCGATGATAATATACAGTTACAAGAACAAGAAGTAAAGTACAAGATGACAGTATATGAAATATGACAGTATATGAAAAGTACATAGTACATGAAAGTATATGAAAAGGACAAAGAATTGTATATGACAGTATATGGAAAGTATAAAGTACAGTACATGAAAAGTATATGAAGAAGTACAATATGAAAGAGAAAAGTATATGACTAGTATACAAGTACAAGAAATAAAGTGTCAATGACCACGAGAAATATTATCTGGCTTGAGATAATATGAAAGTATAGTATATGAAAAGTACAGTATATGAAAATCATAGGAAAATATAGTATATAAAAAGTACAAGATGAAAATATAGGGAATGACAAACATGATGAGATTTGATAGGCGTATTTTGTGATGTGTATATAAAATTATGTAGAAAAATATAAAAGAGCCTATTCGTTGCAAGTAAACGCTTGTCAAGTAATAAGTATTACCTAAGTACGGATATCGATCCACGAGGAAAATGGGTTACTAAGTACAAAAGGAATTATAATACTTCTCTAATATCCAAACTAACAATTGTGATAGTAAGCAATTTAAACTAAACTAATGAAATTTCTAAATCTAACTAATGAAGATCGCAATAAGGGATACGAGATTATAAATTCCTAGGGTACTTGGGTACGATCGGACAATCCTCTTAGATCTAAGTCAAAATTCTACTCTATTGTTTCATGAAAATGCTTTCCAAGGCGACTCTTGTCTAATTTAATTATAAACTCTCTGAGTCGAATAACCTACCAACTAACACTAGGTCTTTTGCTTCTCAATATTTAAGCATTAGAGATGCTTTAGATCAAGAAGTCTCACACACGCCTCCTAATTACCGATAATTTCTACACTATCGAGGCTAATTAGGTTGATTCATCTATATGTCTAGTTCTTTACTCCTTCTCGGATCTTGCAAAGAACCACTCACCACATTGAGATTAGCCGAGAAATCAATATGTAAATAGAACCAGTATGAATCAATAGAGGTGCATTCACAAGAAACAATAGAAAACGAACATTAACAAATAGATATAGCTCATGTTCAATATACAGCAAAACCCTAGATCTCACAATTTAAGCATGATAGAGGTTTGATACATCATAAACTTAGGATAAAACATGAGAAAAGAGGGAGAAGAAACTATAATGATCAAATGATGGTGAGTCTCGGATTTTCTTCCACAAATCTCATGATCTTCTCCCAAATCTTCAAAAACAGCTCCCAACCTCCTCCTTGGCCCCAAAGTGTGGACAAAGTCCCCTTCTCCGAGCCCTAGCCGCCTCCCCTCGTCTCTTTCGGGTTTGAGTTTAAAAACCCCACTCCGTGGGCTAAAATCACCCAAAAAAACCGACCCCGAACGTCGCGACGTCGTGCAGCAACGTCGGGATGCTCTGTTTCTGCAACGTCGCGACGTTAGTTCTCACGTCGCAACGTTGCTGCAGTCCCCTGTTTTTGCTCCAACTTCGTAAGGCCATAACTTTGTCATACAAACTCCGATTTGGGTGTTCTTGGTACCGTTAAAGCTCTTGAAGTGTAGAATCCATACATATATGGTTTGATGCAATATGAGCTCATATGAATTTCACAGAAAACTTCAAAATACAGTAGCCTCTCCTGCTGAAGGTGCTGAAAGGTTTGCTGATTTTCTTCAGAAGTTTGGAACTTGCATCTTCTTTGTTAGAACTCAATTTTTGGTGTTCTTGGTATCCCTAAACTCTTGAAGTCTTGGGATCATACATATATGGCTTGATGCAATAGGGCTCATATGATTTCTCTGAAAATGTCAAAATTCAGTAGCCTCTCTGTTGCTTTTGTAGCAGTTTTCCACCAATTTTGCACAATTCCACCAAATGGATGGCTTTGATCATAGGGTAAACTTTAGAGCATTAGGGCACTTATTTAACACATAAAGAAACACTCTAGAAAAACTAACTAAAGCATAGGGATAAAATGAGTATTTAAGATACTCATCACACTAACTTAAATTCTTGCTTGTCTAAGCAAAGACCAACTTCAACAAAACAAAATTGAAAATAATGTATGAACTAAAATAATGAGATAATTATGTTATGATTCCAAATGGAAGAATCAATATGAACACAATTTAGCAATATTAGCCTTTTCAACCAAAATTTAGGATCCTTAAACTTTTAAACTTTCTAAGGAACATGGCAAAGCAAAGCATGGTATGCAGAGCAAATCAACCCCCTAAGTCCATAGTGACCTTTCCCAGAACTAAGTGTGGTGATAGCATGATCTTGGAGTGTATAGCAAGGAGTCTAGCACCCCAAACTTAAGCTGACTCACCTATTTGGGAAGAAGCTAGCTAAGAAATGATAAGAAACGCACCCTTTTTATTCATATCAAAATACCTAAAAAAAATTTCTAAATACCTAAAAGTGAAGGAGAACTAGTGCCAAGTTTTAGATGAGTGTGTTCTATAGCGGGATCCAGTGGTGACTCCCCCACCAATTGGTTAAGGGTACCGAGGCACATTAAATTCCCTTCAAACTTCACCCCCGAACACTCAACCAAACTCAAGGCCTAGGTTGTAGGAAGGATCCATCTTGTCCCATGTAGTGACGGTAAAAGTCAATGACTCGACGATTGGCTTAGGGCATTAGGCTTTAGAAAGGCCCCTCGGTTTGTGGGATTCGATTGGATGATCCCTTATTCTAATTCACAAGCCCTATTTTTGACTTTTTTTTTTCTTTTTTTTTCTTCTTTTCACTATTTCTATTGTTTTTCATTTTCTCTTTTAGTTGCAGGGCTCAATGGCAATCCTCTTTTGATTGGGTGTCCGTCCGCCCAGATGTAGAATCCCCCAAGGTTAGTTGAATTAAAAGGCAAAGAGTCGGGACGAGGTACACAAGGAGACCAAAGTGTGTGTGTGTGTGTGTGATAGATTCCTTGAAATAGCTTCTTGAAGCACAAGGGAGGTGACTAAAAGCTAAATGCCCATACGAAACAAGCACACAATTCCAAATCATTTAAAAACATAAAGGTCCAATCCACTTTGCACTTGCCATTTTTCAAATGTTTGTGTTCAAAATGACCTTCTGAAACCAACAGGCGTAAACTCACTCATATGAGACATGAAACAAACAAAAGAAAAGAAAGAAAAACTCATGCAAGTAACTAAATAAATAAAGGAATAACTAAAATAGAGTAGGAGATACAAAGAGGATTGGATTTTGAAAAATAAATAAAATTGAATTCACTTTTTAAACTTGAATTAAACATTGTTCTCAATGTGAAACAAAAGCAAGAATGGATGACAGTGCTCCCGACCACGGTGATCAAGTCTGCGGAAGTTGCTCAATGAATATGGCTCGCTTTGGACCTTAAGCGTTAGTAGAGGGTTTAGACCTTAAGTCCAAATGAGAGGAGGCTTGAAAATAGGAAGTATATATGGAATGAAATGAGGGAGGCTGTTGAAACTAATTTCCTTGTTCAATTTTGTTCTTTGAACATCCAAGATACTATAAACTTCCACTTTTCAAGATTCCCCACCTCCATAGCCAACTTTGAACTCCAAAAACCTGAAAAACAACACTAAGAAACATAAGATCAAGCAAGAACATTTATTAAAAAAAACAAACTTAAAAGTAACTAAAAAAGTAAAAGGGAAAAGAAATTATTTTATTTTTTTTTGAACTTGGGTTGCCTCCCAAGAAGCTGCTCCGTTTTTTGAGTCGACTGAACTCACACCAACTCTGGATATCTTGGTAATTCTTGCCTCCATCCTTTTCTAAGAGGCGATAATTGTGCTCAATCAACAATTTGAGCACATAATCTTCCAAGGTTATTATTTTTTTTATATTTTCTATTTTTTTCATTTTTTTCTTTACAATGATTCCTCTCAATTCATTGTTAAAGTGAATGATGTACTCATCCACCTCGGAAGTTGAGGGTTTTATTCTCATTTTCACTTCCTCATGCATTTGGAACCCAAGAGTCATTTAGAATAGTCTTCACAGCGTCATAATTTGTCTTTCATGTGATTAGGGAGAGTTGGCTTATCTTCGCTTTACAACTAAGGTTTTCCAAAATTTGTGCATCATTCTCCCACTTTGTTTGAAACTTCTCAAGTTCTTCATTCTCCTTTGAGGTGATTTCTTCATTATATCTCAGTTTTCTTCTTCTATATTCACCCCAGTAGATGGTGAACTCTCATGTTGTCCTTCAAAGGACATTGTAGCCATATTCTCTTGTTCTTTCATATATTTTGCCACTGGTTCTTCTATGCTCGCCTCTCCTCTTCTTTGGTTTGTTCTTTCTCGAGTCAGTTGAGTATAAGAAGTGGCCTTTGGGCCATCTCTTCTTTTGAGAAGCTGCGGAATGGTGCGAGGCTGAATTTGAACCTTAGCCCTTGTTAATTCCATCAAGATTGAACTTTGAGATGTCACACATTCGGCATGAAACTCTTTTCATTCAATTAATCTTGCCTCTAACTGTCATTCTCTCATGTGGAGGTTGTGACTTATCTCATTTGGATTAAAAAACTGAGGCAACCCAACTTGAGAATGAAAGTCCATTTCATCCATTGAATCTTGAAAATTCAGGTTGTGCCATGGTAGATAGAAGCGAGTTCTTCTTAATTCATCCATAGCTTCTTCTAGGCTTGATCTTTGGACTTGTGGAGATTGAAGAGTGTTATAGCTTGTATTCCATGAGGTGTTTGGGTGAGTGGCTCCATCAAAATTGTGATTACTCAAGTATTAGGTGCCTCCATATTGAGCATAATCCGATGATACATATGGTTGCCACACTTGACCCGCATGAGTTGTCACTCTTCTTTGATGCTCCTTCCCGACCAATTGCCGCATCCTTAGTTCTTTGCCTCGAGGTGAATAATGCATTTATCAGAACTCGATGATAGGATCCATTGTGATTTTAACCTAAAAATTTATGCAAAATGAAAACAAAAAGTATCAAAAAATCAAAACCCACACAAATATATACATAAAAAATGTTTAAAGTATTAAAGAAGCACTTAGTATTGATATTAGCATAAAACACCCATTTTCCCCGGCAACGGCGCCAAAAACTTGATAGGCGTATTTTGTGATAATATTATATAAAATTATGCAGAAAAATATAAAGGCGCCCTATTCGTGCAAGTATATGCTTGTCCAAGTAATAAAGTGTACTTATGAACGAATATCGATCCACCAGGAAATTAGGGATGCTAAGTCTAAAAAGTATAATCTTCTCCCCAATATCCAAACTAACAATTGTGATAGTAAATGAAATTTAAACTAAACTAATGAAATTTCTAAATCTAACTAATGAAGATACGCAACTAAGGGATACCAAGAGATTATAAATTCCTAGGGTAACGGTGCAATCGAACAATCCTCTTAGATCTAGTCGAAATTCACTCTATTGTTTCATGAAAATGCTTTCCAAAGATGACTCTTGTCTAATTTAATTATAAGCATCTCTCGAATTCGAATAACCTACCAACTAACACTAGGTCTTTTTACTTCTCAGCTCAACCCCAAGCGTAGAGATGCTTTAAGATCAAAAGTCTCACACGCCTCTAATTCTAGATGAATTTCTACACTATCGAGGCTAGTGGAGTTGATTCATCTATGTCCCAGTTCTTTACTCCCTTCTCGGATCTTTGCAAAGAACCACTCACCACATTGAGATTAGCAGAAATAATATGTAAATAGAACCAAGTATGAATCAATAGAAGTGCATTCACAAGAAACAATAGAAACGGAACATTAACAAATAGATATAAAACTCATGTTCAATATCTGACCAAAACCACCCAGATCTCTGGCAATTTAAAGCATGATAGAGGTTTGATACATCATAAACTTAGGATAAAACATGAGAAAAGAGGAAGAAGAAACTATAATGATCAAATGATGGTGAGTCTCAGTTTTCTTTACAAATCTGTGAATCTTCTCCCAAATCACAAAAACAGCTTTCCCAACCTCCTCCTTGATTTAGGGTGTGGACCAGTCCTTCTCAGAGCCACTAGCCGCCTCCTCGTCTCTTTGGGTTTGAGTTTAAAAAACCCTCAGTATGGAGCTCAAAATGGGCTAAAAATCCACCAAAACCGACCACGAACGTCGCGGCGTCGTGCAGCAACTTGTCCCTTGTGATCGGGATGCTGTTTACGCAGCGTCGCGACGTCACGACGTTGGATTCTCACGTCGCGCGACATTCTTTGTAGTCCCCTGTTTTGCTCTTCAACCCGTGAGGCCATAACTTTGTCATCTGAACTCGATTTGGGTGTTCTTGGTACCGTTGGAAAGCTCTTGAAGTGTAGAATCCATACATATATGGTTTGATGCAATATGAGCTCATATGATTTCTGAAAACTTCAAAATACAGTAGCCTCTCCTGCTGAAGGTGCTGAAATGTTTGCTGATTTTCTTCAAGTTTTGGAACTTGCATAACTTCTTTGTTCGAACTCCAATTTTGGTGTTCTTGGTATCCCCTAAGCTCTTGAAGTGTAGAATCCATACATATATGGCTTTATGCAATAGGGGGCTCATATGATTTCTGAAAATGTCAAAAATTCAGTAGCCTCTCCTGTTGCTTTTGTAGCGATTTTTCCACCAATTTTGCACAATTCACCAAATGGATGACCTGATCATAGGAGTGAACTTTTAGAGCATTAGGGCACTTATTTAACATAAAAACACTAGAAAAACTAACTAAAGCATAGGGATAAAATGAGTATTTAAGATACTCATCAAGATTCCCTCTCGAATCTGTCGTGAATGTCAATTATATAGTCAGAGTGAAAACGCAAATGTAAAGTATATGACAATATAAGATCGTATAAGAAAATATATGATAAAACAATATGTAAGAAATGAATAGCATAACATGGGCGTGTGGCCACACATGAAAAGGAGACATGATAAAATTACAGGATAAGAAATGATATATGTAATAGTACATAGAATGTAATAAGTCATAGAACGAAGATGAAAAAGACTAGAAACAGGTGAAAGACAGATGAAAGGCATTAGACAAGATGATGAGTGTTAGAAGCCATAAGTATATGATTTGTATGAGTATAAGAATGTATTCGATTAAGCTTGCGACGATCAATGTTATTGGTCGTCCATGTATATGTTTTCCCACTAAGCGTAAAGCTTAGCACGGGTTTTTAATCCGTGTAGGTGCGCAGAAGACAAGGATAGAGGACGGGGACATCCCACGCCGGCCGCAAGTATCTCAAAGATAGGGTGCTCACCGCCTTTGTTCCGCAATATCTGATTTTATATGTATAGTTTTGTAAAGGAGTGAAATTGTAATAGTATGATAAAGGGACTCTAGTATATGTATAGAATATAATGAATGCCACTATGGTGGTATACCCGCAATGTAATATGTAAAAATAATTTTGTTCATTACAAAATTGTGCATATGAATGAGAGCGAGGGCCAGTGTCGGCTCTGAGAAAGAAAAGGTTAAAGAGTCTCAGTCACGAAGTGTGACACCCTTGCTTGACACCCCATCGGGTGCCGAGTCGGGGCATCACAATTTAGTGGTATCAGAGCAAAGGTTTAGGCGTTTCTGGAATTGCCTAAACATAGATAGAGTATAAGATGTGAGTCTAGATAGAGTATATGATAGAAAAGATAGAAATGCGTAAGTATAGAAAGTTTGGCCTCTGATGTGGATGTCACCGCTTGTGTTTTTGTATAGATGGATCGATATCGAATCGAGTTGAAGAAAGCTATTAAGTGGCAGGGCAAGGTTATCGGCTTTTCAACAACCACAGAAAGCAATGTCCACTATCCCGAACCGAGATAATTACTAAGCATATTGCAAGACATGGCTTGGGTATTGGATGGACTGCATGAGTCTATCAAGAGCTATTTAGCACTTGCGAATTCTCTTCAGCGTGTGACTTTTCCCTTAATTGGGACAAGATGCTATGAAAGTAGAAAAATTTGAATCAAGTAACCAAGAAAGGTCTTAGAAGAAGGAATTCTCAAGAGGTGGTTCCTCTTCGGGTAAAAATTCGAGGAAGGCTTCAAGTTGATTCGGTGCGGTTCAGTTACCAGGGGGTGAAGAGCAAGAATTTCAAATGTTGCTCTAATAGTTCTAGTAAAGGCATGGCCTTAGGACAAAGAGCAAGTCTGGGATGCCCTCATTGCCACAAGTGGCATTCGGGTGTTTGCAGAGTACTAACAGGAGGATGTTTCAGATGTGGAAACACTGAACATTTTCTGGCAAATTGTCCCCGAGAGTCTATGGATAATAGAAGTCTGCAAGGGAGATCGGTCGCAACACCTTCGACTCGGGGTCGAGGTGGTCCAATTTAGCACAGAGGACGTGGAGGTCCAGTGTCAGAGATAGTGGATTGTCTAGTGCCTATAGCCCCAGCACGAGCTTATGCTATGCAGGCTCGTGAGGATCAGGATGCTCCCGATGTTATAGTGGGTATTTTCTCACTTTATGATATTGAGATGTATGGGATTTGGAAGTAGATCCGTCCTGCAGCATTCGTATAATACGTATTGAGCATGTGTCGGTAAGATATATGATCCAATTCCTATATAACTTATGCTTGTGAGAAGCTAGTCCTACGGAACATAGTGTTAGAGTCAACAGAGCATATAAAATTGTCTCATGTTGGTTCATGATAGGGAATTCTCGGTTGACCTCCTTGCTTTACCATTCCATGAATTTGAGTGGATTGGTTACCCAAACATCGGGCAAGAAGGTATTCCACCCTTATTTGGACCAGTGTGTCGTGGTATTTATAAATGACACTTCGGTGTATTCTAAAAATGCACAGGAACAGGAATAGCATTGAGGATAGTGTTACAGATTTTGAGAGAGAAAAAGTTAATGATAAAGTAAAGTAAATGTGATTTTGGCTAGCAGGCATTCCTAGGCCATAAAGATTATCTGAGGTATGGAGTTGACCTGAAAAGTGATGAGGGTGAAAGTCACGAATTTATTTGGATACTATTGATGATTCGAAAATAGATGCCAAGTTACAAGAAATAGAACAGAAAGTCAAAAATGGAGATAGGAAAGACTAGATAGAAAATGAGGATTTATTGTACAATAATAGATGAGGAGTATCAAATGTTCAAGAAGTAAGAAACATAAGCTGGAGCTCTCTGCGGGCACAATACCCTTAACTTTTCGGTTCAGTAATAAAATTTCGAGGACGAAATTTCTTGAAGGGGGGGAGAGTTGTAACACCCCGAAATATACCCTAGCAGTTTTCGGACATGTTAGGGTGTAATAAAAGCTAAATTGAATTTTTGAAAAAATAAAACGAGAGACCTGAAATTAGTACTAAAATCAAGGGTAAAGTGGTAAATTCACTGCCACTTGAGGACTAAATGTCATAATATAAGAAGAGCATATATCCAAGAGGAATTAAGATAAATTAATGTGTAAATAGAAGAAGAAGAAGAAGGATTTAGAATGCAAATAAGAGAAACTTAAAAGCAAGAATAGTAAAATTGCTGGAATGGCTCAATGAAGCCTAGAAAATTCTCTAGATCTCGGATGACGAAACGGACTACGCCGTTGAATTCGTCTCGCAAAATCTAGTGAATACCGACGGAATATTTTACGATTTTGGTGATAAGTCATGATGACTTCGAAAGCGAGATTTTCTGAAAATCTCAAAAGTCAAAAAAATGGGCAAGAATTTAGGATTCATTTAAAATAAAGTGGCGAAAGAAATAAAAATTTTCGGGTAAAATCGGACCGAATGAAATAATACGAGTTATGGATCAAATAAGAATAATAATAATAATAATAATAAAATAAAAATGATAGAAAAAAAGGAAAATAGCAAAAACAAAAAGGGAGTTGCCCGAGAGAGAGAGAGACGGAGCGTGAGAGATAAAATTTTAATTTATTTTTATTTTCTTCGCTTCTCTCTTCGATACACGGAGTTTTTGGCCGAGCCGGAATTGATCGAGCCAGAACAAAGTTCATCTACACTTTCGGCCGAGGCTGCGTGAGTACCAAAAACCGCGAGATTTCGGCCAGGGAATTCCAGTAAGAAGTCGGAAAATCCTAAGAATTTTGGTACTTTCGGATCTACGGCGTTCGGCGGTCGAGTGGTCGGACCAAGAGACAAAGTTGATCCACGCATCGCGAGCTACGCATGGGTACCAAAATCTTGGAGTTTCGTCAAACTCCATGAGGTAAGGAATTTTCCTACTTGGAATAAAAAGCCGTATAATGGCATAAGTTGTTTCGAGGCCGGAATAGGCCGTGTGATTTAGTCCCAAGATTTTGGAACTGAATATTGGAAATTTTTGGGACTTGATTTCGAGCAGTTACGGACTATATTGAAGGATATAAATTAGATAAAGAATAAGAATATATATGAATATATGATATGATATGAATAGATGAATAATATGAAGATAGGAATATATGAAATGAATATATGATAGAAATACATGAGATTAGGAAGTATACGATTAGACAACACATGTTAGAAATGCACAAATGATAGGAAAATAGTTACATGTATGGTAAATAATTATGAATCTGATAGAAATTGGAAGTTAAAAGATATATGAAAAATGCAAGATACAAATATATGGTTGTAAATATAGCATATGATTCTTAGAATAGCAATAGTATTCGAATATGAGATGTACTAATTTATCATCATGGATTATTTGCTTAGAACACAGTAGAGGATAGATAGGCATGCCTATAGGGATATAATTCTTTGCGACATCACAGGTTACAAACATCGAGGCCCAGTTTGGTAGGTGACATAGATCCGTTTAGGATCATTATAAGCTGACCCCAGTTTGGGTCATACAAATAGAGATCATTGTCTTGTACAGTGATAGTACGCAGCCAGTACATCTGAGATAGAATAAACATCTCAAATGCGGGTGATAAGTCTTGGTACATACAGTTATTTCCCGTATCCACTTCTAAGGTATTTGTAGACATGAACCTAAAAGAAAAGCCCATGGGGCAGGCAAAATAAAATGTACAAATATATGACATGGATAGATGGGAAGAAGCATAGCACCGTTATGCGATGATAGTATACAATACAAGAACAAGAAGTAAAGTACAAGATGATGCAGGCAAATATGACAAGATAAGAAAGTACAGCATGAAAGGAGTATGAAAAGGACAAAGAATTGTATATGACAAAGATATGGAAAGTATAAAGTATATGACATGGAAAGCACATGGAACAACAAGTACAAAGATAAGGAAAGGAAAAGTATATGACTAGTATATATATTAAGAAATAAGTGTTTCAATGACACTAAATGTATAATGGATGTATAATATGGAAAGATAAAGATATGAAAAAGCACAAAAGATATGAAAATCATAGGAAAATATAGTATAAGTGGAAAAGTACAAGATGAAAAATATAGGAACACAAAACACGATGAGATTCCTCCTCGAACTGGTCGTGAAATGTCAATTCTGCTAGTCATAGCGAAGAAAAACCAAATGTAAAGTGTATATACAACAGGCACTTTATAAGAAAATATATGATAAAAACAACATGTAAGAAATGAATAAAGATAGCAATATACGGTAGTCACTGAGCGCGGAAAGGAGACATGATATAGGTACAGATAAGAAATGATATATGTATTAGTACATGTATCAAAATAAGTTTATGAACCTGAAGATGAAAAAGGATTAGAAACAGTAAAGATGATGAAAGGTATTAGACAAGATGATGAGTGTTAGAAGCCATAAGTATAAGGATCCGTATGAGTATAAGAATGTATTCGATAGTTTTAAGTGACGATCAATGTTAGTCTGTCATCTATGTATATGTTTCTTTTCCACTAAGTTTAAAGCTTTAGCACTGTTTTTAATCCGGTAGAAAAAGCGTGGGGTTAGAAGATGTAAGGATAGAGGATAAGATTATCCTGCACCAAAGAAGACAGCTTCATCTCTAGGATGTGTGCTCACCGCATCGTTCAATCTCGATTTTATATGTATAGTTTTGTAATAGTGAAATTGTAATAGTACAAGTAAAGGGACTCTAGTATATGTATATAGAATATGTAATTAATGCCACTATGGTGGTATGTATAATGTATATAAAAATAATTTTTGTTATTACAAAAATCAGGCATACGAATAGAGAAAGTAGACAAAGCCGCCTCACAAAGAAAAGGTTAAAGAGTCCCAGTTTATATGTGACACCTCATTGACATCTCATCAGCTGCCTGGGAAGGCCACAATAAAAGTAAAAGTAGATATAATTTATAAGAGAATCAACTAAGGAAACATTTTTCTTTTTTTTCTAAGAAAGATTCCCAAGAATGATTATGGCTTTAGTAGCTCATTTTATTTCGGGAGCTACATCAAATGGATGTTAAAACTACATTCTTGAATGGTGTGCATGAAGAGGTTTATATGGATCAACTTGAGGGTTTCCAAAATAAAGGCACGGACCATATGGTATGTAAACTTAAGAAGTCAATATATGGTTTAAAGAGGGCTTCTAGACAATGGTATCTTAAGTTCCATAAAATTCTTATCACTTTTGGTTTCAAAGAGAATCTAGTGGATCAATGTATATACCTTAAGATTAGTGGGAACAAGATTTGTATTCTAGTTTTGTATGTTGATAATATGTTGCTTCAGGAGTTAAATAATATGAGAATGATTCAGAAACCAAACAATTCTTAGTCTAAGAAATTTGATATGAAAAGACTTTGCAGGTAGTTTCATGTAATAGCTTTAAATCATTAAGATAGATCCGTGGATTATTATTAGATATCCCAAAAGAGCTATATTGAAAAAGTTCTTAAAAAATTTAACATACATAATTGTTATAGTAGTGTTATAAACTTCAATGTCATAAAAGTGATCTTAAAAAGAATCAAATGGAAAAAATTCTTATGTTTCTGGGTGAATAGGGGTGGGAGTATCATGCGTATGCTCAGTTTCATAAGACCAAACATAGCTACGAAGAGGTATACTTGATAAAATACCAAAGTAATCCGTATCAGCATTAGAAGACAAATAAGAAAGTAATGGAGTTATCGGTAAGGGAATTAAGGACTATGTCGACATATATAGAAAACAAAAATAATTCAGATTATCGGTTATCGATTTGCGATTTGCGCCGGGCTATAAAGATACTAGAACGTCATTCAAGGCGTTTTTATACTTTCCAATGGACCTATTTCTTGGAAGAGTCATAAGCAATCACAAAATTGCCACGCCCTACCCCCGCCGGGCGAAGGTGGCACGGCATCGACTCTTTACCCGATTCTCTCGGCTTACTGGTGGGCCCATTTCCACATATATAAATCCAAATATCATAATACAACTTGTAAAAACTACCATCGGGGGAGCGGGAGAGCTAAAGATCTTGTACATACATTCCCTACCATTATACTCAGATTTCTCATTAATAAATCTTACTATTACCAAATATTATACTTTACATTCCAAAACAAAGTCAAACCTGCATCAGACTACCATTGTCAACCCGTTGTATGCTAATGCCTCGAATGTCCTTCTTCTGCGACGGCTAATTTTGATGAAATAATCTCGTTGTCTTTATACTAAGAAGCCAGAACAGATATGTAAATATGACCACTTAGGTGGTCCACATACATATAACAAAATGTATTTATCGAACTACATGATAACATAAATATATAATAAAGTTTTCATATAACATAATTCTTATAATGAGGTTTTCTATGATCTCCTTAGAGTTCAAATGTAGATTCGTATGTAAGATACCCAAAGGTACATTACGTAACATAATCATTCTTATGTTTTCTTATTGTTCATTATTCGATTCTACCATATAAATGTTTTATAATGTGATAGAATCATCAATGATGAAGAGGGACGCAACACGTGTCGAGTCACCTCAAGGTACTGCATGATCAACAGAGACGTGCTGCCCGCCCATCGTAACAAAGGTGTCGTATGATAATGCAGCCATTACTAGGGAAGCAGTACGCAGCATTTTTCATATAACTTTATACCAGAAGTGGACTCTTCATTCACTTTAATATGATCTTGGTTAACTAGTAATGATTATTTGTTAGAATTAACCAATAGAGAAAACAAAAGGCATTTTCCAGGTATTTAAAGTAAGAATTGCCATTCCATGAGGGTCTTCCACTTAAAGCAAGCATAATCGCTACGTCTAGGTGGATCGTGACACCGGAAATTTCGCTCCTGTTCATTTAGCAAGCACCTTCTCTCCCACTGGGAAAGGTGTCGAAAGGGTGAAACATAAATGGCCAATTTTGGCCATTTTCATAGGAAATTTCCTTCTAAACCAAAACCAACTCAAAATAAACTACAAAACTCATCTTATACCAACCAAACATTTCTATTAGGATTTTTCCTACACAACTTAGACAAAGAGGGATTTTTGGTAGCTCTATACAAATAGATTCCATAATTTATACTTCATTACTATATAGTCACCTTATTCTTCAAAAGATCAAACTAAACCCTCATTTTTCTTCACTATTATATGAACCAAAAACAAATTGATCACCCAAGTCATAAATGGATTCCTTCCACCAAAGAAATTAGTGTTCCCGGCCTAAATGAAACATCTTCATGGCAGGCTGCCTGGGCTTTTATCCTGATCTTGTGTCATTCTCCTTTTACTACTATTAACTCCTTCCAATTTCGCCTCATTTGAAATTCAACCCATTCCACTCCAATAATATCATCTTCTAGTATATGACCCTTAAACCTGCCACAAATCACATCAGAATTTCAACTCGACTTTGACTCCGCTTGTATCATTTTTCACCTAAAACTATAATCTCCTAAAAATGCCACTTTATCATATTATCCAAAACATGTAATAAACCACAGGTGAATTTGGGGGAAAAGTTACAACTTCATTTATGTAATGAATATATAGTTGTATGAAATGCACTCACTAACAGGTCAGAAACCTCATATTCCAATTCTCATGCATATACAGTTGTCCATCCGAGGAACAGACTCCGTCGAGAATATAATGAAGTTACTTAGCACTGATGTTCACACCTCCAAAATAATACAAAACATATAGAGATCAAAAAACATATCATATTACATTTCGGTCAGAAGGATGAGTTCCAGCAATGAGTTGTCTCCATATTTGAACATATTTATATCATACACTGCAGCATGATCCAAATATAGTGCCCTTCCAATCTTGGTGTTTTGTATGGATTTATGTCTTATTGTATGGGGCTTGGAGGGGCATCCGTCAATTTTAGACTAATTGAGTGGTCGTATTTGATCATTAACGAAAGTCAAAAGTTCTTGTATATTACTTAGTTTTATTATGTTACTTTTAGACACGATTTAAATGAAACATATGTTTAAAGTTGAAGGTAATCACATATGAATTGATTAGCATTATTTTATAAAACTATATCTCTTTAAGAATGAGTTCTAATTATAATCCTTAAAGAATACGGTCTAGTGGGATTCATTAGATTCACTAAGTTTGTATTGGTAGTTCCATGAAATATTAAATTTCATTGCAGAGATGTTAATTTTGAGAATTATTATAGTCATATTATGTTTGAATATGATCATATAGGCCAAGTTAGAGATTGTTAGCTATTCAAAAATGTGTCTAGATTAGATTGTTTTGATTTGGGCATCTAAAAGTCTTAAGGTTATAATGAAAGGGAGTTAGATATTCATTTTATGAATTATATGTTATAAATTCTTATAACTCCATCATTATGATTCAGAATATGTTCATGTTTATAAGAGATTGGGAGGATAAAATTATAACCTATGAAATTATAATAACATAATGGAAATATTAGGATAAACAAATGTACAACCTATTTGTAACTCCATTAAGATTTTAATACATATGCATATTTATTATAGTTTAGAGATGAACGCAGACCATGAAATGAAGTGTATGCATCCAAGGTTGTAAACCACGCCATTACAAAATTTATTCATAATATAGTTACTAAAACCCAAACCAAATTTTCTTGGAAGTATAGCAGAATTTCAATCAAAACTAATTTTCTGTATCTCTGGCTGACAAAAACGAATCTCACCGTTAAAATCGTCACAAGTAAATCTGAACATCAGACGATGAATTTACTTCGATTCAAACAACGAATTGCACGCTTTTCCGTACGTAGGTATCGTGATGATACATGTAGTGCCGAAAGTGGCTCACATCGAGCCATCGCATAAAACTGGCGAACAAGTCATCAAACAATTAGAGCTGGCGTAAATTATGGATGGTGGCAATTCCATGAAAGTGGAAGGAAACCACCACCATTAAGGACAGTGATGCCGAGAGAAACCAAGAGCCAATAAGAAACGTGGATACTGCAAGTGAGATGACATCCCACTTGATTCACCATCTTCTCCAACCTGTCTGGTGAAAGAAAAAGAGAGATGACCTGGAGAGAGAGAAAGAGAAGAGGATTTTAAAGAAAAAGGCTCTACCTTCTCTCTAAATTTCTAACCGGTCAAATCTACTACAATAGTGAAAATCGATCCCCACTCCGCAAAGCCACGCATGGGCAATTTTATTGTGGAGTTTCGTAACTCCGAGAGGTGGGTGGGCCTTTTCGATTATGAGTATTTATTTAAAAGCCAGCTGCGGTAAATGGTTTTGGGTGTCAGGAGGTCGAAATGACCATGGATTCTCGGGCCCAATGGCAGAACCTGACAGCGATATGCATCATTCCAATACACAACCACTGGTTCGATGCGGACTCGTTAAAAAACACTTCCGATTGTGGTCGGTTGGACCAAGACTGTCCATAGAACGTCGCCGTTACGCTTGGCAGTTGAATGTCACGGACGAGTTGTTTATGTCATTGTCGGAAAATTAATGATACACAGTCGGTGATGGTTGGCGCCATTACATGGTTCGTTGATATTGGTCGTGAACTAGGTCACCTCAACCCAGAAATTGTGCATCAAATACTCCTGGTGGTATGACTCGTGATGTCCATGTATGTTTGTACTGATATGGCATGAATGATAGGTTAATGCATGCTAATTTGATTAATACTACGTTGAATTATATGGAATATAATTTATAGTGGAATATATGAATTGGCATCATCGCGATTCACGTAACGAGTAAATCACGCCTATCGTGTAAAAATTATATGGGTGGCCCACCATTCATGGTGAATGTGTGATGAGCTCGTGTTTCGACACGTCCAACAACCACTCACGGGTTAACCGCAAAATGGCATAGAATTATGTGTCGGGTGGAGCAAGAAGGGGGTCGTGGTTAACCCTCAGCAAAAAGCCTGGACCAGGTAAGAGGACCGTGGTAACATCCGAAAGGTTCGGGCAGTGTGAGACCCGGTAATATCCTCTAAAGGTTCTGTATGGGTGTGTGAGCGGTGACTCATGCTATCTAAAAAGCTCGGTGTAAGAGACCCACTCATGTCAAAAGTTACACTCGCTAAAAGAAAAAACATGGCTCAAGCTCAATACTTAGACCTAGAGAGTTGAGGATAAGAGCCCTGACTTCACCTTGGATTGGTTACCCATTTGGAAAATAGCATTGGCTGGTGGTGAGCCGAAAATGGCTCGTTATATGGTGTCATTGGAGGTCTTCAATAGTGATTAATTGCCACATCTTGTGATAGGTACGTGGTGAGGAAGTCGGTGAGCACTCCTGATATGGGCATGAAACATCCGCATGATATAAAGTCATTCCATGTCTCAGATCGTGAAATTGTATGGAATGTGGATGTTCGTGGTTGCGTTATCAGATGCATTTTAGCGGAAGTAAATTGGTAGAATCAACTACTGTACGCCACCTCATCGTGGGATCCTCCTTTCAGTAATATCGTAGAAGACGGCCTCCTTATAGGCCTGATTATGAAGCGCCTCTGATCGTACCTCATTCATGTTTTTATGCATGTTATTAGAAACGAATCCAGTTTTAATATATGTTTTGAATAAGAGTATAATTAACTCTTGAAACTATTATAATATAGTTGATTATAGTTTGTGAGTATGGATGTATGGGTCCGACGTGGCCATTTTTACTCATGTAATGGGTCCTTACGGCATGAGAGAGACACAAAGCTCGTTAGGTCGATAGTGGTCAATCTGACCCCTAAGCTGGGGGGGCATTACAATACGATGATGAATAAAGGTCTAACTCTCATATGGTCTCGATGGAACACAAAGAGTTTTTCTTTCTTTAGTAAAAGGTTACATCCAAGTCACACTCTCAAGTTTTAGCGTCATTCGTCATACTTCTGCAACTACACACCACACAAGTAAACCATCCACTTTTGAGAGTTGTGAGTTGAAGATCTTAGCTATGAAGGATTTACAAGGATTTACAAGATAATCAACTCACTTTAAGTGTCATTCTCTCATGGATCAAGGTATGGAGATCACCATTGTGACGCCCTAAATCCCGAGGGTCTGTTGACAACCCATCAACCCGCGAAAGATTCATGGATGTCGGGTAACCCGACACCACACCACTCCGAGTCCTTTCCTTTGACCCAAGACGACCGCACTCGGCGTAGCCCCCTTGAATAAAAGCCCACCAAATACAACCTGTGGCAATTACATGCAGGCAACTCGCCTAATATTAGCAGGAACGACTCACACGGTCCACATACGGTGGGGGTACCGGCGCTACAAGGGCCCATTATTCATACCAACATATAAGCACGCAGGACTATAGAACCATAGTCCACAAGAGCTAAAATTTTACACTACTTATACAAAACATATATCAAAAATTAAGAATTCTAATACATGTTTTTTACAAAATATAAATCAAAGCCACAATCCAACTTTCTTCTCTTTATCGCTTCTGTGCTTGCGCCATCTCCCCGTACATCCTCGAACCCGAAAGGGCAAAGGTCCCACAACTGGCATACAATGCCCATTGGGAGTGAATTCAAGGCTGGGGTTACTCCACCTGGCGTACATGCAATGTCATGCCACAAGCACATTCCAATCACGATTATGTCAATCCTATAATGGAACTACACGACATGAACGAGATGCTACTCCTCACGATCCCGTACTAAGTCATCACCGACTTCAACATGCAATATGCCATGTATGAAAAAATTGTTTTCAAAACAAAGATTTTTGGCCTTTGTGAAACTCATCAGACACCCGATATCAAAATTTATCGGACAACCCTCCGATATAATTTATCGGACATACCTGACACCACTTGTGGACAACCCTCCGATGGCAATATGACATACCCGACAATTTATCGGTGTGGGACAACCCTTCGATATATAATAGTTGACATAATTGCCAATTTACTTTGTGGACAACCTTCGCATATATAATAGTGGACATGTATTTGCAGATAATTTATTGTGTTGACAACCCGATATATAATATTACTATAATCCGATAATCGCTTGACCAGCCATGTGCCAGTAACCTCCTCCGATCATTCATGCGACCTTAGACTTTGTCCCTAGATCGAAACCAACATCAACACCAAACACAATGATGATTCTTTCATGCACTCACACTCCATTTCCATGCGATGTAATTTCACAAGATCAATGTAATGCAATATGCCATTGCCTATCACCATGCTACATATATATGAGTGCTATATGTACATGCCTACTCATGCATTTCAACCCATGCATCAATTGGAAAGTTATATCAATTAGCAGATAAATTCCAATTAATTCACACAATTCATGCCAACATATCAATGCAATTACAATGACATCATCATAAATCATTACCACCTCGAGTAACGACATAATTTAACCTCTAAAATTAATCATAACATATCAAGTCCAATAAGTGTTTGGCTAACAAGCTATGCAATGGCCTTTAATCATACACAAACTCATGCATTTCCCCAAGCCCTGTTGATAATTATATCAATGATGCATATAATCAAATAAAACAACATCCACCAATTTTAATGTATTGAATTAGCACGCTGGCCATCACAAATCAAGCAATTGTACAATTTGGCGCTAGCAATTAGACTTCAGAATATATGTGGGCACGAAATGTCATTCAAAGGCATATGGCCATATTCTAGATTCAAGGGGCTTTCCTTAGAGTCCAAGAACACACGAATCGGAGTTCAAACAAGAAAGTTATGGTCATCCAAAGTTGGAGGCCTCATATGAACAAAGGATTCTTACGGCAGTAACCGCCAGTGCCTAACGTTCATATCATTTTCGGATATAATATGAGTCCCAAATTGCATTACATTATATATGATGGATTCTATACTCAGCACTTCCAGAGTCCAAGAACTCAGAAATCGGAGTTCGGATCGAAAAATTTATGAGAGCCGCCCAAAAGTCGAGGTCATGTGGAATGAAGACAACCCGTAAAATGCTTCATTTTTAAATGTCATCCAAACAGCCCCAAGGTCAACCAAGACCAAATGACTTAGATGGAAAAATAAACCCGAGTAGAAGGCTTCCTTCGCCTCTGCAGAGCAAAACGAAACTTTCCTCGAAGACCACCATGAAGCTTGAAACCCACTACCCCAACCGCCTCACAATCTCAATGAAAATTTTGATTTCAGGTCCACACGCGTCTCTCACTTGTAGCATCACTAAGTTCACCCGACGTGAGACGGCACTATCCGAGCTCAGTAGAGAGATCTTAGAGATAAGGTTCGTTTTCTTTTCTCTCTAACTTTCTTCTCCAAACATGAAACTAGACGAAATTGCATGTCGTCGACTCTAATGCTGCAACCTCGCCAGTATATGAACTTTTAAATATTAACAATGGATTCCGACCACCCGATTCTGTAGATCGTAGAGAGACCTGGTGAGTTTCTCTCATTTCTCTCTCTAACTCACCTCATCGCCTGCTTCCTCACAAAAAATGAGCATTTTCTTTCTTCTTCCTTTGGCTCTTAAGAGCAAGTCGGACGCGTAATCCACCCTTCACGCTGGCCCATGACCGTCTGGGTCTCATCCGTCTCCAAACAATTTCATATTTCTTTTTGAATCAATTCTTTTTAAATGAACTTAACTTTTATGGCTTCCTCGACTCCGAGATTCTCGTAAAAATCTCGCCCTTGGAGTCATTGTGGCAACTCAATTCACCAAAACTCCTCGCAGTGCGTTCCAACTGTCTCCAGACCAACGGAATTTTTCTCTGATCACTGATCATTTATTCACTTTAACAGCGAACTGCTTTGGTCATCCGAGATCTAGAGAATTTTCTAGATTTTCCTAAACTATTCTGGCAATTTATTATTATTATTATCATTTTGTCATTTTTGAAAATTTCTAATTTTTCCGGGTTTTACAACCATTCTTTTATATTTTCTTAAGAATTGAACCTAATATGTTCTTATTCATCTAAAATTGGTTATAAAAATAAAGTTGTTTCCGCATAAGTTTTCTAACACACTAACATCCTATCGACTTTTTCCCTCTATCGATAACCATCTAAAATGAAAATTTCTAAGAACTTTCAAAGGTTCTCCATCATTTATAAGATCTTTTTCCTTTCAATAAGCTACGAAGGAACCTCTCCCACATATTTGGGATTCTACTTCCTTGACATTTCTACTTGGGAGAGTCATCCCTGGTTACACTTTGTACATGGTCAGGTCTTATCGAGAAAATATAGTTGTGATCTGTGGTCAACAATTTTAATCACTAAACTACATAGCCTCCCTCGTTTAGCGATATCATAAACATATTATGAATCCCAAAATATTAAGCCTAAATCATGCATAATAGGCAAACCCTAAATAATCACACTTCTACCCATTTAATTCAAGAGATATAAAGTTTGTATAGCGGAAGTGTACCTGTATTAAATGTCGGAAGTTGTCGAATGTATGGGTTAGATCTTCCGAATTCGATACGGCCTTAATGACAAGAGTTTGTCTCTCCTATGGTGATGAGGATGTAGAGAATAAAGGACCCAGTTCGCTTCATCGTATAACTGGGACGCCTAACGCTAAATATTCAGACTAGTTGTCACAGCAGGTTAGATATTTCTAATCTAAATCTCATCAAATTAGAAATATCCTTAATGTATCCACACAATAATTCCATACCAAATTATATCTTTAAGCCAATTATTTAATTAGATTCACTTTAGTCGGGCTTAATTAAAATTGATAGCATAAACTTATTTTAATATTTAAATACGTGGAGTCGAATACAATTGTTGAAATATCCAAAATCTCCCATCGTCTATATGTAACCTTACAAATATATTCAACCAAATGAGTTTGTTAAAATTCTTGCTATCATAACCATGTAGGAACCAAACAATCTCGGGCCCATCAACTATATCGACATAGGATCACAGTGTTTTTGTTATCATAATATAACTAAACCTTATCAATGATCATACATAAATATAGTTTAATCAACATAGATCAATCATGCGGATGCATAGAAGGAAATTGTATGCAATGTGTCTATTTCCAACTGGTCCAACTAGATTCTTTAGTGAGATCATGATAGGTTCAAAGTAAATATGAAGCATAAACATTATTCTGCTATAGATATCCATAAAATATGTCTACAATTGAATGATAATTGAATACAAACTCCCACTGAAATTACTACTGGAATCTATATAAACAAATTCATATGAGGAAAGGGTCACAAAGACATCATGGTAACCTTTGCAAGTGGATCCGCTGACATGGGTTTGTGTGTGATGCCCCAAATCTCAGGGGTCATTTTTTTTTTTTTGAAAACTTATTGGACATTCTCTGATATCAAAATTTATTGAACAACTCTCCGATATAGCTTACTGGACATACCTTAAATAATATTTAGCGGACAAATCGATATTATATAAAAAGTCAAAATGAAAATTATATATAACATATCATACAAAGATATTTTCATATTATTAAACACATAATATGACTTTTCAATGAATGTAAAAATAAATAAATTATTTTTTCGTAACCCACGCTGCAGAAATGTCATCATAAATGTATAAAAAAATGACGCTTTTTAAAGTGTCAATATAAGTATATAAACAATGGCATTTAAAAAGTATCATTGATAGTGAGCGTTAATGACACTTTTCAAAAACTAATGACACTCAAAGAATGTCATGTTTTAAATAATACCAAAATTAGGTGAATATGACACTTTTAAAAGTGTCATGGTTGTTTCAAATTCATGCCTTTGACAAAACATGACACATTTAGAAGTGTCCGGTTATGCATTATCTTAAAAAGTGTCATTATTGACCATTTTTCTTATAGTGTTTATTAGATTAACGTAATAGGATGGTAACTTGATGGTTAGTGCTTTTAGTATAATAACTTATGTCACTCACGCCCAAAGGCACAAGAGACTGGACTGAGACTCTTTACCTACTTTATCAGACGTTGGTGTGTCCAAGTCTTATATTTGTATCAATATATTGTATACAAAATAAAACTACCACCATAGTAGTGTTTACAGTGTCACAAACATACAGTCCGGAGTCTCATTTACATATACAAAAACTATACATTTACATTTACCAATCAGAGCACGGAACCTACTGTGATGAACCCCTCACTAGTATCGCCCGTTGTAATGCTTAAAGATCACCGTCTTCTTCTTTCTATACCCACCTGATTGAAACCGTGCTGTTTTACGCCTTAGTGGGAAACATAAGTATTATGCAAATATATACACATTATATAGTAAGTATATAACAATAACAAATATCGACTTTCATGCATTCATATAATGAACTTATACACTACTATGACTTTATAAATGCAGAATACATGCTCATTTCATTCCATAGGACTCATACTTTGTACTGCTTATAAAAACTTATGCTTGTTCATATCTCCCGTAGGAGTTACAGAGCTTTTCTTATTCAGAAGTACCCGTAGGTACTACAGAACTTATGTTTTTACGTGGCACCTGTGAGGGTACCACAAACGTAATGATATACATTGGTTTGGCGACTTTTATTCGCTATTCGTGTTATTACTCATATAACTATGGGAATACCTAAACCAGTAATAATAAATGAGTATGACACAGTACAATAAGTACCCCGAAAATGTTGTACATTACTAAAGTGCAGTAGCACAAAGCATGAGTGTCGGTTAATCGATCAACGCGGCCCGCCCATCGCACGGTCGAGCACTAGCAAGAGTGCCGGCACCGACGAACGCGCCTACCCACGCAGAACAGGCGCGCCGGTAGCACTGTTGCGGAGTGTCGGGCACTAGCAGAGGTCACAACTCGATCGTAACGCACCTCCAGCTTCACGTAACAAAAGTGTCGTGAGCACCAGCGTGAGTGTCACACCACTAATGTGTCTCGCCAATGCACGTATGTCGTGGTCATTTATCACCGGTCTTAAGCATTCTACAATGGTATGTATTCAAAACTTTACCATCTTATTATGGGTACAAATTTATTTCAAGTTACTTGGCATGAAGGTTTATATATTTTTTCACTTAATTTCTTTCTTATCTAACTCGCTCATCATTTATTAGATTTCAATACTTTGTATGCGAATTAGAGCTTAACTTATGCAAAATACTAAAAACCTGTCAGGAACCGGTACCAGACACTCATGTTTGGTACTAGTACCAAACTAGCCTTCGATATGGCACCTGCATCACCCCAGTCTGGGTACCGGGTATCGAAGCCGCGATTTGCCTAGAAATGGCAAATTCAAATTCTTTATCTCACTTTTCTTCCATAATTCTCTTCTATTCCATCCTTCATCAAAAACCAACATGGAATCCCTCCAAACAACTTCTCAAACACTTTTAATGGTTGTTTAGAATTTCTTAAACCAAACCCTAGCCAAAGAATCCAAGGATTCATACCAAAGTTCACAAAAACTTTTAGTAAAACCATAGAAATAGGAAGGATTCCATATCTATTTGATACAATCTGTGGTTTTTTTTCAACCTAACTCTCCCATAAATCTGTGGTTGTAGATGTATTCAACAAACCCTGTGAAAGGAACAAAACTAATATCCATAGAAAACCCTAACAATCCATACTTAAGTAGTATCTATACAAAATCATACTAGAATCCATACAAAATCATACAAAGTTCCTTACCTTTCTTGGCTCCTTCTTCCTCTTCTTCTTCTTCCTCTTTCTCTTCCTCTTCTCCTCTTCTATCCCAACCCGTATGAGCTCTCTTTTCTCATTTTTGGTCTCCCTACCTTTTTATAGTTAAATTTTCTTTTATTTGCCTTTTAGTCCTCCATCACTCTATTATTTGCACTACAATTTATGTTATTTCCACTTCGGCCTCTAATCTTACGAACTTACGACTTTTATGTCCCTTTGACAAATTACTATTTGTCCTTATGTCTTGTAAAATTTCCGCATTTAAATTTCCAGCTGCCTCATTTAATACTAAAATTCAAATTACGCTTACAAAATACCCTAAAACACATCAAAACGATCAGTGGTATATTTCCCCTGGATGTTACAACTTATACTTGGCTCAGATCTCTTAATTATAGAAACGAGAATTTTTTTGGGAAAAGTTTTAGTGGACCAATAGGCTCATTTTATAACCTAGAAAGTACTAAAGAAAGAAAATATAAAATAAATAAAAATTAGAAGAACAAGATTTTAAACTTATTAAATTAATTCTTATATGTTTATTCAAACTCATTTTATTTGTTTTATTCCCTATATAAGGACTAAGAAAATTTTATATATATATATATATATATATATATATATATATATATATTATATTTTCCAATAATGAAATCAAACATACAAAAATCAATTTCACTTTTTTTATTTCCTAATACTTTTAAGGTTCCAAATAGCTTTTATATTATGGAATGTTGATAAAAGAATGTCAAAATAAGATGTTTAGATAATTTTAATGGCATACTATAGTAGGATAAAAATTAATTCAATAACACATCATAGATAAGGGGAAGGGGAGATATTATGTTATTACATACAAAAAAACTTGGAAGACAAAAATTTTAGGGGGTTGGCCTGGCGGGTGGCTCTACCATTGACAGTGGCCATTATAAACTAAATCGAAAAACGTTGTTGTAAGAACAACCAAAACCCACAAAACTTTCCTCAAAAATCCAAGAAAGACGCCCGCTTAGGGACTTTTTAAACCTCTATCTGGAAAGCCTTCTAAATAAGAGAAAAGTCTCCTTCCTTTCGGCTTACAAAGTCTCTATATCTTTGAATTGCTACCGTTTTGTGCCTATGAATGAGGAGAAAACCAAAAGAATCAAACACAAATAGGTAGACGAGCAAATATTGTTTGTTGAAAACAACTCTGCTGTTTACAGCCAGTACAAGCGTAATGAACTCTCAGAGATGACATGTGTTCTTAATAGGAGCAATAGGATGATTTAGCCAATGTTAGAGAAGAGCACAATGCGGTCTGATGAGACAGTCAGCCAAGTGAAAGATCCTAAATCCATGCCTCTAAGTATACGAGCTGTCTTGAACCTAAGAATTAAGTAATTATGATTCATGGCAATTTATGCTGTGCATTTCATTTTGCACTTTTAGGTTATAAGTTATCATTTAGAAAAAGGTTTGTCTTTGTAAAATAATTTGAATAATGCCTTAAAATACATGCTAATTAATTTAGGAAACAATGTTGGTATTTGGATAAAACCAAGCCTTCACTAAAAATACAAAAAAAAAAAAAATACAATCACATCAATTAAGTACCAAAAGCAATGTTTGCAGTCACGGCAACTGCAAAGAGTAATCTATCATAACAGTTTCACATGTCTTGCGTACTAAGAAAAAATTGCAAGCAAAGGAATTAATGAATTGCATCTAGAAAACATCAAAATTATTAAACTGGAGTTATAATAGCAACATATATATGTTACTAAGTGCTTAGTCATTAAGAGTTTTCAAAATTGAGTTCAAACAAGCGTCGAGATTACAACAATAAAACAAGCAAGAACGGTTATGTACTAGTAGTGAAAAAAACATCACGAACCACAAAATACAGGCTCAAAATCCTCGGTACAAATATCAAAAACCAAACATTTGAAGCTCATCCTGTTTTATATCTCAAATCTAAAATGCCAAGACTGCCTAGGTAATATTGCTAAAAATATTTACCAGGTTAAGAAATGATTGCTCAATGTAATGTCAGTTTTCCAAAATCAAATAAAACCTCTTTGAACTATTTCAAGGGGTTTTAAGATGTTGAGAAAAGAATATCTACAAATCCTTTAATTGTTTATGTTAGCCTCAACTTCATGTAGGCTACCAAGGCAGCAATGCCTTGATCACCATAGTTAGAAAACAAAACACAATAACAGTAGAGACCATCGATTCGCTGCACTGACAATCCACTGCGCTTTACGGAATTAGCGACGATCCGCTACCGAACCTACGATCTTCTCCCCACTCCTCTCGTTAAAACACTTTGCCTAATAAGATTGCCAATTACGAGAGAGAGCTCTCTCTAGATCCGATGTGAGTCAAAAATGTGTATCATTGTGCTTAGGGAGGGACTCTCTGAGCACTATTTATAGAGTTCGACCACTCGGCCCTCCCTCATTACGGCCTGGGCCAGACCGCTCCAATACCACAGCCCCATTAGACTCCGGGATTAAGAACTACATATCTCACCTTTGGCTGGGACCTCAATCCACTGCTTTTGACTCCAATTCATGCATCTACATTATGTACTCCTACATTCTCCCCACTCGGGGCGATATTAATTGAAATTAACTGTAAAGACCTCATATTGTCTAGAGATTATTCTTAATAGTCAATCCCATCCCATAAAGTCTCGAACACTGAATCATGGCAGAATCGCATGTACTTCACCGATTAAGGCTCAAATACATGGCCTGTTCATTCAGCATAGGGTTTTGAGTGTTTTTGCGCACTAATCGTATCACCGTGGGTCAATTGAGGTGTTCGTGTCTACTTAGTATTACTTATGCCATTTCTCGAGGTTATTTGTGGTTATTTTGCGTTTTGTGTACCTGGCCCATTAAAGTCAATTTACATTTCCAGATGTGTCAACCATGAAGATTGAAACTATTTCTCAAATTAACAACATATCGAAATTCAAAGATGAAATGAAAAGGCAAAGTGAAGATGGAGTGACGTAGGGGTGCGTGAAAGTGTGCTGCTGAAGAACAAAGAATTCCGTGAAATTTCGCTATGATTGCGGTGACTCTCATCGGGATTTCAGTAAAATTCGCAGCCGCCCATAGCTTAAAATTCGCAATCCTAGTTTAAATTGAGAATTCGCTTAGGCTATTTAGCCTGAGAAATTTCGCTTAGGTTACTAAATTTCGCCATATAGCTTAAAATCATCGTGCCTAATGAATTCTTCATTCGATCTCAAATTTTTCACAGGCTGCCGAAATTTCGTTAGCTGGGGCGAAATTCATCAGGCATAGCGAAAAATTCTCATTGCTTCTATGTACTCTCAGCTAGGCTAGCACTACCCAGCTTAAATTTTCCCCGCATAGCGAAATTCCCATTCGCACCTTGTGTAATTATTGCCAAATCCACCTCGTCAGGAAAATACCCTCGGGTCTTTGTATTAGCCAATATTTGTGTTTTCAGATTAATATCAGCGGCCATATAGTTCTCATCATTTTTGTAACCCTACAATCTTTACAACTTTCATTTATGTAAATATCTCCTGAGTTTTCAGTTTAGGGGTTTGCTTTTCTCTCTTCTCTCCCTCTTTCTTTCATTTTCTAGCTACTAAACACCCCTCGGTACGACAACTCAAGGGATGCTTGGCTAAGTCCTCATAACTTTGAAGATGAGGGTTGCTAGCTTGGTTTTGGGGCAACTGGCAGTTGTCCCTAAGGTTTTAAAATGCTACTGTGTAATCGTATTTATGGCCCCACTTTTCAAATTAGGGTCAATATCATTTAACGCCATTACTTCTGCAATAATACTTACCATAAGCTTAGTGGCACAAGGCATACTTATCAAGTTGGGACGTGATCATATATTCTTGGGGCTTGGCCCTTTTACGAGCCACTGAAATGAGGTCGAGTGCTAGGCCTTTAAACCGAAAGGGTCGTGAAATGTACTTACTGTTGCTTGTGTCGACCAAATGGGGAGTGTTTCTGTGGTTAGGTTTTCTAGCTACAGATCCCACATACTGACTACATGTGTCAAGCCGCCATGAATGACGCGGCGATAAAACCCGGCGGGTCAATTTGAGCTACCCCCCATGTTGTCAAGCTAGTGACCTAAAACCTTTCAAAGTTACCTTTTCACACTTCACTTCTCGTAGCTTTCTTTTACACCAATCAAGATCCAAACAACTTCCAATCGCTTTCAAAACAAATCCAAAACCCAAATTAAAAGCCTCACCCATTTTCAACACCGATGCAAGTCATTCATAGATGAAAACCCATCCCCGTGTTCGACCCTAGACTACTATGTCGCAAAGAGCTGACCACGCAGTGAGGGAGTGAACTTGTGACTACAAATATTGTTGATTCCGCGATCACCCTACCGTGGGCACCAGAACAAAACGGCGCCGCCGCCGGGATGGTGCCAAACCACGCTTCGGCGTCAGCGCATTTGTGATCAACATCAAGTGAAGGTAATCTTTAACCCTTTTGAATTTCTTCGCTGTTGTAACTGCAAGTTTTCATTACTTATAAAGCATCGGTGACTATTTTTGTTTTTCATACGCTATTTTTATTTTAGCTTAACCCCAACCTTGGCAAGTTCGCTAGTGTTCTTTCAAGCCGTGGTTCAAAATCGTGTAACATGTGCTTTATGCAAACCGCGACAAAGACACACTTATCACAGAACTCAAGACAACTGGGGCTTGAACAAAAGTTAGAAAACTGCCAGGCACGTGAGAACATGGATCCCTCTACCCAGGAATGCCAGAGCCGCCCGGCACCATGAATCCAACAAACAGTAGATCTGCCAGGACTGCGATCCACCCTCCCAGAAAGCTGCACCCTTCCCCATTTCATACCTCAAGAAGTAGCAAGTGAGATTCACCTAGTGCCCCTCTTCCCACTTTCATGGAAAGGGAGAACAAACCATATTCACATATAAGGGATTTTGAGGAGGCATGCACTACTTTCAAGGAAGGTATCACCCGATACGGACGCAGGCTCGCTTCAAAGCATTTCCACCGCCAATCGGCGATTGCTGCCAAATATGGCTCAATTTACTGAGGCCGAGAACGATCAGAAATTGGGCCGATCTTCAAACTGAATTTTTGAAGAAATTCTTCAGCGCCACAAAGACCAACAAAGCTGAAGAGACATTCACACTTACTCGTCTATATTAATGAGAAGTTCTACCAAGTGTCGGGAAACATTCATGAGACCATCAATGCATGTCCACACCACTTTGATACATGGATGCTAGTGAACCATTTTATGATGGTATGTCTCCGTACCATGAAGCAACTATTGAGACTATGTGTGGAGGTAACTGCAAAAACCTGATGAGGCTGGGATGGACTTTTTGAACTACGTGGTCAAAACCTCAAAGGCATGGGATGAACCAATCTAAGGGGAAGCCGAAATATCAAAGCCTTCGAACTAACTGGGGGCAAGGTATGCACTTTCTCGAAGACACGAGATGAAAGCAAACCGACTCAGCACTTTAACTAGAAGATCGATGAGTCGGAAATGAAAATCAGCATGAAATGCAAACAAAGAAATGAGTTATCTCAGATCCCAACTTTCGCTTTCAATTTTCGCACAATAATAATTTCGAGAGCACTGCTGCCAAGAGCATGCCTGTTTCCTCAATCAAAATAAACCACCCATAGATGCTCCATGAACACCATAATCCAATCGAGGGAAATCATTCAAACTCCGTTACGGAAGCTAAAACCTCAGATACGCCTCCAGAGCAAGGTAAGAAGCAGCTGTTCCACTTCACACAACAACACCTCCTCCACTTTCTTCTCCCGTTGAATGCAATCCTAAACTTAAGTAAAGTGGTGGTGGCACGCTTGTATGCCACTGTGGCGCTGAATGTCTCAAACTAATCAAATCAAGCAAAGAGGAAAGTCACCAAACAAGAAACTCCGACACATGGCTCGAAATTTCAAGACTATCCAACCAACACCGCAGGTTCGAAGAGGGGGAAGGTTCTCTGGCCACAAGAACATAAGAAGGGAGGTATGAAATAGCCGTCTCAATTTTCTAATGATCCAAATGCAAGAACTGATGAAGCATGGGCAAGCAGACTTTAAGAAGTGGTAAAGAAACTCGGACCAACAATCCCAACTCTAGCCAAATCAAATTTCCTCACAAGAGGCCGACCACACAAGAAGACTGGGCCAAGAATAGAGAGGAGGTGAAGAACGTTGTACCCTCCATTCCACAGTTCTTCTAAAAGAAAAGTTCGTTAACCAATCAGAAATTCCTGTAAGTTTCATAAGAAAGTTAACATTCTTCTCCTTACATGATCAAACAGTCCACCGACGTGAAAAGCTAAGATTTATGCATGTGAAAAGAGGTCTCAATGTAAATAAAAGGTCTTTTTTGACTGAGGCAAGTGAGCAAGCACGTGTGCAAAACTCCAGTTGAAAATTATAAAGACCTGTGGATGTCCAACAATCTCGCCAGATATCGGAGGCAATCGCGGGAGAAAGCACTATAAGACTTGGGGAGCTAGGTGGAACCTTCCGCCATATTCTATAAAATAAGCAATTAGGGTTCGGGAGAACTGAACTCCACTTCCATCACAATGTCACTAGCCGATGTTCATTAAAATACCAAGGGAACCATTGAGGATGTATTAATACAAGTGGATCGACGGATAACTGGATTCCGTCACTTGACGCTGAGCCATTGCAAAGGGGGTTTCAATCATGTGCCCATCATTTTAGGGAGGCCATTTTTGGCTACTCAATGCCATAATCAACGTCTGAATGGGGTTATGCAACTCACATTTGGGAATATGACCTGTAACTCAATATTTTTCATTCGAGTAAAAAGAATGATGCACTCTGGTAAAGATGACTCCGTGAAGAAGTCTTGATGGAATAGATGAGATTTTTGAAGAAATTGTGCCAATATAGCAAAAGTAGATGTATTAACCCCTGGGAGTTATCCGAGTGCCTCGAGACCACCGTGAACCTCAAAGCATGGTTGGGTGACAGGCAGGCATTGAGGAGAAAATAGAACTCTAATTCTATTAATCGGGTGACCCAACCAAGGAAACCCCAACAGCTAGAACCAACCCCTCCATTGAGTTGAAGTGCTTACTGAAGAAACAAGTAAAGGTCCGCTTGTGATTTCATCAATGGTTGACTACTGGGCAAAGAGAATAACCCGTCGCATTCTCAAAGAACAAGCGGAAGCATCGGGGCGGAAAATTTCTGATTTAAAAGGCATAAACCCAGCAATCTCGCACCCATCACATTACCTAGAAGAGGAGTCAAAAAGGTCATAGGGCAAACCACAATGAGGTTGAACCCCACCGCAGTGAAGAAGCCCGCATTGGAGATCCCAAATTGTTCTGCTTCAGATTACTTACCCCATTTCTGATAGTTAAATTTAGGTGAGCCCAACCTGAAAGTGTTTCAAGAAGTCGAGTGACAACTGCGGAAAAATGAAAAGGGTGAAGAATTGTCTACACGACTACCACCTACTGAGAGTGCATAGATTATAGGAGGCTCAATGAGGTAATAAGAAAAGATCACTCTTGCCATTTATCGATCGCCTCCTTGAATGGTTTCCTGACACCCATTCTGGCATTGACGGGTATTCCGTGGTATTTCCTGTATGGATTCGTCTGGGAGATCAAAAAGTGGCACTACTTTCACTCTGTCCATTTGGTACATATGCTTATAGAATGATGCCTGGGTCTTTGCAACGCCCCGCCACTTTTCGTAGATGTATGCTTAGCATGTTCGGGCCATAATGTGATGATAATGGAAGTGACACATGGACATATCACGTATATGGAGGCGATTTCGAGGAATTCCTTCGACTAATCTCTGGCAGGCCATCCAAAAAGGTGCATAGAGAAGAACCCGGTGCTTAATCGGGAGTAGAGGCGCTACCTTTATGGCAACCAAGGAATTGAGATCGGTGCACATTATCTCCAGGAACATAAGTTGACAAGGCAAAATCAACTTCTGAGCCCCAACTCCGGCCATCCCCAACGACGTTACGCTAGACAATTCCTTGGTCATGCAAAGCCTTAGTAGAGATTCACTAAGGACTTCCTCCAAAATCGCTAAACCCCGTATTAAACTCTTAGAGAGAAAGATGCCGCATTTGTTTGTGGAAATGAAACGCCGTGAGAGCTGGAAGAGTTTGAATCCATTGACAACTACTCCCATCAGGCGAGCACCCACTCAGCTACTCGCTGAAGTGATGTGTGATGCAAGTGATCTCGCAACGGAGCAAAGATTTGGCCAAAGAGAGGATGGAAAACCTCGTAACAACATGGCAAAACTTGAATGAAGCATGTGAGAAATCATACCACCATAGAGAAGAATTGTCGGGTGGCGGGTCTATGCTTTTAGACAAGTTGTTCAGCTTACTGTCCCCAACGATATAGTCATTTTTACTAGACCATTCCACAAAATATCTCCCGACCAAACAAAATGCCAAAGCAAGGCTTTATCCATAATTCTTCTACTCAAGAGTTTAACTTGCAAATTAAAGACAAGAAAGGGGCAGAGAATGTGGTAGCAGATCATCTCTCATAGTTCAATCGATAAATTTCATGACACTCATACAAATTTCACCCATCAATGATGAATTCCTGAAGAATCCCACGTAGCTGGAAAGCTCCTCGGTATGCTCACATTGCCAATTTCCCTACAGGAGAAATCCCAAACGAGTGGAAAGAACAGATAGGAAGTATTTCTTTGCTACATCCATTCTTATTATTGGGAAGAGCCCTTCTTGCTCTAAATACTGTAAGATCAAATAATCAGAAGTGTGTGCCCGAGGAGGAGGCAAAGCAGGAATTCTCAGCCATCACATGAGAGGCGCCCACATTATTTTGCTTCCCACATAAAAGAATAAAGGGGTGCCACAATAGTTTCTACTGGCCTTCCTTATTCAATAAAGCACACCAAATGTGCCGTGGTGTGTGATAGATGCTAAAACTGGGAACATCTCACGCATGATGCCACTGAACCCGGTAATTTTAGTAGCCGAACTTTTTACTGTTTGGGGCATCGATTTCATGGGACCCTTCCCCACGTCCTATGGTCACACGTACATATTGGTGGGAGTGGACTATGTGTCCAAATGGGTTAGCAATCCCCAGCAAGACCAATGACCACAGGGTGGTACTTAAATTCTTGAAAGCCAACATATTTTCCAAAGTTCGAGTACCGAAAGTCATTATTGCGATGGGGGTTCAAGCATTTCAACAAACCATTTGAAAACCTTTCATGGCTAAATATGGTGTGAAACACAAAGTGGCCACCCCTTACCATCCTCAAACAAGTGGTCAGGGTAGAATTGCTAATGTGAGATCAAGACCATTCACTGAAGGTGGTAAACACCAATGTAGAAAGATCAATCCACTGAACCGCCAGACCATTGCGGCCATAGATGCCTTTCAAGACAATCCTAGGAATGTCCCCTTATCGATTGGTCTTATGGTAAGGCATGTCACCTGTGCTGGAGATCGAAAGTACATGGTGGGTAAATCAAGAAGTCAACATGGACCTGGGTAGGGTCGAGTCAAGAGGTTCGATCTCAATGTGAGTCGGAAGAAATACTCGAATGATGCCTACTTGAATTCAAGATCAGAAGGAAAATCAAAAAGACGGCATGATCAAATGATAATCGGAAGAAATTTCAATCCAGGAGACCAAGTTCTTTTATACGACTCAACTCCATCTATTTCCGGCAAGCTCAAGTCAATGGCGGATGTGTCCATTCATCATTCAAATCGTGCACCCCAACGGTTCGCAGATCTAATCAACCCGTGATGATAACCAGGTGTTCAAAGTCACCGGACAGAGGGTGAAACCCTAGCGTGGTGCATCAGGCCATTGTGAGGAAATTTCTCTCGCCGACCCTCCCCGAGTCCTACAATCCAGTCTAAGGGTATACGCTTGACTCCTTAAAGAACACACTGTTTTCAATGTTTAGTTTTGGATTAAAATTCCTTTGCTCAAAATTGCACTCATGGTCGATTTGATTTCACTTTGTGTTGACAACTCAAGAGAATACTCAAAATGAAAAATACCTTTCAGCCACCATACTGGTGTGGAGGTACAGTCACTTTCTTAGTTTTTGCATTTTCGATGCCGCTTAAAGGTAATTTTCATGCTCTACATGTCCCGGGTTAAGTTCAAATTTTTTGTTTTCTTGCTTTTGCACATCACTTTTGTGGTTCCATTTCAGGTAAATCGCTTTTGCCCTCTCAATTGAACAATCAATCGCTTTAATTATAATCAATCAGCTTTTTTAATTGAAAAAATTGAAACCTTGCAGCGTTACCTAATGCTAGAACAAGTCCATGTTCAAGCAATTTTTGTCAATTGAAGTTCCAAAGATTATCAACCTTGAACATTCCCTTGCTAATTCATACACCCGGACATCGATTGTCTTAACAAGGTCGTTGTTGGAATTATTCGCTTCTTTCACTTTGCATACGCCTTAGGGTATGATGGCAACCCATGATAGGTTTGTGTTACCCATATTTGAAGACCAATGTAGTCTTCCCAAAAGAAAAGAAAAGAAAAGCAAAAAGAAAAAAAGAAAAAGACAAGAAGAAAAAGAAATGCCAAAAGTCGTGAAGTGCCTTGACGCCCAACACATCCGAGGTAAATGGCTTAAAGCTCAAGCCCGATGCCCTAAGCCTTAATTGGTTGGTCGAGTCATCACTTGTTCGCTATACGGGTGGATGGTAGCGATGCTTTGTGTGCTTAATTCTCAAAGCCATCGGAGTCCGGTGAAGCCCGTAGAAGCTGCGGGTCAAGGATCCTTTCGTCATGCCCTAAACCTTAATCGGAGCTGGTCATCTGCACTGCACTGACTTTGGTGAAGTCGGTTTTGAGCATTGCAATCTGCTAAATGTAGTTGAATGTTTGTTAAAGATATAGTAGCTTTTCCTATCTAGGTTGTTCACCACTAAGGCCATGCCGTGAGCTAGTCGGGGGAGGAAATACTCTTGCATTTTATCGCCCAATTTGTTTACACATTTAGAAACTATTAGAATTTGGTGGAAATTCAAATTGAGAACCATGGATCCGATGCACCTAAAACTTTTTCTATATGGTTTCGCTTCTTCGCTTCTGCTTTCAAACTCGGTATTTCAAATTTTCATTTTAAAGGTACGCTTATTCGTATATACACCTTTTTTGAACCATAAACTTTGAGAAAATCACCGCATGCGTTGCCTTTATTATTTTTGCATTGCTAAGGGACTAGCAACGTGTTTCCATGGGGGTGTGATTAGTGCCCAAATAGTGCTACTTCAGCCTTATTCAAGAGTAGGTTTTGAGTGCTTTTTGCGCACTAATCGTAATCAATTAGCTTCAATGATGTACCAGTCTTACTTAGTATTACTTATGCCATTTTTGGTGTTAGCTCAGGGTTATTTCGTTGTGTTTTTGTGTACTGGCCCATTAAAGTCGAATTTGATATCGAGGCATGTGTCAACCATGAAGACGGAAACCATTTCAGCCCCATCAACATATTCAAATTGAAGGATGAAAATGCATAAAAGTGAAGATGGAGGATGCAAAGAGGTGGGTGCGATGCGTAGCCGAGTGAAACCGGCCGATTCGAGAGGTATGATTGGCGAAAATTTCGCTGGGATGCGAAAATTTCACGACCATGGCGAAATTTAGCTAGGCTAGCGAAATTCGCTATATAGCGAAAATCCAGTGCCTAGCGGGAGATTCTTCGTTCATTATCTCTCGAATTTTTAAACTGGGGTGGCGAATTTTTGCTGAAGTAGCGAGTTCAGCATTGCTGTAAGAAAGTGCTCATTTAAGCTATCTACGTGCAGTTTTAGGCTGGGCTAGCGGGTTTGAAGCAGGCTAGCGGGAATTTAGGCGGCTGAGCTAAGCGGGGTACCGTACCTAAGCGAATTTTCCCTGCGGCATTGGTGTGTTGAGATGATGATGATGTTGTGATGACCTTGTTGATATTTTGTTATTATTGTAGCGAAATTCCTTGCCATAATTTTGTGTAATTATTGTCAACGACCAGTTTTGTGTATTACCTCCTTGTCCCTTGTATTAGTAATATTTTAGGTTTTCTTGTATTTTCACACATTGGGTGGCCTATATAAGCCCCATCATTTTTGTAACCTAGCGATCTTTTGTGACTTTTCATTTATGTAAATATCTCATGACTTCCGGTTTAGGGTTTGCTTTTCTCTACTTCTCTCTCCTCTTTCTTTCATTTTCTAGGCTACCAAACACCTTGGGGATGACAACTCGAGGATGCCCAGCTAAGTCTCACGCTTTGAAGATGAGGGTTGCTAACTGGTTTTGGGGCGTTCTGCGAGGTTGTCCTCATGTTTTAAATACTACGAATGCACATGTTATGGCTCAAGCTTTTCAAATTAGGGTTGAATATCATTTAATGTCATCATTACTTTGGCCAATACTTCTGCATGCTTTGAGATGCAGTCATACCCATTGTTAGATCTGTTTGTTATTCTTTCTTAGATGGCGCTTTACGAGAACCCGAAATGAGGTTGAGTGTTAAGTTTTTAAGCGAAAGGGGGTTGTGAATGCATGTTGCTTGTGTTGACTCAAATAGGAGTGTTTCTAAGGTTAGGTTTTCTAGTTAAACAAAGATCCGGTTATGGCTTGGACTATAGGTTGCTTGCCATGATCACGAGGATAAATCAGGGACACTTGTTACCCCGAAGTGTTGTCAAGCTAGGGACTAAACCTTCAAAGTTACCTTTTCACACTTCACTTTCGAGTTTTACAATTGTCGACATCGGCTTGACTTCCACTTGTTTTGAAACAAGTGAAAATCAAATTAAAATACCCACCATTTTCAGCTTGGAGTACAAGTCATTCATAGGATGAAACCCATCCAGTGTTCGATTACTAGACCAGCTATCTTTGCGGTGACTTGACTCTGGCCCGTTAGGAGGAAACTTAGGACTACAAATATTGTTGATTCCGCATCACCCTACCGTGGCACGAATCACTCACGCAGAGCCTTCCATGGTCACGAGAGCTTTCAACTTTACTAATATGGATTCAATATGGTAGTGTGTCAAATGGACAATACCTCATAATGAGTGATACTTCATGTGTTAGCCATTTTGTTAGTCCAAATTCTCTCTCCTTAAGTGTCAAAGAAACCTAGTGTGTCCAGAATATCCATCATGGTTCGATGAACTGGATATGTCTTACCTTGATAGTTAAGCGTACTTTATATTGTAGCAGAGACATATTGTTAAGGCTAATGCCAAGAATGCCTATCAGCACATTACTTTCCGAGGTTTACGTAATGCCTCGAGATTTTCAACGATTATATGTACTTTCGACTTGATAAATCTACATTCCGCAAATACCTCATTGAATGCAAAGAGTTGATACATATTCAAATATTCCCCTAAAAATGTGAAATCGGATACAAACTTCATAAGAGCAACATAAAACTAAAACGACTCCCACTAATTGTGATTATCCCGGCAGTACTCCACAAGCCCGTGTTAATGACATATCTGTCCGGCATCATGTGAATACTTATGTCTGAGAGAATTACATACATCATCACGCCATCCACCTTTGGAATGAGAAAATAGCGACTTGTCACGGTTGGCGCTCTCTCCACATGGCAGCGGCCGTGAGGCGCCATTCTAATCTTTCGTGAAATGCACCATAGCTGGGTGATGACACTAAGATCCGATCATTTCTGAGCACATTGCTATACATGTACCCCTCCGTGAACTAACCTGAAGATCACCTCCTTTGGAGTATGATCCTTTCCCGATAAAGCAGGAGACATCCGGTCAGGTGTGCCACTTTGAGGTGGTCACGACCCGATTGAATCCTTGAAAATCTCTGTCTGGGATATAAACCGTGTATCCACGTCGCTCATATATATATATGTAAATGGAGACGGAAAAGCAGGGCGTATGTCTTTTTTTACATTACATGTCATGCTAATTATCTTTGTTTCAGAATTTGTACAATAGACAATTCAAATAGTAATTAATTAATTACCTTAATGAAAAGACGTTATAAGAAAATAATAATGGTAATTCGAATAGTAATTAATTAATTACCTTAATATGAAAAAACGAATTATGAAAATAATAATGGTAATTCAAATAGTAATTAATTAATTAATTACCTTAATGAAAAGGCATTTATAAATAATAGTGGGGCCAGGGTCCCGATCGGATCAGGGCCTCGATGATGTCGACATGTGGTCATCAAAGCGAGTTCACCGTGTAAGAGACCGCGCGAGGTTCGAACGGTACGCGCGGTGTAGGCGCATGGAGCGCGTCAGGCCTCCTCGGCGACGATGCCTTCCCCCATCAATATTCGTCTGCAGAGTAGATTCCAAATATGTAATAAAATTTAACTTTCATGCGTTAAAAGAATTGAAGCTGAATGAAAACCTCTCGAGCGAGCCTAATCCGGCGTGTTTCGGTTCTAAACTATGGTAGGCTCACGATACGGTGCTAGGCCACGAACATGGCATGCCCAGAGATCGCCCATAGTTAGAAAACAAAACCTGATAACGAGAGAGAGTGTCGATTCGCATACGATTTGGAATCCATCATGCTTTACGGAATTAGCGGCGATCATAGAAACACGAACTAGATCTTCTCCCACTATCCGCCATTTAAAACATTGGCTAATGAAGATTGCCACTCACGAGAGGAGAGTTTTTCTCACAGATGGATGTGAGTCGAAAATGTGTATAAATTAGGGTTAGGGAGGGCTTGACGGTATTTATAGAGTCTTCGTTACGGGGCCCACTACTCATTGCAGATCGGGCCGTACTCATTTGCACTAGCCCCATATTATATTAGGCCCGATTAAGAATCCATATGTCTCACCTTTATTAGACTGAGGCTTATTCACGGTTCCAATTTGATTCATATAGCCCACATTAAGAAATTCTTGCACACTTCATGCAAACTACTTTTGTTTTTATTTTGTAGTAACTTAATGAAGAGGCAATGAAACTCTAGTATTTCAGAAACTGTACGCAAAAGTTCCGGATTTACCGCAAGAAAAAGTAAGCTGACCTTTACAAAGCACATTTACGGTTTCCCTTCATTATAATGATCCTAGCTTTATAATTACATTTTCAACTCATAATATTTGAGCATGTTATTATTAATTTGAGGTGCATTCTTTTCATGATATTCCCACATCGAAGCTTTACGTCCACTGAGTGGCATTCTATTGAATACGTGCTTATATTGGATCCCAGGAGACGAAACTTTGTGTTATCCTATAAAGATCACCGACACGGAAGTGCCCACGGATTCCATTCTTGGGCTCTCACTCCGAATCTCGATAATAATCCAGGGTATTTAGTCTCATCGAAATTCGAGAAGAGTGAAAGGTCACAGAGTCGTGTGAGATAAGATTGAATTTTTGGTCTTTACGATACGGAACCCGCAATCTGAAGAGCAATGAAATGATAGCTCACTGGAAACTCGCAATTAAGGCATAACTCCACCCGACTCTAGTGTTGTTGCTAATTTTGAATGACTAGCATGTACATTATTCTCCAGCTCCACTATTTTCTCGACTTGATCAAATCCTTCATTTTCAATTCTTACCCAAAAGAAACACACACACACATCCATAAAGTTATCACAATGATTGCGATTATACATCCTTTAAAGTGTAGAGTGCATTACTAACTATGAATCACCAACAACCATTAATATTCTTAGCTTCCTCCACTCTTCCATTGAAAACACACACACTTCAAGCTCAGCTCTCCACATAGAGAATCGAAACCACAGTAATCCTCGACCCTTTAATTTCATGTGCAATTCCCCGAACAAGAGCTGTACGTCGAGCATTTGCTAATCCACAACAAACCTCGCTGAGCCACAAAGCTCACATCCACAAATCCACAATCCTCACAACAGAATTCAAATGCTTGAAAAAGGAAAAAAAAAAAAACCTCAAAAATCTCTGGCCAATTTCTCAATTTCAACCCACCTATGAGGCCTCAAAGAGCTCATCCTACTCCAAGGGATGATCGCATTTTTCATTGATATTTTTCTAAGAATATACAATCAAATTTATAGGGAGGACTTTCTATATGCATCTCAATCATAGTTGCAATCAAACTAAGAAATGAAAGAAATAGAAAGAAAAAAATCACAAAGAATATGAAAAGAACCATGTTTTGAAAACTTTCCAAAAAACTCAATACTCGCCCATAAGTTGGTGCATAGATATTACACATGTCCAACTTGCCTAAAAAATATGAATATGATCGATAGGAGATTGTTTTAGTGAGGATGTTAGCCAATTGATCTTTTGACTTAATCCTAGGCAACTCCACAATCTTTAAATCATGCTTCTTCTTGATGAAAAATCTATCAACTTCGACATATTTTATACGATCATGTTGTACTAGATTATGAGCAATGTCATACGCTGCCTTATTGTCACTGAACAATTGGATTGGTTGACCAGATAGGTTACCTAAATCCTATAAGAGAAGTCTTAATCGTAAAGTCTTAGTGTCATGCTTCCAAATTCCGTTTCTGCACTTGATCGAGCAACGACATTTTGTTTCTTACTTTTCCTTGTCCCAAGATTACTTACAAAGGCTCAAAGTAGCAAGAGTTGGCACCTCACATCATCTCTTTTTTCGACGATCATCAGTGACCTTTTAATTTGGATATGATATTTGGTTAACATAATACCTTTCCCATGTGCACCTTTTAAATACCTCAAAATGCGAATGATTACATTCATATATTGCTCTCTAGGATTATGCATATATTTACTCATAACACTTAGAGTGTAAGCAATATTTGATCTTGTATGAGCTAAATACAACAATCTCCCCACATAATTCTTTGATACCTTCCTTTATCAGTAGGTATTTGATTAGGTTCAACTCATAATTAATACCTCCTTCTATTGGTGCATTGACAAGTTGACATCCTAATATTCTTGTTTCTTGTAATAGATCCAATGCATATTTTCTTAGATATAGAAAAATTCTCAAACTTGACCGAGAAAATGAGATATTTTAGAGAACCTAGATCCTTCATTTCAAACTCTTTAGATAAATAATTCTATAGAGCTTTTCTTTCTTTTGGGTCATTTTCGATAACCACCATGTCATCCACATATACAATGAGTGGTGTAATTTTACCATTTAAGAACAAAGTGTGATTTGAATTGCTTTGTGATGGTAACGAGGCTCACCGTTGATTTTGTGAACCTTCGAACCATGCTCTTGGATTGCTTCAACGAGTATAATAACTTCTTGATCTGTATACCTTTTGACTTTCCTTTTCGACGGTAAAACATCACGGTTGAAGATCCATATATAATTCTTCAAATAGCTCGTCATGTAGAAAGACATTCTTTACATCAAATTGTTGCAATGACCAACTAAGTTTATAGCTAAAGATAATAATACTTGGATCGTGTTGATCTTAGCTACATGTGCAAATGTCTTTGTGTAGTCGATCTCATAAGTTTGAGTGTACCCTTTTGCTACCACTCTTGCTTTATATCGTTCAATACTACCATCTACCTTGTACTTCACAGTATAGATCCAACGACACTCAACTGGCTTCTTTCTAGATGGGTAATCAACAAGTTCTCATGTTTTTTTTTTTTTTGCAATGATTTCATCTCTTTATTCATGCTTGCTTTCCATCTTGGATTAGTTAAGGCATCCTGCACACTATTAGGAATAACTACATTAGATAATTGATTTACAAATGACTTATTTGATTCAAACAAATGATGGTTAGACACATAATTGCTCATGAGATATCTAACTTTGCTAAGGCAGTTGAGGGTTCGTATGTGGTTTTTTAGGGATCACGCTTTGTGTAAAAGCACGAGAAAATTCAATTTTTATGAGGAAATGGTAAAGCGGTAATTTGATCGAAAATCGAAAAATTTCTAGATCTCAAATGGTAAAAATGCTTCACTTGGATTGAAATCGTCTCATGAAATCTAGCTGCCATGTCGAATTTGGTCGAATTCCGAGACAGTCGGAATTTCATGTTTTTCGAGACACCGAGGGTAGTACAGGCCACTTGGCATGTGATGAGTGGTTCATAGAGTGCCACATGTCAAGTATAGGGTAAGTAAAACAAAGAGCTCAAGTGGGACCCATTAGAGACATGTGGTAACACATGATTTGAGAGAAATCCAAGGTAGATGGATAAGGTGATAAGGAAATCCAAGGGAGCCAATAGAAGAATGACACGTGGCAATTGAAGACATTCCACTTGACTTTAGGTAGCTTGATTGGGTAGGAAGAGAGAAAGAAGGAAAATAAAAGGAAAGGGAGAAAGGAGAAGAAGAAAGTAGAGAGAGGCTACATATTTTTTAGATTTTAAACCAATCGGACCGTCGGTTTACGTGAAGAAAGAGGGAAAATCCTTCCTCATGACAGGCTGTAGTAGAGAGGCCGCGGGGATTTTCAAGCAAACTTGAGAGGTAGGTCTTTTCCTACTTTGGTTATTTTCTATCTTAAGGGTTGTGTGGTGGTGTCTTGCCCCAAGGGGGATGTTTGGTTGCATTTTGAACTATGGGAAGCTGCCCTATTTTGATCATACGCATTAGCCAGACTTTAGGACTAGTTTGCGGATAGGAAATAAAGGGAATTTAGTAGTGAGTCCTTCATGTGAATTGTATCCACATCAGTGAAATTGATGTTAGGCTTTGAGATGCAGTCAGGACTACATGTGATTATGAATTGGTTTACACTGAGCAGTCTAAGTGGAAGGGTGTGTGGGAGTAGGTCGGTGGGTGGGTTAGTCGGCTAAGTCGGTAGGCCTTGGAGTAGGTCGGCTAGCTAGATCAGTCGGCTAGAATCGTTCGGCTAGGGATCAGCCGGCTAGGGATCAGTCGGCTAGGGATCGATCCTGCAGGGATCCCGACCAGTAGGGACAGCCCGGTTCTGGTAGGGACGGCTCATTTGGGGATCGATCGTCAGGACTCGTGGCCAGAGGGCCTCAGCAGTTTGTCGTAAGCTTGCCGTCCCAAGCTCGGGTTTTGAATGTTCTTGAACTCTATGGAAAGCCCATTGAAACAAGATTCCAGTAATGTGCCTGTGAGGGACAGAGGGTGATCATAACCTTTCTAGAATCTATGTTTTACACTAATTGTACAAGTTGATTGGTTGTGTCTATGTGAATAGCCGGGTTTTGACATGACCTTTACATGGCATGTTGTAGGCTATTGTATTGGGTAGGAATTTCCATGAGTTTGCCTAAGGAAGGCTATATGACCTCATTTTTTTAGTCATGGATTGATGGATGCTAATATGCTTGATACGATATGTGTGTATATATATTGGCATGAAATATATGGAACTTATATGCTTGCGATATATGTTTGCACGGTAATTGACATGAAGTACAATAGAATGATTCATGTAGTGTGCATCATACTTGTAACATGAGAAATTGCAGTGGCATAATTGCATTGCATATGCACTAGAACATCACATGACATGGGTGTGAGTGTATGGTAGAGATCGACACTGTGTTTGGTGTTCGATGGTGTGTCGTAGGTACACGGTTATTAATCAACACTATGTTAGGTGTTGGATTGGGTGGGCTCAGTTAATGGGACAACATCCAAATGAGTTGCAAGGAATATGAAAATAGTAAAAGACAATATGTGATAGGTATCAACAAGTTGGGATAGATTCCCAAGATTAAAAACCTCCAATCCAATTATGGTCGAACGTATTCCACATGATGAAAAGGCTTTGTAAAAGTGTCTAGGTTTGTGGAGCCCATGGTGCGACACCAAAAATCTACTACCCACAAAAAGGTGCAGGATTGTGAATGAAAATATGAATATAAAATGTAATGAGTCAAAGAAATGATCATTGGATGTCATGGAAAATGACGGTTGTTCACACATAGGCTTAGGCATTGTGTGTGGGAGTCGGTGAGGACTCGAGACGTGGGAAAGGGTGAGTCACATTCTCATCCATGGCTTGTAAACATTCGAGTAGGAATGTGCATACTGCCCGAATAATGTGTGTGTTTGATCTTTGCACTTGAGCATTGGGTGGGGCTTGACCCTTATAGGAGGATTATCCAGCTACTGGGCTTTGCTCACCCGGGTTGTGGGATCTTCCCCACTTTCAATCTGAGGTCCGATGTAGGCGACTGACTTTGCATGGGATGAAGGCGGACACGGCTTTGTTCTTCTTTGTTTTGTTGTTTTGTCTTTGTATTATATTCAAGCGGGCAAAACATGTAAATCTGACCCACCCCGGTATCAAAGTATGATCATGATACATATATTTTGTATATTGTGAATTAAATATGCAGGAATGGGTCTCGATATATGAGACATGTGAGTGTGATATCGGGGCACCCGATATCCACAGGTTTCCGCGGGTTGACGGGTTGTCAACGAGACCCCCGGAATCTGGGGCATCACATTTATTATGATAATGTGGTAAATGTTTCATGGATGGTTCAAGTTCCAAATTAAGAAACTAGAAGACGATTAGTGTGGTATGTCAGTTGAGGTATTCTCGACATTTTGTTCAGATGGTGATGATGAATCAATTTTACTATTTCTTTCTTCTTCTATCACTTCTTCAGCTTCTGGGCGATTAATGCTACTTGGTTATGATGTTGCCCCCCCTTATATCCAATTCACTTACTTTCTAGTTGACGGTTTAAGATTCACTTTCCTTGGATATGTGATAATCCATGTCGAGTCTGAATTTCTTTATGGTACTCCCCCTAAAGTTCAAAGTCAGATGAAATACATCAAATTTTCATGAAACACCACATCCATTGTAATGAATATGCGTCAAGTTGGGGGTGGTAGCATCAATATCCTTTTTAGTGCAATGCATAACCAACAAAGACACATCGGGGTGCTTGGGAAGTTAACTTATTGCATTGGTGTTTATGTAGGTGCACAAAGGCCACACAACCAAAAATATGAGGAGGCAGATTTGGGACATTTGGGGCAACTTACCATATCAGTCAAAGGTTGAAAAGGTGTTTGAAAATCAAGTGAGCTAGAAGGTACCCGATTAAACAAGTATGTGGTAGATGTAACTAGTTCTCCCCAATAAGATATTGGCATTTGTGTTGCTATCTAGGAAGCTCGAACAACCTCTTACAAGTGGCAATTTTTTCTTTTGGATACTCCATTTTGCTGGGGTGTATTAGAACACGTAGTCGAATGAATGATGTCATGTCCTTCCAAATACTTTTCAAGATTAGAACTTTGATATTCTCCACCATACTCACTCCATACAACCCAAAGCTTTGTATTGTATTGAGTTTCAATCATTTTATGAAAATTTTGAAACAACAAGTTTACTTCATCCTTAGTCTTCATCAGACATAACCATGTCATTCTAGTACAATCATTAATAAAAGTAACAAACTAACATGATCCACTAAAAGTTGGAACTTTGGATGAACCCCAAACATCATAATGTGTCACCATAAAGGAAGTGGAATTTTATTCAAACTTAATGGAAATGAGGTATGATGACTCCTTGCTAGTTCATAAATATCACAGTGAAGACTAGAGACATCACACTTGTAAACAAACTAGAAAACAACTTTTTTTAAATATTGAAAGGAAGCATGTCTTAATCGTCGATGTCATAACCAGATTTCAAACTTCTTTTCTCCCCCCTTAGACCCATATGTCATTAAGGCTTCCTGCAGCTTGTTGGAATCTTTTGACTACAAGTCCTAGTAATAAAGTTTCTCTCGCTTAATGTCACAACGTTCTGATATCCTTGAAAAAACAAATTTCAAGCCAAAAAAATAACCATACAAGATAAGGTTGAAGTGATTTGAAGACTAACAAAATGTTTTAATTTAAGGATAGAACAACTAAAACAAAGTCTAAGGATATCCCTAATGATTCGGGTCATATTACCATTGGCAATGGAAATAAATTTTTGTGAAGAATGTCTAAGGGATGAGATCTATCTAGAATAAAAAGTCATATAATTCGTAGCACCAGAATCAATAATCCATGTATTGTTAATAACAAATGCATAAGTATTTAAAACCTTACAGAAAGCCAAAATTAAGCGTTTCCACGATGCAAGGCTTTCTAGGCAACATTATCTTATTTTTGTTTGGAAGATAGTTCTGATGGGGCTTTCTTAGAATCCTTCTTCCACTGCTCACGATTATGATCCCACCATTCTAGATATCCTACAAGTTTAAAGCAACGACTCTTGATGTGGCTAATCTTGTTGCAATGAGTGCATTTTCATGTAGACTTACCAATATTAGAGGTCGCCTTAGGATGGTTAGTCTTACATTGATACTTTCAACTTTGATTTACGATCATTTGGCGAAGCTATCATGTTTGAGGGGTATCATGATTGTGGGGATTTCTCCTTTCATGAGTGGCATGACCTTGATGCTTCTATAGTTGGACTAGTGCATAACATTCTTCGAATCGGGAGCGAATATACGCGTAGAATCTCTCCTCAAACGTGCTCGAAGTCTCCATCTAATCCAACAAGAAATATGTGCACTCATTGTTGTTCAATGGATTTCATGTATGCTGCAATATCATCAGGGTCTTTCATGACTACCATATCTCGATGATCCAACTCATGAAAAATTTCTATCAATTCTCCATAAAATTCAGAAAGAGACATGCTACTTTGTTTGGCTATGAAAACTCTTTGATTCAAGATGAAAACTTGTAATTCATCATATCATAAAAACTTTGATAATTCCGCTCCAAATTTCTTAGCGGTGGGTAGAGCATAAATAACACTTCACTTAATTTACAAGACCATGGGAAATTAAAATCATCTCTTCACCTTTTGATTTCAACTACCATTTTTCATAATCATCCTATAATTCTTTTGGTTGTTTCATTTTACCCCAAATGTATGAAAGATTTTCCCTTTCGGCAATATACATCTCCACAAGAGTTGACCAAACATCATAGTTTCATCAAAATAATTGTTGGATTAAAAACGCTTTTGGATTGAAAGACAATAGTATTTTTCACTCATCTTTTCAAAGAATACAAAAAAAAAAAAAATGATCACCCGATCTCAAGGCTTCAAGCTTCAAGCAGAACAAATAATAATAAGAATAATAATATCTAGTGAAGGATGAACCAAGTTTTGATGGTGTTGTTTTCTTACTGAATGAATCAGCAAAGAAAAAAAATTTGATAGTTGATACCTTGAAGCAATAAAAAAGTGGGAACACGTGATTATCAGAATTCTTGCATGAAGTGAAGTTCTTCTAGAATCATGGTACCCTTCAAAGTTCTTGAAAAAAAATCCCTCAAAGTTTTTTGCTTTCTTTTTTAGGACACTTTGAAAGAGAAGAAACAAGACTCATATGAGCATGCTCTATGTCCGATCCGAACACAAAGAATTTCACCTTCAAACGGGCAAAGAGACTTAAAAAACAATTTTGAGATGGATTTGATACCAAGTTCAAAGGGATAATCATATTTTTTATTGATATTTTTCTAAGAATATACTATCAAATTACAGGGGATGACTTTCCATATCATTCTCAATCATAATTGCAATCAAACTAAGAAAAAAAAGAAACAGAAGAAAAAAAATCACAAAAAATATGAAAATAACCATATTTGAAAACTTTCCAAAAAACTCAACGGGAGTTTTCATAGAGAGGGTGGAGGTGAGAGAGTTTGACGATACGGAAAACCTAGAGAGAGATTTAGGAGGAATGCCAAGGAAAGAAATGGTATCCATTGAAAAATGAAAATTACGTCATAATTCTAATAGCCAGTGGCCCACTTGTTCTATAGGAGATCAATCATCGGATGAGTCAACAAAACATAGGAGAAGATCGGAAGGACAGTAATCCAAAATGGTAATATTATAAATCTATCATATTGATGATAGAACTGCAGAATGGATTTGAAATGTTTGATCCAAGCCACGACTCTTATAGTATAAAGATAAAAGTTAATTAAGTGTCTTAATATTTTAATTTTTTCTATTTTAATGTCTTAATTTTATTTTTGTGGCCTTGAACTCGGGGGTCTAGTGATCAAATTCGATCGCTAAAACTATGTGTCTTATATCATGAGACTCATATATGAGTAAAAATAGCCACGTCGGGCCCATACATCCATACTTATCCAAATGTAACCAATTATATTACAATAGTTTCAAGAGTTAATTACACTCTTATACAAACATTTTTTACAAAATATATAATTAAAGCCACACATCATCGACTTTCTTCTCCAAGCGGTCTCTAATAAGCAGATCTTAAATCTTTCTTTGTACACGAAAGGGGGATCCACGGCGAGGTGAAACGATACCCGATAGTGATATTTTCCTACATTGGTTGCTTCCCACCTAAGTCTTTCGTACGATGAAGCAGCGCGTTAGTGAATTCGCGAGTTACACTCAGAATGTCTACGTGTTCAAATCCGTGATTCGGTCGCCGCGCGTCGCATGCGAAGTGTATGAAAATGGTTGAAACAAAAATGTTTGTTTTATTTGTGGGCAACCCTCAGATATAAATACATTGGACAATCGCCGAGATGAATTTGTTGGATAAGCTAAGAAGCGATTCGTGGCTCTTAGACGTGAATTGTTGGGCGTTTTCACGCCTGGTGCGGGCGACACCGATATCATTTTGTTTGTTTTGGACCAGGCGCAGATTTATTCGTAAATACTTGTTTCAGCGGCACCATTCTAGGGTCGCACGTCGTATGAAATCTGATATGTCATTTCCATCCTGATACATAATATATATCGAACATGCATGTGTACGATGGCAGAGAAATTAAATACATAAAACAACGTGTTATTAAAGCAATAATGGCAGTAGGAATTAAATTCGTATGATTTAATAAGCAAGTCGATTAGTCATCTTGAAATTTGTTAGAGGCATCACGCCTACAACCCTGACATGTTCAATCGTAGCAATAACATATCAACACCGCAGAAGCCACACCGCAGACTAAGTCCACGGTCGGTTTTGGAATTTGTCGAAAACCGCTCTAGGAGTTTCGCCATTCAGTCCCGAGTTTTGGAGTCCAGATATGAATTGGCCATTACGACTAGAACATCTCTAACCATTAAAATGACTTTTAAGCGAAGATAAAGCGAGTAGGAGAAAACGCCCGCACCTCACCGGGTTGTCGAGCTCCACGAATATCGGTACCGCGAGTAGCTTTTACGGTGGGGATCGAGCTTTGCCTCTTGTCTCGCGAGTTCGAATTAGACCATCGAAATTCTAGAGAGAAGTGAGCTCTACGCTCCCCAAAAGCTTCTCTTTCCTCTCTTTTGGGTTCCCATGCTCTCTTCCTTTCCCTCCCAAACTAATTTGGGAGAAGATGGGTCAAGATTGGGTGTCCTTTCATGCCACTTGTCACTTTCCCATTGGTTCCTTGGATTTTACTTTATCCTTTTATCCATCTACTATGGATTTCCTTCCAATGACATGATGCCACATGTCACCTATGCCCCACACTTGAGCTCTTGTTTAACCCGATTTCAGCCTTGTGGCCGCCTCTTAGTAGGTAATGTAAGCGCCCCAGCTTAGAAATTAGTTATTCTGTCGGCCTGAAAAATCTATACATCTCATTATCACGAGAGACGCTATCGCAGTAAAAATGGTGCGTGGGCGCAGACTAATAATCAAAATAATGTCAAACTATATTTCACTTAGTTTCCATGCACATTCTGCCAAAGATTTATACGTATTTCTGAAAATATATCTTTCAACTACATTTAGGCTTTCTTCAAAGAAATTACATTCACTGGCGTACCATCTCCCACTGGATAGTCCCATTACTGAAAGGGGGTCCCGAAGGGGTGAAATGGCGAATATAAGTTCCTGAGGGTTACTCTATTTAAAATGCATATCTGATGGCATATATAAGCAAACAATCACATTCATACAATTATTATTTATTATATGAAATCATACATATCATGCATACGTCGACCCCTACGTACTCACGACTGAGTCCAAATGAAATTTCACTTCAGCGCTGGAATGCGAAGTGTGAGACCAAACCCGATCCTGCCAGTGACTAGCGGGTTGAGAGCCTGTTTATTTATCAATTCTTTTTCCCTTTATTTTGTGGGTCGCGATTTAGGGTTTGTGCGCCAGCGGAGTGTATGGCCTTTCAACATTTTCACGAACTTGCATTAGTGGGGAGTTCATGTCTAGCAGTGAATAATAATATGTGGGACTTTCACCACGGGGGGATCTACTTTATTTGCTCGCCGAAAACATGTAATTTATCATTTGATCATTTACCACACTTTCATTGAATCTACACCATGGACTTTGTGTTTTCAGAGTTCCACGACCCATTCCTGTTCTGGGTGAATAAACCTTTCTAGCCCCACACGAGCCTAGCGATGTGGCGGAGTGTATGTAAGAATGCATGATGCCAATGCATTTTCCCTCTCATGTTACATCGTGAATGAGCATACCTTGAAACATTTGCGCTCTGTTGGGCCGATTATAATTTATACATATAATCTACCGCCATGCAGCCGTATTGGCGTCGAGCATAAATCGGCGTTCACGTTTCGCTGCTTCCGTCATTCGACGGCGGTAACATAGCGATTGGAGTGCATGACTTGGGACCATTGACGGCTGGCGAGAGTACCTCTCCGCGGCCTTAAGCGAGCATGAACAATTTTGGTTCCGATCGCCCATCATCGCGCTGACCAATGGCCAACGGCACGAGTTTACGGTTCAAATCTAACTCCCGCGGTCGGTGTACGTGAAGCGATCGTGATACATCTGGCACTAATCCGGGTTTGGGCCAATTTACATGGCCTCCATGCGACTCTATAGTATGAAAACCTTTGGGGGTACGAGTAAACCAAGTGGGAAGAAGTATCTGCCTCTTGGGTTGTCGAGAAACTCGACTTTTGAATGTACGTAAGATGCAGCTGCGGAGTGCACAGGCTTTAGTACTCGGAGCGCCAGGAACGTCATTTGCGAAACAGGGAAATCTTGGCCTCCGGCTTTCTTCCTTTCTCCTTTCCATCACTTTCATGGATTCTTTTCTGCTTTGTTCCTTCTTTTCTTTCTTTTCCTTCCTTTTTTGCTTTTATTCTTTCTCTTTTCTCATTTCATTTATTCCCATTTCTCCTCGTTTTCTCTTCTCTTTTTTGGTCGTTTTCTGCTCCTTTTGGAGGCGAACTGTCCGGTCGAAGGAGGAAGTGCGCAAGATCACTCAAATTAAGGTGTGGCTCGTTTTTAGTATTTTGCTTATTTTTAACCCAGCGCCGTTGTGGCGATACGTCGTACGTGGCTCGATGTGAGCCGTGGGATTATTTTCCCTTTTACTTAATGCATTTGTGAGCCGTTCTTTCAAAAGTGGACCGCGCGAAGCTGTCGAGTGTGCGCTCTCTTAGGATGTCATGTGGCATCCAACGCTGGTGTGTAGATTCGACGGCGTGTGGCGTGAAATCGGCGTATCGGGTCCAGAAGCGAGTCGGCGTGGTAGAGTGGACCCCATTGAGGAACCGATTTCAGCAGGAAAAGTCAGTTTCGTCATCAAGATCTGAAAAAGTCGGGATTTTGATCGAGTACTATTTACCCTTGATCCATCGTGGATTTTCACGGGTTTAGCGCGAGTAATGTCAGTATCCGCGCTCAGGTGCCTTGAAAAGCGTGAAGTCGATTATCACCGAAATTCGATGTGGTAAGCGGGTTGGAAGTGAAACAGACTCAGCGGTGAAGTCAGTTCGTCGTGGAGTAATACAGAAAAGTCACGGATTTTGATAAAAATTACCATTTTACCCTTTTTTCGAAAATTTGGATTTGCCGGGGTTTCACAATTTTTATTCAATTAAGTGTCTAAACTTTTTTATTTTTTCTATTTTGATATCTAAATTTTATTTTATTTTCCAATCTAAGTGTTTAATTGAGTATTTCTTAACCAATAAAAACTTATTATGACATTTTAAATTAGAAAAAATTGAATTTAAATGACATTTCATGCAAGGATTAAAATATCGGTAAACACGGATATATCGGTAATTGGATTTTACGGAAATATCGGAAATATCGGAAATATCGGTAAAATATCGATGAATATTTTTACAAAAATATCGGTTATTAAAATTTTTCATATTTTAATTATATAGATTATGAGAAATGATTCTTATCTTAATTAAGGTAGATTAAAATCAAATGGATTAGTAATCATTAAATTAAATATATTATATTTAATATATATTATTCGAGATATTATTATGTTAGAGATATTATTTATTTGTTTTTGTTATTATTATAAATATTATGTAGATAATGAGGAGATTCAAAATATTATATATTATAATTTTAATTTTTAAATGATATTATTTTATTGCTTTTCCTTTAATTAATATTTGATTTAAAAATATTATAAGTATAATGTAAATAAAAATAAAAATAAAATAAAATATTATAAAGGGATTATGAGCAAAATAAATAATAAGAGAATATAAAAAGTTTGCATTATATATAATAAGTGCGTCCAGTAGCTGGTGGTTGGAGGGTCGCTAACTACAGGCGTTTTTGGGTGGGTTGAAGCCGTCGGAAAGCGATTTTTAATATTTTGGTGGAAAAGTAGGAAATTTTTCAGGAAAATCGGTATTTATCGGAAAAAAGCAGGCTATTTTTCGCAGATTTTTTTACTTCCGATTTTCATATAAGTGTTTGAATCCCAGCCCAGAAAACTAATTTTCGCCTAAATCGGCAGAAGCGATTTTGTCCTTAGTTTTCATGTCATATAAAATAATGAAATTACTTAAATCACTTTTTATTATATGAAATGACAATATTACCATTACAGCATTAAGGGTTTGACTATTTATTTACTAGAATAAAAAAAAGAAATTGATAAAAAATTTGCTACTATAAAATTGAGATAAGAATTTTAAAAAAAATCTTAGAAAGAAAGAATATACTTGTTTAAAAAAACTTTTAATTTTCTTCTATTATTTTACTTTTTTTATTGTAATAGAAATTATATGAATAATTAAAAAATAAAATATTAGTTATTAAATTATTTTAAATAATTAAAAATATTTATTTTTATCCATAACAACCAATTTAATCATTTAACATATAGGAGTAGCGAGAGGGATAGCTCTAATATGGAAAGCGTAGAGGCTGATAGGTCGGCCCCGCGGCTTTTAGCCATTTTTGGAGGGTTGAGTTGCTTAAATTTAAGATACGAATAAATCGGGTCGATTTATTTTAATCTGTTTTGTAGCGTACCCATTAATGGGTTTAACTGAGAGTTAGCCCAGTCTTGGAATTAACTCAAATTTTTTATTTAATTTTTTTAAGTAACTATCAAACAATTAAAATTATTCCGTCTATAAATTTGATATTTTTACTATTTTTTTTTGTAATAGCATGTGTGTTTTAAAAATGATATTATTATTGTAATATATAGATTAATATATTAAACTTTTTGTTTTAACTATTTTATTTTCAATTTCTAAATGTATCTTTTAATATAATTTATATGATAATTTAATATTTGAATCTTATATGGATTTAGAAATTAAATAAATTACCGATTTAATATTAATATCATTTTATTTATCCTATGAAACCCATATTTTAAATATTTGTTTGTTTTTATTTTATCAACTAGGAAATTTATTCAATCATATATATTTTTTTTTTATAAAAATGAAGTTTTACTAGTTTATAAATTTAATTTAATTTAATAAAATAAATTATTAGTATATTTTAAATAATTTTATTACTTAAACTAGTGTTAATAACAAAAACTCAATATTATTTTGAAAATGAGTGCAGTATATGCTAATTAATTTCCTACTATGATTATATCTTTTAGCGAGATAGATTTTCAAATAAATGTGATGGCCCATTTATTACTCTGATTGAGATGTAATTTTGGGAAAAAAAATATTTTTTTTATTCGAAACATCGTAAATTTATCATTCATTAACATTATAAATTAATTAATAGTAATAATAAGCTCCGATGTGCATCGAGGATATACGTACTTTTTAATGTAGAGATCGTATATAATTGTTTTGATATAATGAGGAATAATAATGAAGATTATATGCGTATGAGATTTCATTTAATACTGGAGTTGTTTTTCTCGGATATGTTATTAAGTTATTCTTTTGTGTTTGGTCTTATTTAACTAATTAGTTTAGTCTTTGGTTATGACCAGGTTTAGCGTTATTTATTTATTTAAGTTTGTTTATTATTATTATATTGTAGATTCAATTATTTTATATATCAATTACTATTATATATTTTTATTTGAAGAATGATAAATTTATAAAATTAATTTTTTTAGCATTTTTAAGGTTTAGCGTTTGAACTACTTGGCCGTATAGTGGGTTGGGTTGATCATGGTCGAATGGAAATTGGTGCATGTGTGGTTGCTTAGTTTGGCCAAATCGCCGAATGATGGCGAAGTGGTGGGATGCCAAGTTCAAATTTCCCCAGTAATATTGTCTTTTAATTTCATTAAAGGTTATTTAAGTAATATCATTACTTTTATATGATAAGAATAATATTTGAATGCAATTTTTTGCTTATTCATATATTTTAATAAGTTTTAATTGGTTATGAAGCACATCATTGAACAAAAATTAAAAATTCAAACATTAGATTAAACAAAAATAAAGTTGAGACATCAAAATAAAAATAAAAAATCCAAAAGTTTAGACACTTCATTGAAAAATTAAGTTGAGGATAGTAGAATTAAAAAGAATTGACAAAATAAGAGTTGAAACATTTAAAATAGAAAAAAATAATTTTCTTTGATTGAACAAAAAGAGATATCAAAATAAAAAAATGGAAAGTTGAGACACAGTTTATATGTAATTAACCCTTAAGCTAAACATAAAGATAATAACAAAATTATTAATTTAAAAAACAAAATTATCTTGAAGGAAATTATTTTGATATTGGGGAGAGAGATAGGGAGGCTTATCTGGTTGTCCCCTCTCCATGTAATCGTTACCTCCAAAGCCTTAAAACTCAGTCTCACTTCAAACCGCCTCTCTCTCTTTCTCTCTGCTTCTCTTCCTTCTCATAATCTCTGAAACTTCAAACCATTTTCTTTTATAGGCCAACCCCATGGCGAACTCTCTCTGTCTTTCACCTGTAATTTCCTTCAAATCTCCACACAAACCAGGTACTCTCTCTCTTTCAGCCAAACCCTAATGTTAAGCGTTGTATTGCTCTGAATTTGTGAATATTTGACTCTTTTTTTGAATTTTTTGAAGGGGTGGCTGTTATTGGGAGCTCTGCTGCTCGAAAGGTTTTTAAATTCAATAATGCATTTGAGCACCACGGGAATTCTAAATTTCAGTCTTTGGAGGTTAAGGTGAGAGAGCTTATTCATTCTTATTCAGAGTTGCTTAATTTCATTAGCTCTTTGGCTGAATTTGAATGTGCTGCCTTGTTCAATTTTTCTGGGGTGGGGAAATGATTTAAGCATTTGTTCTTGAACTGCTGGAGCTTGTCTGAGCTGAGGAGATGTAGAAGATAAAGTACTTCGAATTGTGAAGAGATTCTTTTGTGAGGGTAGGACTTAGGAGTGTAGGGAGGGGGGTATGGGCTACTGAGATTGCCTCATATTAATTAAATCCTACTAGCTGATTCAATTTTGTTCCATTTACCTTTGTATTGCTTATCTTAAATTCACTTTCTTCTTGGTTCAACAGGCTACAAATAGTAATCCAGGCACCAAACCAAATAGCATAGTCTGTTCCAATTGTGATGGAAATGGTAAGAAAATGGCAGTTAGTTGGTAGCTTCTGTCATTATTAATACTTGTATTTTGTTACTGTGAATCTCTTTCTTAATGTGGACAATAATTTTTTTTTTCATAAACAATTTGATGCATGCTCAAATCACCATATAAATATATTTTACTTGTGATGAAAGATATTGAGGGCGTTTGTGTGTGTGGTTATATGTTTACTTGAAAGATACTCTAGGATGCTAACTACAGAAGCATTCAATGATCCAGTTCAAGGATTTTTTTTTTTTTTTAATTTCTCACATAAGTTTGCTCTAACATGGAAGATAGAAGCTGGTTTATCTTTATTATATTTGATATTCAATCCTTAGATAAGAAAAGAATCTCCATATTGCCTAACTTGCCTTTGTATTTGTCAACTGAAGGTGCGAGTGCTATATATTTTGCATCAAATGATTTTTTTTTTTCTCTAAGTTCATTGCTTAATTTTCAAAACCAATAAACAGTAAAATTCAAATTAAAAATATTTAACTTGAAAGTAACGAATTATTTGTTTAGGACTCCTTTCTAATTCTCATATTGAGGAGAGCAGTGCATACCTTAGACTGCAGCCTTTGAAATTTTCAGTTTTGCTTGATAAAGACCATTTAGAACTTGCATTTTCCCATTACACCCATCGTTACACTTACTATGGATGCCTTACTATGTTAAGGGTCCTTTCATCTTTTTAATTAACTAAATAATAGGATTGGAGGCTTTGAGCCAAGCCTACTGCTTTTGCTCGATTGTGCTTGCTTCATTGCTTCATTTGTGCTGTGGCATGATATAATCTGTTGAGTAATATCAGCCGGGATACATTTGAACAGCATCAATGATAAACTGTTTGTTGGAACCACAACTCTTTTGCTGGTCAAAGCTCAGTGAGTCTGTGTGGTGAGCAAATTTGTTCTCGCCAACTATTGGTTTCAACATGGTCACGGAAGACTAACCAAATCTGTCTTTGGGTCTGTTCCACTAACTCCTCTATTGCTGTGAGAAACATCACTCTTAACTATTTAGGCTTAAAATTCTTTTTCGATCCTACCATTACCATTCTCGTTCACAATGCAAAGGCAGTGGAGTTAACTCTGTAGACCACTTCAATGGACAGTTTAAAGCTGGTGGATTGTGTTGGCTTTGCAGGTAATGAGATCAAACTGTTTTTATTTTAGTGCATTAAGCTTGTTTTAAGCTAAAACTACCACAATATAACATGATGTATATCTTACAATAACATAATCCCTACTCCCATTGAGTCGGTTCCCCTGCTTTCAGACTTTTGTTTTTTGTTTTTGAAATAAATAGGGCGCTAATGTCAGTATTTCCTTACTGATATCTGAAATCTTTAAAATTATTCACCTAAGAGGGTTTCCCCATGGGCCATGCATTATCAATCGAGACACATGCTAGATTCCTTTATAGAATATGCATTGCTGACAACTGAATGCTCTCTAATGTTACTTGATCTCTTCTCATCACCTATATTGCCCTCCACTTTTGTCGCTTGCGAAGCCATGGATTGTGGTTGGTACTTATAGGTTATGTATATTCCTCACGCTTGAGGGGCGGGAGCTTAGAAGCACTAAAAAGCGGCATTAGATTAGGTTTAGGGCGTCTTTGCTATAGTGTGGGTTTTACTGTGATATGAGTTAGCTTACTTCATCTGACATCTTGTCTTGATTATGTGGCCAAAGTGGGGTCGAATGAATGAGCCCCGCATCCCATGGGCCAAACCGAATAGACCCTGCATCAGATTTGGGGATCGACTCGATACTAATTGTAGAGCGGCTGACATGCTTAGATATTGAAACACCGCCGTCCAAGGCCACCAAGGCTTTAAAGCAGTCTAAGTGGGTTGAAAGGGCTCGTACTTATACGAGTGTGGGAGGTTTATCACATCCAGATGTGAGATGTGTGGGTATTTCGTCAGAGCACATATTTCTGGATTCTCACAAAAAATTCTTGTTACTTGCAGAGGCAAAAGGGAGGTTTTATGCGGGGATTGCAATGGAGCAGGCTTTATTGGGGTTTCATGAGCACTTTTGATGAATAGTTATATGGAACTGGAGGTTTAATATAATGTTGTAGTGGTCAGTCGGATTGAGCATGTGGGTCAATCGGTGTTCATCCTTGATGGATTGAATTGACATTTTTGTTTACTTTGAATGTGATACTTTTTTCTTCATGGAGCCAGATTTTTGTTGGGCTTTTAGAAACAGTAAACATCATTTGCCAATTTTCTCTTGGTAAAGCCAAAGATTTATTGTAAAAATGAGAAAAAAAGGAAAACAAAACGCGCCAGGTAGGGGTCGAACCTACGACTTTCTGCTTAGGAAACAGACGCTCTATCCACTGAGCTACAGGCGCCTGGTTGATATGTCTTATGATAATATATACATAAAAATTAAATATCCAATGGATCCCACACAATTAAAGATGACTCTTTAGAACCAGTAGGTCTTGTTTAAAAAAATTCCTTCCAAAAGTCACTCGATTTCCCAAAAAAGTTTACTATTATTCTTAATAAATTTTATTTTATAATATAAAATGTCAGATTTGTCATTTGTGGTGACATTTGCAGTGGAAAACCAAATATTTGTAGTTCCCCATGTGAGGTGTCCAAAGTTTGCATTGGAATAAGAAACTTTGGTCCCCATAATTAACTAAATCTTTTTAGTTTAATGTAAAAATAATTCATATTTAAAAAAAAATACATAGAAGACTTATTTTTTTTAAAATAATCGTAAAATTAATTTTTGTGTTTTAAAAATCGCCTTCATAATTATAATTTTAGAAATTAATCATAATACCACAATCATTAAAGAATCGCACTCAATAAATCCGATAATAAAATTGACCTTAAATTCCCAATTGGTGAATGAAACTTTTAACTTAATTTTCAAAACCGATGAATATGATTTCCAAAATACAAAAAAACTAGTTTAAGATTATTTAGAAGAGAGGTCTATTTGTGTGTGTGTGTGTTTTTTTTTGAGATATGAATTATTTTGACATAGTAAGCATGGAATATCTACCATTTAGTGCTCACTTCCCATAAAAAAATAAAAATAAGAAAAATAAAAATTGAGGTAGGCTGAACTGAATGGATGATACCAACATACCAACACTGCTAACAAGAGAAACTATGGCCCATTAAAAAAAAAAATCCGCAGCAGCTTGGCCAAACTTCAAACTATATTTATTCATATCTTAAACATTGTTTTGATTATACACAACAAAAGAAAAGTTTTCATGGACAATGGAATTTCAGAAAGGCGGTGCTGACCAAATTCAAGTGTATAGAAAGTTGGATTGGTGCCATTACTTGTACCAGGTCACGTGAAGATTTTTGCATCTGTGACAATATCCAGGCTGCCGGGATATCTCCTGAATACTTGAATGATTTCTCAGTTTCTTCCAGACAATGGTTCTTCTCCTCTCTCGTCCAACCCTGAGAGAAAAAAGAAGGTATGAGAAAGTATATTAGCTAGCTATCGTCGGGTAAGCGATAAATAGACTTGCATAGAACAAAGCCTCAAAGGTCAGGAGAAAGAACTTAGACAAGGTCAGAAAATTACTTCAGCAACTTTGTTCAGCTTCTCTCTCACATTTTGCAACAGCTGGGAAAGGTCCCCATCCCACTTGTAGAATTCTAACGCTTTGTTATCGAGTACTTTTTCAGCTACCTGTAGCAGAGAAAAAGAATTTCAGTATGCACATAAGATCAATGTTGCCTCAGCTGCATTCCCTTGAGAAAAATCATTAAGTTCAAACGGGGTCAACCCTGCTATCTAAAGGGATGGGAATAGGGTTCAGAATGTGGATGAAAAAAAGTTAGGTATCATGTTGGAGAATCATGGTAATGCTACAGGTCAGATTGAGAGTCAACTCTTCGAACTTTATTCAATCATATTGAAAAAACTAAAAGAAATGTGGCAATGATGTAAAAAACTGGGATGCATTTTCAGGGACAGAGGAAAAAGAAAATCCTCAGACTTGCTTCCATACTTTTATCCCAAGCAAAGTTAAATACGGAGATCAAAAATAGGTGCTGAATGGTTGAAGTAAAATTTTATTCATAATGATCGGTTATTTCAAGATATTATAAGCTCCACAACAAGGATATGTAATTTCACAAACAAGTTTCATCTGAATATTGTTTACCTTTTTCCCAATCATTCGACCCCCAGCAGAGTGTGCAAAGTATATATTGTAAAAATGACAAATGAATGCTTGAGGATCCTTCTCAGATAGTTCTTCAAGATAATGTGCATAAGTAACTCCAGGAGTGGAAGGTTCAGGAATGGTATACCCTTGTTCTTTGAACCACTCCAAATCTTTTGCTAATTTTTCTGACCGTTCCAATCCGGTATTCCTGAACTCAGCATCTGTAGAAAACAAGACACGAATGTTCAAGATTTTTAGCTCCCATCATACAGGTTAACATAACATAGGGAGCTCTATGCTGTAAGAATGTTTTGCAAAAATAGAAATCCAAACATACATACGAAGGATGATTCTAACTCAAGGCTGTTCATACAGAGAGATCATAATCACGTCCTCAAAATATTTGTGCAATCCAAGGATAACATACAGATAATGTGAACATCAGGATAACCAAGAATATTCAATAGAAAAAAAAAAAGACCCTATTACAATAACATTCCTAAAAGAAAATCTAAAAGTAGGCAAGATCACAAATACTGTTATCAATAGGTCTGATGAGTCAGTATGGGTCTTGTACAATGGCAGCCAAATTGCCCAATGAAGCCAATCCTTGTACAATTGAAATGAGCTGGCTCAACATTAAGAGGTTGATTAATCAGGAGGTAAACCCAAGCAACCTGTTATCTTCAACATTAGATGGAATTTTTCTAGGCTGATCACATCAAAATGACCAACCAAGTACCCCAAATGCTTAACCAATTTGCTAAATAAATATGTCAAACGTCAAACTTTCATTGCAAATGGTTTATAATATCATTATTCATGTTATTTTTTTATTTACATTGAAACAATTTAATACGAAGTTTAGCCTCCTGCTTGAAGCAACACTTCATCCATTTGGCATTATTGCTTATTTTTTTCAATAAATTAATTAAAATCATCATTGTAGGCCAAAAATAATCTTTCTCTTCAAATTAGACTTTGCCTATGGAGAGAAACAACACCAGTATGTTAAGGATAAAATGGAATAAAAAATCATGGTATGGCACTGCAAGGGATCATGATATTAAATTTCCAATTGACATCATACATTTATGCATCTATTTAAGAATGACATTTAAGCAAAATACAACTATGCAACTAGGAAAGCTAACTCATAAAAAGTTGGATGCCAAAGAATTCCAATCCAAAAGAAGGAAACCATATCTGTGCCCTAATTAAATGCAATGTAGGAGAGAACCAGATCACTGGAAACATAAAAGAAGGTTCTCTTGGGCCATATTCCAGTTTCAAAAATATTAAGATTCATCATCAATACATAGTCTTATTTTAATAGCTGTCATGGACCTAAAGTTTCATTTAAAAAATCAAGAGCTCAAAATCCCAGCTGAATATTTGAATCAGAAACCAAATGGCCACACCGCTGAGCATAATAGGAAAAACAAGAACTAAAGTCCAACAAACTAAGATTGGATGGGTTAAATTAGTCAAACAAGAGTGACATCTAAAATTGCATACAATAAGCTCTTTTAAGCTTCAAGCTCCTCACTCCCCACTCCCCCTCCGCAGGGATAGGCCATTTTAAGCTAGTTTAAGCTTAAAAATGCATCAAAAAACGCATACAATGAGCTATTTTAAGCTTCAAGCTCCTCACTCCCCTGGGCTAGGGCCTTAAGCACAAGGCTCCAAGGGGAAACAACTACCGTTAAGCCATACCACTATCTAATTAGGACTAGTACAACTCTTGCACAATTACCATTGGTGTTTTGGAAAAGAAGGTGAGACATTTGATTCTTTGTTGGCTTTTAAGTGCTGGCTTTGTTTTCCAATTTCAGCTTCCTTCTGCTCTGAAATCCCTTTTTTTTTTTAATACTAACAAAAAAAGAGCTCTAGCCTTTCCTGTGTTTTCAAACTTGTTCAAAGGGCTCTGTTACTGTGCTCTCACCTCCACTGTGAGAGCCATCGAAATATAGGACTTTGGGTAGGATCATCTAAGCAATTGATTGTTCTTCCCTTGTGGTGATTTTTGTTTTAAGGGTTGATTCACAAGAACAGCCTTAAAGAATAGAATGAGGTTGCATTTTCACATTCATGGAATTAAGGATCCATTATGATATATTGTTACAGACGTCTGTAACTGCAAATGGTCATGAGCTAGCCTACAAATGGATATGACAGTTAATCATTCAATTTTATGAGAACCTAAAATTGGTTGAGCATCCTCACTTGAATAACTCACATCTTCTTTATTGACTCAATCATGGTTATGGCTTTCTACCTCCAAATGTCATGTAAATCAGAGGGAAAGCAAATTTGAAGTTCAAGTTTTGCCTATCAAAGAAGGTGCAATCTAAGTACATAGAAATCACGCAATAGCAAGAACAGTCAGCAAACCTACACAAAAGTGGTTGAAATAAAGGCGAAAATGCTTTTTTTTTTCTGTCCCCAACAAGATTAAACCAAAGAGAAAACATTTCTCTCATCCTCACCTTGGGAAAACTATTGGGTCAAAGAACTCACAATCAAGCATAAATAAAAACGAAGACTCATACTTAAGATTACTAAGAAAATAGGTTATAATCATTTGCTAATGCCAAAATACAAAACAAGATGCAGAACTAGCCTGGGGGCTGTTTGGTTCAAAAATAGTTTTTTGTCTTGAAAAACATGGAGAACACAAAAAATTTGAAGTGATGTCCTAAAATAATCCTTTTTCAAAAAAATAAAATAAAATTAATATAAAATTAATCCAAAAAAAAAAAAAATTCATCATATTAATCATTGATAACTATTGTTTTAATCATTTAAAAAAAAATTAAAACTATTGTTTTAATCATTAAAAAAAAAATTAAAATCATATTCATCAAACGCGATTTTAACTTTAAACCTTAAACATTGTTCACCAACTAATGTTTTAACTATTTTAAAAAGTGAAAAACTGTAATCACCACTTACGATTTTGGTGATGTTACCAACTACGGTGTGCTCTGTGTTTTCTTTTCTAGAACCGTTTTCAAGAAAGGAACCAAACAGGGTCTACAGGTCTCCACACTCTAGAGCTGCAGCCAATAAAACTCAGAACTAGCCCGGAAAGAAAACCGACCCCACACAACCCTCACCTTTCCCTTTCTCACACACGCACACCCCAAAGCAGATGATTTTCAATCTTCTATGAACAGTAGAGTGACCCCCACCCCACATAGAAAAAAATGTCATCCGGAAGAATCAATGGAAACAAAAACGACGACAACAGATTCCACAAACCCAAAAACGAACATTCAAGAAATCAAAAACACTAACTCACAGGAATCAAATGCTGCCTTCTGGACAATCCCTCAGGCGTATCGTACACCAACTTGCTATCCACAAGAAACCTCAAGGATACCATCAACGGACGGCTCATTTAGCCTGGCTGCCCTGCGGCTCCGCTATACCTCCTTCGCCTGATCCTGGTGTGCAATTTCATGGCTGAGCCTCATCTCCTCCACAAACCCCTTAGCCTCCCCAGGGTACCGCTTCTTCGGCTTCTCCGCAGTAGTTGCGGAAACAACAACACTATTGGGCGCCATTTCCAAAGCTCCACCACGTCTGGAAGGTACAGAGCCGAGTTTCCTCAAGACCCGGAAGCGAAAACTAGGGCTTCTGAGAGAAACGGGTGGAAAGCTTGCTTGTAGAGCCGGTGACTTGAATTGGGGTTTATCCAAAAGGGATTGGGATTGAGAAACGGGGGTCAGCAACGCCATTTTTAAAAGAAATTTCAAGAAAAACAATATAGCCCTCCTGCGTAGAAAACGTAAGGAGCTTTAGAGAGAGAAAGCAAGGAGCTTTTAGAGAGAGAAAACGGTAGTTGGCTTGCAGAAGCGTCTCAAGTGGTCTTGAAGACAAAACGATTGAGTAAACAAAAGAGTGAAGGCGCGTGGGATTGTGTCGTCTATGTATGGGTCTTCCAACTCCTGTGTCTATCTCCAATCCCCCATTGATACAAAATGGGCCACTCTACTTGTACTCTATTTATTCCATACGACGTCGTTTTTATTTTTTTGCACTGATTACTATTGGTGGTATGGGGTGACGAATCAAATAAGAGTGAGACGACGTCGTTTTTCTATTTTCCACTTTCCCATTTCGTTTTTAAATATATTTCTATGGTTTTGCCTTGATCGATGTGTGTGTCCCCCACAGCTGAGGTGGCCAGAAACATTACCATAAAAAGCAGTAAAACGCCAAAAAAAAAAAAAAAAGGCAAAAGAATAATTTCAACCACAAATAATGTAACATTTCCATCTTTAGAATGGGAGAACGACGTCGTTTTATTGTATCCAAATCCAAGTCCTCCATTTTATTTAAACTTATTTAATTTGTTTTTCTTTCTTTATATAAGGACTAAGAAAATTAAAAATATATAATATTTTAAGAAATTTTGATTATATTTGATTTCCTTTTATATTTTTTACCATAAAATCAAATATAAAAAAATTACTTTTTTAGTTTTTTTTATTCCTCTAATAGTTTTTAGATTCCAAACGGAGTCTTGTTAAGAAAATAAAATATAGATGAAAATTGAGAGAAAAATTAGAAGGAAAATAAAAAATAGGTTTAATTTAATAAATTTCTATATATTTATTAAAATCGTTTATTTGTTTATACACGTGTTATTAAAAGAATTTAGAAGATTAAAGTTATATAAAATTTTGATTTGATTTTTTTTTTTTTATGGAACCTAAAAAGTATTGAGGAAATAAAATAAAGAAGAAAAATTGAATGAAATAAAATTTGGAGAAAATTAAAAAATATGTTTGAACTTAATAAATTAATTTTATATATTTATTCAAACCCGTTTATTTATTTCACTCTATTAAATAAGGATTAAAAAAATTTTAAATCTATAAAATTTTGAGGATTTTTTTTATTGTATTTAGTTTTATTTTATATTTTTCACAAAGAACTCATACATGAGAAAATCATTTTTTTTTCTTTCTTTTACACTTTTCGAGTTCCAAACATAGCCTTCAGTTTCAAATTGATCCTAATTAAAAAAGTTTTACAAAAATTAATAATCAAAAGTCTTAATTCAATGTCTTAGCAATTATACATTTAGAACTTGGATTTGGATACAATAAAAATATTTCGTGGCTCCACCAATGACTCCAAAGATACGAGAGTTTGATACTTTTCTAAATCCTTCCTATCCCTTTATCATTTGCCAAACCTGAAAGGCTTAATTTTATTAATTATAAGTTTATGCATATCCCAAAAATGGAGGGAATCGTCCAAATTATAAGAAATTAAGTGCAGACACTTTCTTATATAAAATGTTTTCTTTTCATTATACAAATATAGACTGTTACATATTCAGTATAAACCCCAATTTTAAGAAAAAAAAAATAGCAAACGCCTTCCAAACCGATTTATTTAATTCATAAATCAAATCTGCCCCATTAAAAGTGGGGTGGAACAAATACAAGAAACATCAATCTAGTTGTCATTTCTGACCAACTTGTACTATATTTTCGTAATCAAGTAATGGGTTTAATTTTTATAAATGGGTAGAGTTGGGTATATTATGTTGTATTTTAATTTTGTGGATTAGTATTAATCAATTATTAAGATTTGTTTATTGGATTATTAAATAATATCAATTATGTATTATTATTATATTATGTAGCGATATAATGTGACGTATTGATAGTATGATGAAATTGAATTGCTCAGTAAATGCACATTTATAAGATGTCACTCTTTCTCGTCCCGATATGAAGCGCTATACAGGCTTAATCAGCGCCAGATTAGGGTTTTCATGTTGGCATATCGGATAGGAAGCGTCGTGCTATACTCTGGAGTTTGGCGACGGTGGCTTTTCTGGGCTTATGGATCACTGCTTTGATCTGGTCACGTAGTTTGAGTCCATTCGGATGTATGTATATGAACATCTTTATATTCTTATCTACATAAGTTTTTTATCATTGATTGGTATTGGTGAATCAGAATAACGAATTATGGTTGTTCATCTGTATGAACCTAATTTGTGTTTATTGAGATTTATTTGTTTTGTAATGAAATTTTAGAAGCCACAGGGTTTTGTTGTCTCACATATGAGTCTATTTTGGATATGTTAAAAATCGAGTTTGGGATTATATTGTTCATATTTATGACCCTGTTTTCGTCAAATTTATAAAAAAAAAAAAAAAAAAAACTATGATATCCACCTTTGTGCCTGAGCGTGTGTAGCGCGTGTATTTTGTGGATATGCAATTGTATATTGATCTGTACCGGCTTAACTATGATATTATTTTTGCATAATTATGATCTTTACTATCGTGGCGTAGTGTAAAAACCATTGTAGAAATTAAATACAACATTCTCCCACTTGGATAGCATTAGTCAATTATTAGGAATAAGTTATTATAACTATGATAAAATATCAATTATGACCAAAGCACATAACAATCAATAATAAAATATAAATAAATATATATATATATATATATATATATATATATATATATATATATATATATATATATATATATAAAACCTTGACGTGCGAAACATCTTATTCGATGAAACAATGTCATACACATCAATGAAGCTCATATTTCATGTAAAGAGATTATGAATAAGAAATGTGTGGAGTAGATAAAACAAAATATGCATTTCTCGAACAAATGGTCCAAACATCTCGATGTTGTCGGAGTATAGTAATGTGTGTATCATTCAAATAAATACCTCGAAGCAATTCCTAAGAAAGCAAATAAATGCATAAATTAGGAGACTCCACTAACCAAAATATCAAAAGACCTTATTTCATATGAGTTACATGACGTTGATAAACTCCTTAAATAGCTTTGGATTTGATGGATGTAACGTATGTCACTTGTAGCGATATCACTGATAAGATGCGAAATTAGAACTTTCTCTGTAATGACGAGGTATTTTATATCGAAAGTGTTTTGGCGAGTAAGCGGCTCACATTTGTTTTTGAGAGAAATGTATAGCAGCTGTATTGTCACAATATATAACAAGTAGAGCGGATATGCTCTCAGCGATATGGCTTAATCAATTTCCTTAGCCACATATGGCAATGATAGCCTCATAACAAGCGGCGTACTCACTTCCATGGTTGAGGTAAATTGTAAGTGTTTGTTTAACGCTTTTCAAGAAAGCGACTCTCACTGTAATCGTAAAAATAAAATCAGTAGATTTTACGTCATCTGGGCAGCTTTCTTGAGTCCAATTAGAATAGTGGTGACCTCGATTGATCGGACCCTTTTATAGGTCGACGCCATAGTCATGGTACCTTTGCAAGTGCCTCCTTGTGACCTTTTCACGGCTTTCCAATGATTCAAAGCTGGATTGCTCAAATATCTCTAAACATTAACAACGAAAACAATGCTCGGGAGTACAAACTTGAGCGCCACATCGAGCATGGCAGTAGCGGAAGCATATGGGACCTTACCATTTGTCTCCTTTTCATCCGAGGACATTGAAGTTGGGGAGCTTATCACCGCTTTTGAATCGGTGCGGCACGCGGGTTTCAATATCACAATGTTCGCCGTTGAGAACTTTTGATATATCTTATGGTGGTCCGATTCGGAGTTTTGATGAAGTCGATTAATGTGATGAAGTTGTGCCAGAGTAGAGAGGAAACATTTAATATGCATGTAACATAATATTACCATGCGATCCGCAAATAAATGATTCGCTACGTCGCAATACGGCTTGTCATGTGCGATTTAACTTGTTATGCGATCCTGCCTAAAAAGGTCCTGAATCACAATAAAGAAATATAAGTATACAATGTACATGATCTCATATCACCAAAATTCTAATACCGATAGAATTTTCAAACATAATTTGACATAAGTTTAGAACAAATAGTACATTGCATTAATAACAAATTACACTAATAACAACATACCAATAGGGTATAATTATTTTTAGTGCAAACATTCATATGAATTCAATTATTAAGATTTGTTTATTGGATTATTAAATAATATCAATTATGTATTATTATTATATTATGTAACTGATATAGCAGCGATCGGTGTCGTAGCGTGTTGATGGTGCATGATGAATTTGAATTTATCGGCGGGTCTGTTATGAGATGTCGTCTTCTCGTATGATATGGCTCTCCCGACCATATCGTGAGATTAGGGTTTTCGTATTTAGCGTATCGGATAAGTAGTCGACTTTTTTTCTCTCTCTCGGGTTTAATGGTCGACTACGGAAAAGTATGGATCCTCTTTTGTCTTGCGTACGTAGTTTGATCGAATTTAAGATATATGTGTATGAACATACTATATTACATACTACATAAGTTTTTTTTTTATCATATTAAAGAAAAGAAATCAGATTAATCTTGAATATTATTGTTTTCTTATGCGTCCAATTTCTTGAGATGTAAGTACTGGGAGCAAGAGGGGTACAGTTAATTGTCAGCACGATTTCATTATTTGATTTAATAATGGAGAAATGACGAAGCAGTACTGCAATTCTCAGAAGCCATGTGCCATTTGGGACAAGCTTCAATTTAAAAAACAAAAAAAGGGTTACTTTCATTAAGAATGTAATTGCGTGAAGCCTTGATGCTTCAATTGGATACAAATCCAAGTCATAGGTCAGAACTCCAGCTCCTCAAGCAAGTACCATAATATCAAAACATTTGATAATTTTCTAGATAAAAAATATAAATTTTATTTGTAATGATTCAAATGTTCATACGAAATTATTGGGTTCAAGATTTCAAGGATTCAGTGGTAAAAAATTAGTTCACATATGCAAATGAGTATTTATACTATTAAATTTAATTTTAATTATTAAGATATGAGCTTTTTTAGATATAGAATTGAATCTAGGATGGTGTAAAATTCAAATTTTAAAAAATAAAACTGAATCTAACCTAAATTTCAATGGCGTATACACAGATTTTTAGCAGTTCATTACAATTTTGATTTTCTATTATGCATATGCACGGATTTCAATGGTGTTTGAGTTAAAATCCTCGATATGGACCTTCACCCAATGCAGGATAGCACCCGTGATGGAGTCTGAAATGAAGTTAAGGGCATAACTAATTAGTTCAGGAAAACATTATAGCATGGTAATAGTGTGGATTCACTTTTGAACTCTTGGTCCCGTGTTCCATTCGTAATGGAGACATAGACCCCCCCTGGCTCCTGGGTAGTTACTGGTCCGCCATGATAGTACATTTTTCAAAAAGTGAAGAGTACGTTTGTATAAATTATAATAAAGAAAGGAGGATGGTGACAGCACACCTACTTTTAGGGGCAGGGGGTTGGAATGGCCGGTCTGGTTCCTGGTTCATGGACCAGACCATGAATCATTCTTACCATTGAAGCATTGATTAGATTTAAGGACTAATTGAAGTTTGAGCAAATCTTTCGAATCTCTCCCTGAGCACCAGTCTTGACCTCGATGCTACTCATTTTAATCATGGCTTTCCGAAACTCAAAATCAAATCTAACCCCTAGCAAGCCTCTTAGGGTGGCGGCATAATTCTGAACGATCCTCTGAGTATCGGCGTCCCCTAAAAGCCTTTGATCCGATTCCAGGACTCCGTTCCCGGCCCGCACGTTCTTGAAGAAACTGACATCGAATTTTGTCTGGCTGTCTTTGTCCAGCTCCACCCTCTTAGAGCCATCCCCATTTTTGGGACAAAGAGCCTGCAGCTGAGCAATGAACGCTGGGTTTATTGTCGGGTCTGCGTTTCCGGTCGTCGTGAAGTTGTAGAGACGGTATCGGAAAAACTGACAGTCCGTTTGTCCGATGGTATGTGCCCCTGCATCCACAAACGATAACATGCATATATATCGAAAATTAGATCATCACGAGTCACGACCTCTTAATCTCAAACCTAAAATACTCACGGTCACGAGATCATATGCACAAATATTTACAACCAATACACAGAATAGACAGCATTCCAATATTATGACTTAGACTTTTGAGAATGAGAAAGAGAAAGTACGTACCAACTAGTGTTACAAGGTCATGTGTGTCGAGGCCTTTAGCAGTGAACTTCTGTTTTTGGACAGCTATTGAATCAAGAGGAGAAGGTAAATTAGCTGCTTCCTTGGAGGAAGAGAGATCCTTATCTCGTCTTCCTGTAGAGGCACTGCCCAACTTGGGTATCACTCTGCACATATTGTTTGATGAGTCACCATCAAATTAATATATATAATATTGACGAGAGAAATTTGAAGTACGTACCAAGTCAACAGCATCGCGAGCAGCTAGTGCTAGTATATCAGCGCATGAAACCACCCCAGGGCACAAGGCTTCCAATTGAGCTTTGGCGTCGTCTATCACCTCAAATCCTCTTAATCCAAGGTTTGGCACTGCGCTTCTCTCTGCAGACCCCCCGGTTATCAGCACCGAACCATCGCACCCCTGTCTTCAATTCAATCTAAATTGTTAAAAGATGAAAAGTTGGTTCAATGACATCAAAGAGACAAATATTCCCTTCAATCTATTAATCTAACTTTTTCCATGTTTTAATTAAAAGAACTTATTTTAACTAAAAATGTCATTCTTTATTTGATGAGGTTATGTTTTCAAGAAAATAAAAAGGATTTTTTTACTAAAATCAAACCAAAATTTGAGGTTTGAAAAGGTCATTTAATCAAATCACTATTAAATTAAATAAAGAAACCAAATGATAAGAAAGACACGTTTTTTTTGCATAAAAATTATTAATTAAAGAAAAATCACGGACAAAGAAAAAACGAAAGATAAATCCACTATTTCAAATACATTTTTTATTAAAAAAAAACCCAAATCCCCTGGAGTGTTCATGATACCTGTCAAGCCCTCACAATATCTTAGAATTCGTTACAAACTCAAACATCAGGTACTTATACACATCCCAAAATTGAATGGGTCTACATTCCAATAAGATCAATAGTAGAGCATGGGCCTTCGTTAAATCTAAAAATAATCAATGATATTATAACAATAAAACCCTCGTATCAAAAGGAATAAAATTTGAGTCACTTAACTCTAACACAACTAAATCCCTGCTGCTCCATGATCAAATAATAAAAGTCAAGAGAAAGAAGAAGAAGAACCTGGACAAAGCAATCATGGAAATGAAGCCTGAGAACACCAGCTGCAACAGTAGGATCCTCGTTGAAGTGGGATTCAACAGTAGACCTGACTATGGACTCAGCCCTTGGGCATGAAGAAGAATAAAACCCAGTTCTCAACCCCTCTTGGCTTTCTGCTAACAAACTTAACGCCGGAATCGCCAGCATCAAAACAAAGCATTTGGCTTCCATTTTGAACCTCACTACAAACCTTGCATGCCCACTACTCATCAGCATTAATCTTATATATATGAATTCGGTGTAGCTGGCCTTTCATTTCTTTTCTCATCACTCCACATTCCTAAGTGGCGCCGCGTGGGGCCCGGGCCATTAAAGATGTGATCGATAATCGTCTTCCTTTTTTGACTTTTGTTTGTGGAGAGTTAGGAGATGGATAATCTTCATTCTTCACTTTTAAGAGTGTATCTCCATACATCACAATCATATTATATTCGGTTTGAAGAAATGATAAAATGGAGCTATATATGCTTTCCATCCCATCCTTTATTCCTTTTCCTTTGCTTTATTCCTCCCAAACGCGTCGGACATCTCTCTCTCCTTTCTTTGCCTTCCATTTCCTCTTTTTTTTTCCCTTCCATTTCTTCCCTGTGTTCATACTTAGCTCCAAGGAGTGGCCAAGCTAGAAAATAGGCCATAAATATTTTCAGGAAAGAGTTATTGTAGTACAATGGTTAGGCAACTTATCCTTAAACAGGAGATTAAGAGCTCAACTCCCCCTAAAACAGTTTTTTTCCCCAAATTTTCAAAAGGGACATTTGCCCCTCTTACTCTCTATGAGCTGCCACTGTATGCATGGACCAACTTTTTGAAAATATGCATAATATGTGTATTATATTTTGTTATATTTATTTACAATGTTATAGTATTTTATTTTTATAAAAACTCGAATCTAATCCATTTTTAATGTTCAGTCCAACCCTTAATCACTAAGTCAAATCTCATTGAGTAAACGTGTAAGTTTTTATACATCACAAATGACATTAATGGAATTTTGACCGTGAACAAAATTATCCATCACGTTACCTTTAATATATATATACACACACGTTTGGTGATACATATCTTATTGGATTGACAAATTTTGTAATTGGGTGTCATAAGTGTCTAAATTAAAGTGTACGTAATGAATGGAAACGCTACCTAAAAAAAATCTGTATTATATAGCTGCACCCAACCCCTTCTTAATTAGTGGATTAATTTATTGATTAATTGCGATATTAGGTGAAGCGACTGTCGACAGTTGGAATCTGTTTAGTTCGGTTTTCGAGAATATTTATTTTGTTCTTTACAAAAAAAGAGATTTTTTTTTTTTGTTTCTAAGAACTTGTATACATTTTTAAAATAAAAACAATTTTAAAAATTAACATTCAATAGGCTCTTGATTTTCTTCCCAAGCTCTAAGTTGTAAACTTCAAAAGAATAATAATGTTCACGTGGATAATTAAACTTTTAATATCAGATTTATTTTTATAATTCCCTACTAAAAAAGAATAAATGATTTGATCTTTGATTGTTGAAATTTCCAAATTGGTGGAACGAACATAGAGAATTCCAAGATTAAAAAACATTCCTTGTTGTGATGAAAGTGGGCCCTTATTAACTGAATACTGATTAGGCAAACCCTTGGAATATTATTTCTTAAAATATTGGGCTTTTTGGGCCCGGGTTCGGCCTTAAACTTATACACTCAATCTAAAGCCCGCCTGCCTTTGAAAGGTGGCCTGAGCCCGGCCCATTTTCTTGTTGGAGAAGAGCTGACTGGTGGCAGCGGAGGGCGGGAGTAAAGTGGTTGACGGTAGGTTCTGGGAAGCTCTGGCTTTGGTTCAACATACTGGAGATGTTGATGGAGATCTTGCATGAGAATATCATTATTTGAATTTCTTTGATAATTTGATATTAAATTGATTAAGTATTGAACTATTTAGCAAATGTGGTCCTTTTCCATCATTCCAAATGTTTAATAGTAGGGTTTCTCTTCTATATAAAATGTGTCAAGTCTCACTAAGGAGAGATATATTGAAGTTTAGCTTAGCACGGCTCAAGTTTTTCTTCCTTCCTTCTCTTTTCGTCGGTGATACGTCAAACTCATTTTCATTTTATAAAAATGGCAGCAAAACAAACCTCGAAATTTTGATTTCACAAGTGATGGAGCATAAAGATTCAGTTAAAACCGTTGGTTTAAAAGTTTGATTTTATTATTTTACTAGAATAGGATTTAGTTTATATTTTTTTAATTTAAATTGAATTTATTGTTTTCTAGAATGGAGTTTGTTTAGGATTAGGTTATTCCAACTATTTGGTTTTAAGAATTTGATTATTGTTTTGATTAGTTTTTAGGAGTCAAGATTGAGTTCAAATACATTTTAGGAAAGTATATATATCCATAGTTATAGATTTATAAATTTGGGGCTCGATTATTAAATAAAAAATAAAAATCAAAGAGAGTTTCTTCTCTCAATCCCTTGCTTTTCGGGGTTCTTTTAAAATCAATGAATTTAAGTTGAGAATTCTTCTTCATAGTTTCAGTCGATCAACAAAACTATTTATATGAATTCACCTTCTATCTTGGCTTTTGCTATCAGTTGGTATTAGGCCTTCAGCAATCTTCTCTTTGTCATGCCATCATGTCGTAGTATAATGTGCGGAATGAGAGAAGCTCTTGTTGCTTCACAACAACGGTCATAATACAACAGCCGATCATCAACAACATGCACATCAAGCATGCCCGCCCACCATCTGGCGTCCACCGGAGTGAGGAGGATGTTCCCACCGATAATCCATTTATGCCCCTACAACCCGCACATCCTCATCATGTTGCACCTACAGCGATCCACTTTTGATCACGTGTGATGATACGCTAGAACGAAGCATTTAAATTGGAAATTCAAAAATTTCACAACAGTCTCCAAGATGACGAACTACTAGATTGGATTGGTGCAATAGAAGTATTGGAATTCAAAGAAGTTCCCAACAATAGACGTACGCCTCTAGTTGCAACGCTTTTTCGCGGTTGTCTACTCCATGGTGGCAACAATTGAAAACTTCTTGTGTTTGTGCATGGCGAAAGATTGTTTCATGGGATAAATTAAAAAACACATGCGACGTGCTTTCCTACCATGTCATTATGAAGCGTATAAATGTATCAATGACTTGAATCACGGTAGCGCATCGACATCTTTCTTGATTGAGAAATAGTCGCGTGAGTTCCTTGCATGGGCCCGACACCCAGTAGAACTCCCTACTTCCTCAGCCACCACTACCTTTGCATTCGTCGATGCCCCTAGTCCCATGGTCACGGCCACTGCTCCTCTGCCACTACTCGCCCCACCCGACGTCGCCCCTATGAACGATAAGGTGTGTCACTTTATCATTGACCCAGGCGATCATTGAGAATGGTATGGCGGATTGCAAACTATCTTTGAGGTTGAAGTCTTTTTGTCCAAATGCTGGCTTGCTTGGCTGAAGCAAAGTTCTGAAATAAAGGTATCTCGTGCCTTAGTTTCGGTGTCTATCGGTACTACTTACAAAGATGATATTTACTGTGATATCGTTCCTATGGATGTTTATCATATTTTGGCAGTCAAGCGAAGTGGCAATGTACAGTCGAAATGTTGTTCATAATGGAAAAAATAATACTCATAGTTTTTACTTTGAGAATCGAAAGATTACTCTTTTCCCTTCGAAAGAATTGACTTGTGCAGATCGTAGTCCTCCTTCGGATTCAAAACCAGCTATGTTTCTATCATGTTAGCGCTTCGAGACTGAACTTCATGCCCCAAGCCATGTAGTTTATGGTTGCGTACCATTTTGCCCATTGGACTTGACCATTCTTTCCAATCACATTAGGCTGTTTGGCAAGACAATTGATTTCATTACAGACCTGCAACACATCCACAAGCTCACTTATGATCGTCTAGTTTTCTTGATTGCGAAGTATAAGATAACAATGGATTGCCATCGTCACCATGTTGAGTTTGAGGTGGGAGATAAAGTTTGGGTTGTTTTGATTAAGGATCACTTCCTACTCCGTTCTAGCGGGTTGAAAGGTCGGCTTGGTTTAAAAGATTGTTTCTTAAATCAACGAATCTTATCTTGTCTTAGACTTTTGTGGCCTTCATACATCTCATGTTTTCAATGTCAAGCATTTGGTTCCCTTTATTAATGATTCAAACAAGTCAAATTCGAGGACGAATCTTTTCCAACCCGAAGAGAATGATGGAGCATAAGATTCGGTTAAAACCAAATATTTGGTTTAAATTTTTGATTTTATTATTTTACTAGGAATAGAATTTAGTTTATATTTATCTTTAATTTAAAATTGAATTTATTGTTTTTCTAGAATAGGAGTTTGTTTAGGATTCAGTTAAAACCAACTATTTGGTTTAAAATTTGATTTATTGTTTTGATTAGGTTTAGGAGACAAATTTGAGTTCAAATACTTTCTAGGAAAGTATATATATCCATTGTTAGTTATAAATTAGGGGACTTGGTTATTAATAAAAAAAAAATCAAAGAGAGTTTCTTCTCCCATTCCCTTGCTTTTCGGTATTATTTTAGTATCAACGAATTCAAGTTGAGAATTCCCTTTCATAATTTTGGTATCTTTTCGATCAGCGCAGTGTTATGTGGTCGTCTTCAATCACAGCTTCACTTCATCAACAAGACTCACTTGTTTCTTCAATTTGTTTATTTTCCATTTAATGTTGCATGGAATATATTCGATCAACGAGCTTTTATGCAATCGGGGTTTAGGAGATGATGAAACCAAACTAATCTTTATAGGGAAAAACCATCATCCAGAACCCTAAGATCTTTCATGCATGTCGTTAATAACTTTGAGGAAATGGAATGAATAAACTGAATCAGCGGTTTGACCTTGAAATTGCAATGCGAGTCCTAAAAGAGTTCACACAATTTACATCCTTGATAGGTGATTTCTAAAAGAGTTCGCCCAGTAAGTGTTTATTAGGTAGAAAATTTTTATGTTTTACTCTGATGACTTTTGAAAATAAGGAAGCGCGTTTGATTCACGAATAAGGCAACAAATTTTGAAAACGAAAATGAATTATTATTTTAGCGTTTATATATGAATCGAAAACGGTAAAAATTGTTTTCGCATTTAAGTCAAAGTCATTACGAATGGGGTTGAAAATGAAAACGTATTTTAATGGTCCAGTCTGAAGCGTATTTTACGAAATGGCCCAAAGATTAGAATCATTCGAAATTTTAAGTAATGCAGATTTTGGATGGGGATTGAAAATTTTAGTGAGTAGCTGAGTGAGTTCATCTTTTCTTTTCAGATGAATGAGTGATTCAGAATAATGAGAAATGGAATATTAGTACACCAAGACCTCTTAAATAATAGAGAAGTGGTGTTTCATTAATGTCCCTTTAAATAATAATAATTTAATTTTGGTCCATGAACAAAAGAAATTATAATGTCTCTACACATATAAGAGGACCACATATTAATCTTGATACATAAAAAACCTATCGGAAAATAGATTGTAAAATCACTTAAAATAAGGCTAATATTATTATTTGGGTTCACAACACTTAATAGTTATAAGTTGAAAAATCCAACAGGAGACACTTTTTTCCGGATTTTTACAGAAAGTGGACACTTTTTTCTTGCATTTAAATCATGCAATTGAGTAGTAAATAGGAATCAAACGAAAAATGAAGCTCAGAGAAAAAAAAAAAAGGGATTGCATCCAGTGGCAGGTGTAGAGTTCAGCATGTTCCTCACTCTATCAAGTTATAAAATAATGACCAAATACATACTTGACAATTTCAATAATCATACCCCGGAAAATGAAAATTTACTTACTGAGGCATTCCCACCAAATAGGCCAACTGAAACCATCCATGGTACTCAATAAATTTAATAACCCTTGAGCAGAAGATCACACAAATTTTATATTTCTATCATTTAAAGTCCGTTTTAGATCAAATTTGAGCCTTTCTATACCTTTGTTAGTAACTAACACATGCATACAGATGCATGCCAGGTGTTTAAAGAAAAAAAAAAAGGAAATATATATGATACATAAGGGATAGACATGTCCCACTTCTTCGGAAAAAAAAAAACACAGAAAGCTCCGACTACTTGGCTTCTTGCTCCAGAACAGGAAGTTCAGGGATCTTTTTCCACGTATCCTCTATTCCACTAATTTGAAGAGGAGGCAAGGAAAATACGCTAACAGTTGAGCTTTTACTGCGAATTTCCTTCAGAGCCCGCAAAGCAGCTATGGTGCTCTTCATGTATAAGCTCTCCATGTACTCAATCTCTGCAAGTTCTTTGGGCATTCTAAGAAGACCGTCACTCTCATCGGTGGCTGTGGCTGTGGTTGTGGGATCCCCACACCCTTCCTGTCCGTCAGTTGCCCCATTTGATGGTGGCAGTTTAATAGCGGGGAAGAGGCGGTCTAGCATTGCCTCACACGCCTTCACAAGTTTGTAAAGCAAATCGGTGGTGAAGAAGGGCTGTTGCAAGACCTTCTGAATGAAGGGCAGCCGAATCAGAGCACCGGTTCTTTTGTCATACTTCTTTAATATCTTTGCCAATCCTGGTATCAGCAAAAGGGTTTTATAATTCGGCACAACAGTGGATTCCACCATTCAAGTAAAGGAAAAATTAGCTTGATTCTAGAAATTAATTCACCAAAAAAATAGGACACATGGGTTTTAATTTAATAGGAGCGTTTTTTTTCTTAATAGAGACTTAAGAATATTTTGTTCATTAATGGTGTAATACTTTGTGGCCCACATGGCACGATATCTAGAGAAACCATTATTACTTTATTCTTATAAGCACTCAAACCTATGCCATCAAGAAAAACCATCATTTTTTTTTTACATCTATTTTTTTTACACTCAAACCTATAACATCATCATTTTTTTTTTTTACACTCAAACCTATAACATCACCATTGTACGACCTCCTATGCACTTCCCCTTCACCACTTTAGCCAAGCTTCAAAGGCTAACCCTCCCTCCATCACATTAAAAATGAACAAAATGACAGCTTTCATAGATCTCCTAAGAAAAGTTCCTACTTATTTCTTACAAGCAGCAATTACAAAATTCAAGGGACTTTGTAGCATATCAATACCCTAAAAAAACCAAAAAACCATCCACAACATCGGTTATTCTTTGTTCTGCATAGTATACGCGCACTTGTCAGTGCAAGGTAGCTGGATTTTTCAAGAGACCAAAAGTCAAGAGGTTGATTTGACCTTTGTATTTATATGGAAAAGTGGACACCTGGGTAAATAGGTCATACTCCCTCAACATTATTGTTAGTTATGTCTATATTTGTTATTTAGACCATGAAAAGAAATATACATATCTCACGAAAAATAGGACTGTATTTGTTTACAAAGAAAAAGAAGGAAACATGACGAATTACCTGTATAATTGAGGGCACTATAGTTCTCCAACAAGACCATTTCTCCATGGAAATCCACAATCTCCTTCCGAATTTTGATCATTTCTTCATTGTATCCCTTTGCTTCTGCAACCCTGTCTTGCAACTCCTGAAACCCCAACCATATAAACAAAAGCTAATTAAAATCAGCTTCGTAGGCATTAATTTTCTGATAATGGAACATGTTATGATGCATGAACTAAGCTATAAATGTTGCTACCAATCCAGAGACGGAATATTCCTAGCAAATGTCAGAAGATGACGCTTGTTAGCAGAATATACCGTTTATATCCGGTTGGCAAAAACAAAATGTGGTTGACAAAAGTAACGGTAACTAACTTTGGCTTTGATGGCGGCTTACACCTATTCGAGTTTCTCGAGGGTCAAGATACTAGAGAATTTTATTGCTGTTACGGAAAAGAGAAAAAAGAGGAGAAAGGCAGTATGCACCATTGGCGCAACATAGCAGAAGAGGCGCACGATTGGAAGAGCAGAAAATTCTTTTTCTTGTTCCCTTAATATGAAATTTTATCAGAAAAACGCAGATCTTAAGAGCCATCTGTAAATGTTAGGAGTCGTCTTCATTCTAACCCTAAGAGGAACGTCGTCGTTTCGCTAGTTCATGTGTTGCTACATACATCATTATTTTCCAATATCAGAATTTCTGATAAATTAACGACGAATTTCTGGGGAAAAAAAGTCCGAGACCGGCATTTTCCTAGAAAACAAACAGCCGGTGTCTAATCACGTACAAGAATGAAAAACAGAGGGAAACATGAAGAAGAATACCTTCAATCTGATGATATATTCTTCCTCCTTCTCGACGAAGAAAGTATTGAATTTCTCGAGCTCGTCTTCCAACAACTTGATGAAATCGACCTCCTCTCTCGTCATGTCACTGGCCTCCTTCTCTCCGAATGCAGAGACAATCTCCAGCGTCCAATCTCAGGCGCTTGTTCGGCCTGTCTCCGGTTTTGGGATCGATGAGCTTCAAGCGCTTCTTGAGTTCCTTGTAGGAAAGAAACTTGTCTCTCCATTCAGGCAAGGTCTCCTCGATCTGATTACTGAGGCTCTTACCGAATTTCATAATTCCGGAGCGTTTGGTTGGAAAGAAAACTAACAGGAAGCAAGCGGAGCGAAAATGAGGGAAATGTGTGGAGAGGAAGAAGGAATATAACGGTAAAGAAGGAATATTCGAAAGAGGAGAAAACAGAATATCCTTTACCCAGTTAATGTAGAGTGAAGGTATATCTCAGTTTTATTCCCTCTTGATAGAGAAATAACACGTGGCAACTCTCGACTTCTCGAGGTTGCTGTGACCTGTAGTGTATCATGTAGCCGCCGCTTGAACAGAGATAAAGCGTGTTGCTGAAGCCAATCGGCTCGCTTACCCCCACCCCTCAGATATTTAGCTACCAGGAACCTAACCTCATGTGCATGTTTTGGAGTTGGATACTATTTTTATTTTTACTTTCTTGATGTACTGTTTTCAGTGCTCTTCTGGTTTATATTTGTATAAAAAAAAAATCTCAAATATTGTTTGATTTTCCTTCTTTTATTTTTTAAAATAAAAAATCCATAACCAAACAAGCCCTGCAGACAGAACACAAGAACAAAAAACACAAAATATCTAAAGTTTTATTTATAGCTTATTTGAACTTATTTTCTCACATAAATATTTTAATGAAGAAAAAAACATATAATATTTTAGTTTTTATAATTTCTTTGATACATATAAAACAAAATCGAAGAGAAGAGTATGATTTATTAGTTATTTTTTATACTAGAGATTACATGCGAATGATAAATATTTTCAGTATATAGTGATTCTTTACTTTATTTTAATTTTTTAAACATTATAACAAGTATTTATTTATCCAAACACTTCTTGCTTATGTTGTTTTATAACGGCCTTTTAAATAATTTCAAATATTATGTTACAAGAATAATGCATCTAAACATTTTAAAACGACGCATACGTTTTTTTTAAAATAGTATCCAAACTAAAACTTATTGAATAAAAACGCTTACGATATAAACTTATCTAATGTTCTGCAAATAAATACTTACTTAAGTTTATTTATCCAAATACACCAAATGATGTAATAAAGTCGTAATAAGAAATTAATGTATTTGTTACTTTTTAGATCAAATTGATTAGTTTACTAAGTTATTAGTTTATTTTATATATTTTCCTTAAGCAGGTATATGGTTGGTACAGTTATGCATTATCCTCTTGTACATCCATTAGCCACTATCTTACTCGTATTCGCATCACAAAAGGGCAACATGACATGATTAAGGATAGGGGAGTTTGTTTATAGTTTATTTAAACTTATTTTTTCCTATAAGTACTTTTGATTAAAATTATAGGTATCTGAAATAACTTATGAAAATAACTTATAATCATTTTCTAAGCCATTTTTGACTTATTTATGTTTGCAAAGCCACGCAAATACTTAAAAAACCATACTAAAGCCTTAAAATCAATCATCATGATGACAAAATCATACTTCAAAAAATTATGTAAAAAAAAAGAATCAGCAGGGCCAAATATTGAAAACCATGTAACAAATAGATCAATTCTTGAAATAATTATGTAAAAAAATAGGAAAAATCTAAAAGAATAAAATAGAAATAACTTCAAAATTCTATATAAAAATAGGTAGTAATTTTTAAAATATATGTAAATTTTTGTAAATATATAAAAGGAATATATATATATATATATATATATATATATATATATATATATAGAGATATATATATATATATATATATATATATATAAATAAAATCTAAAGGATGTATATAAAAATGGTAAAATTTTGAAAAAAACATAGGTTAAAAATAGGAAAAATGATTACATATATAATTAAAAATTAGAAAAATTTTTAATGATGAATGGGAAGAATTGATATTGATTTAGGTTCCACGTGATTCCATGAATTTTTTATTTTGTGATGATGAAAACATCATACTGTTTATTATTTTGTTTTAATGTTTATTAAATAATGTAAAGACTAGCGAATGTTTCATTTTTAATGTTTATATCATTTACTTTATCAGATTTATTATTGTGATAAAAATCCATGTATTACATTATCGAGATATATAATTTTTTATTTATATTAGGTATATTATACATCACTTAAAAATCGCACCTCAAACGGTCTTATACTTCCAAGACCCTAAGTACCTTCAAGCTTTCCGCTGGGCCTTTGATGATTAAATAACTCATAAATCCACGATAACTGCTTCAATTTATGTGAAAGATAAAAAAAATATTTTAATGAAAAAAAAACCTTATAATATTTTAATTTTTATAATTTTTTTAATACATATGAAATAAAAGTGAGGATAAGAGAATATGGTCCATTAGCTCAATTTTTTACCGATTTTTAATACAAACGATAGTCGGACACGTGAAATATCGATATTGGACCGATTTAATGCCGATTGTTTTAAAAAATCGGACACGTGGCCTTGATGCAACCAACTTTTACAGTTTGAAATTTGAATGCCTCAAAAACGCCCCCATCAGTGCCATCACCTCAGTTACTCTTTTTTGGTGAAATTCTTAATAATAATAATAAATAGCATTTAATATGGACCGTTTGTTATTTGATACTAACACGCCCCCAACCAATATGAATTTTTTTTTTATAGTTTTATTATTAAATATGTCACCATTTATTCAATTGATTATATATTTAATAAATAATTAATGAAATAATATTTTACAAATCAAAATTAATTTAATAAGATAAAGTATTAATATAATTTTTGATAATATCAATTATTAAAATAAATTAATGTCTAATATCAAAATATTATCATTATAACTATCAGATTTTAGAAATTAAATCTCAAATAAAATATTTTATATAAATCATAAAAATAATTTAATTTGTATTAACTAAAATATGACAAAATGTGTTTTAATAAAAATAATTTATTTTTATAATAAATAAATAAAAATATATTTTAAAGAATTTTTTTAAAAACTAATAAATATTTTATACTTACCAAAAGTACTTTTAACATATATATTCTAATTCAATATTTTTCTAAAGAAATTTAAGTATTGATTTAAATTTTCATTAATTTTTGTTTTATCGATGTAAAAATATCCATCGATATATTTCCGGTATATCCGTAAAATTCAAATACTGATATATCCATCAAAACCGATATTTTTATAAATGATTTTACATCCAAATATCTTCAAATAATACATAAGTTCTTTTTAAAATACACATCCAAATATAAATAACTTATTGAATTAAGTACTTATGGTATAAGCTCTTGCAAAATGTGTGATTAATTAAATTATTTATCGAAATGGGTCTAAATGCCTTTTTTTTTTAGAGCAAGTAGAGGGGGCCTAAACGCTTTACTAATTGAGCATCCTCTGCTTCTAATTTCGCTTTCATTTCCCAAAGATCGCTTTATATACCCCATTTTAAATTCTAAGTTGCTTCCAAATTCCAATCACTTAATATAAAAAATGGGTACTTTTGTTTTTATGTATTGAAAATAGAAATAGTTTTTGAACAAGCCGGGTTAGAGAGGTGGAAGGAGCCGGAGCCGGAGCCGGAGCCGAAGCCGAGCGAAGGTATGATTTTAATTTTGACGAGGAAGGAATAATCGGAAGGCTTGTGGAATATCCGTATTGCTAAACCATTTTTTAATGATAAAGCAATAAATTGGTGGGCCCCGCAGTTACACCGGTGGTCAAATGTGAGCGTGTGTGTGTGTGTGTGTGTGTGAGGGGTGTTTTTGGAATTGCACATAGACCTCCGTAAACCGGCATTCACCGGCGGATATTCCTTTCGGATATTCTTGGTTTCGACGTGGAAATCTACTCGCGTTCTTAAAACTTTCCCCATGTGTAAGAGCTTTTTTGTTGCAAACATCTATTTTTACAAATAAAAGTTTGTTTGAAAATTATAATATGAACATTGTTTTTCCATTTTCCCATAAAATTTTGGACAATTATATATAAGAAAATTTCTATTTAGTTTTTAAAATATTAGAAAAGGGTTCTGAAATAAAAATAGGATCATCAAAAAATATAATAAAACTAAACTAATTATACATTTTCAACCAAATTATTATTATTTTGATAATTATTCATTTATTATTACATCGCTGTAGTACTTTTTATAAGATTCGAGTTTGAGACTACTTGAGTTTGTCTCTAAAAAGAAACTATTTAATATTTAATAAAGTAGATTAAATCTTTTATGACATTCAATATCACATCTTATAAATTTTTTTCTAAGAGTTATTATTTGATTGATCTATTCTTGGGTTTAATTACCGTAAGATATGTGTTTATTATAATAATAATACTACAAAATCACACACATCATATCATTAATCTATCAAAATCTATGGGATATCATATAATAACAACAACTTAAAAATCTGTTTGTCTTTATTTTCTAATTTTTATTGTAAGAGTATATAAACATGCCCAAAAAAACAAAACCATAATACATAAGTATATGACTATAGTGCCAACAATTTATTATATTAAGTTCATGCTTTTGTAAGCACATCTAGTCTCTAATTTGTTGTCCACCTCCACTTATATAAGTGAATAGGCCTATATGTGGAAGTATATTCCTCTTTCTCTTTCTTTCTCCAATTTTTTTATTTCCTAGATAATTTAATCAAATATATGTTGATAATGTTGAAATTATATATAGTTGGAGCCTCCAAATTTATTCCTTCAACATGTCAATAAACTTTAAGAAGTTTGGCTTTTGTAGTGGCATATAACGTCCATGTCCATCTAATATTTAATATGTGCCATTGACTTATTGGTGAAGTGTTCTAACTTTGGATTAAATTAATAATATGCCATATAGGAGCCAACCCCGTAAATTTTGTTCATCAGATTTGCAGTTTGTTTAATGATTTTAAAAAGTACTTTTACTTTTTTTTTCAAAAATTATATTTATAAAAAAAATAGTACTATAAAATAAAATCACTCATAATATTTTAAAAAACGTCTTTTTAAATACATTCGAGCACTGCATTATCGCTGAAAATAATATTATGTTCTTATAAAGTTCGAATCTGGCTTATACCATGTCATCGAGAACTTTTAAAGCGTATTTAATAGGCGTTTGTATAATGTATGCCAGCGTCGTTAGTGAGTGAGATGTTGAAGATCTTGTATATAGAGCTTGAAAATACATTATCGAGTCTTTTTCATAAAATTTTAGTTAGCAAAGTAAAATCGGATGGCTAACGAATCTGTGTTTGTAAGTATAGATCACTTTTGAAGGATAAAATATTTGAATTAATTAATTAAAAAAGAGAGCATCAAATGTAGCTTCACATGCACACTTTCTTGTGAATGGAAGTAGAAAAGCATCTCATATGGGTAAACTTAAAATGAAAAACAATGAAGTATGTAAGATTGGAGCATTTCCATTAGATATGGGATGAGTGGGTCAAGAAAAAGGAAAAGAGAGCATTGGCATATTCCAAATAGGGTTCTTTTGTGCTGTCTGTCCCCACCCTCACACATCACTTCATTTTCTTTATTCCATTTTCAGGGTCATACTCCAAATTAATAACCTGATCTCCTAACAACTACATTTGGCTACTAATGCTCATCTCTTCATCTATATTCTCTTCTCATTCAAACCTTCACCTATTCACTTTAAATCTTTTGCCTAATTTCTTTTTCTAGATGGTTGCATCACTTATTCTTATTATACTTCAAACATGCACTATAAAAAAATTATAACGCATTTAAATTAATATGAAGTTTGGCTTAAATGGTAAAGAAATTGTGGATGTACAAGAGGTTCCAAATTCAAATCTTTATGAATTCAAAATACTAAAACGATGTAATAGTGTATAGATGTGAAAAAAGGTAACAAATAAAAAATGATTTTCAAAATTTTAAGATGGTTGAAAAGAGAAGAAAAATAAATAATAAATAAATTGAAAAAATTCTCTAAAATTTTTAAGAAAAAGGCTAAAATTCCAAACATACTCTCTTATGAAAAGTATTGGAAACTCAAAGTATCTTTTGTTGTTGCATTAACCCATTCATAAATGCCAAATTTTCTTTTTCTACATGAAAAAAAAAAAAAAAAAAAAAAATCAATCTTATGTACAAGTATTGAAGTTGGGTTGGGTTGGGTGTTCAAAGTGGGCTGATCCAACCCCATCCGATACGGAACATATATAGAAGAAAAGTTTCAAAAACTGACAAAAAATTATCATTGAAAATGTCAGAGAAAATGATTCTCTATTATTTTCCATTATTTTTGAGAAGCAAACATTATTTTATTAAAGAAAAAACATCGTTCAAGAAAATACGAGGGTCAAGACATGTGTGCTATGAAAACAAAAGCAGTTCTTGTTATCGTGATTCCATTTATGATCTTAGCGAAAAAAGTGTTTTCAGTAAGGCAACAAAAACACGAATGTTGGGTATTTTAATAATTAGAAGAGGTTCATTTTATTCATCAAGAAGCCTATGGCAATATTTTAGTTTATTTTGTTTTAATAATTGTACATTTTGAAGGGAAAATAGCTTCAAACAAAGATTGAGGAAGTTTCGTGACTCCTCGTCAACTTGGACTATATATCACATATTCCAATAGATGCCAAATTTGTACCTACCCTTCGCAGCATCCATTTTTAATTTATGCTGGTTATTATATGGTTTTTTTGGTCGGTTTAATTTAAAATATGCGTTATTAATTATAAGAAATATCACAATCAAGGTGACAAGCCCACTTTTACAAATTGTCCCATTATGTATTAAAACGATGAAAATTTTCGATGCATTATATTAATGATTTTTCAACTTTTCAAATGTATAAAATCTTGAGGATATTCTTATTCCAAAATGATTCTTACTCATGGTTGCTTGGTTGTTAGAAATTTTACAGCAAAAAAAAAAACAAGAAAAGAAAATATTCAGAAAATAAAAGAAGAGATATTTAATACAGAATGAGGAAAAAGAATTATTACTATGAATACTCTTAAACATGTGAATGCTATTTTTTTATAAGGACATAAATTTGTCCTCGGATTTGAACTGATTCCCTCTCCTCTTTATATGTGCACCACTAGGATTTGAACTGATTCCCTCTCCTCTTTATGTGTGCACCTTCATTCTTAATCTTTGAGTTAGGTTTCATAGGCAAACATATAAATGCTATTTAAATTCTCCCAAACCTGTTGAATTTAAGAGAAGAAACTTACATAAGATGGAATGATTCATTAACAAGTCATTAATTATTACAATTGAAAAAATTAACTTGGTATAATATTGTTGGTGTTTGGCTAACAAATTATTAATATATATATTTTTTTGATAACCTTGGTTGCTCGACTCAACTTGCCTGTACATTGATTAATCCATCGGACGACCTTTAAGAGTTAACATTTCGTTAATATGGATGAGAAATATTTTGCTTTGTAATGTTAAAATTATATTTATTAAGTATATATTGAAGTATTTTTAAATTACAAAATGAACATTAAAACCTAGCCTCGTTTTATATGATAACTACTCTTCTAGCATCTTTTCATTGCAAACGAAAGAGGGTGAATTTTTGCTATTATTGTCTAAAATCAATATACACATCTCTTCTATCATTTATTTTTTGATAAATTGGTTATTATACAGAGATCCCAGGTTTTTAATTTATTTTTTCGTTTTTTCGTTATCGTCTTGGTGTAATGTGTAGTTGTCGTTGTCTTGGTATGACGTGTGATTGTCGTCGTCTTGGTGCGACGTGTGATTTGTGAAGCGTCAGGGCCTGACAAGTATATCTGTCGGCCAATAATCAGATCAGCGGTCGTCAATATGATGGAAGCTGAGTCCACAGGTATTTTAGTCGCGATAATAATATCGAATGTGTGAAAGCTCGGTAGCATCGAATATATAAGAACTTGAGTTGATTCGTTATCTTTGTTAATCTAAATGTTATTTCATCCTTTATAATTTGTTAGTAAAGAATAGTTTTCAAAAAGATCTTGTCTCACATGGAAAAAAGACAAAAACCTTTATTGGGTTTATATATTTAAACCCATTTATGAGCTTATACAAGGCTTGAGATGAGGGGAGGCCTTGCGCGCATAAGAAACGGGCCAAAAGCTCGATTTCAATGCAAAACAATGGATTTGCCCCTCCCCCCTGGTGCGTGTATACCACATGATACATTCGGTTTTGCTCCAAATCAATTTTGTTTTTATTTGCATACATAAAAACCTTGGTTTTTGATTATTTAAAACTCAAAACGATCAAAGTCATAAAATCACAGTAAATTCAAACGGTTTCTCCAATTCAAAACAACCATTTTGAATTCAAATTCTAACAACTAATTTTGAATTTAATTCATAACGTTTTGCATTGATTTTAGTCTTAATGGCCAACAACCATAATTTTTAGTTACAAACCAATGGTTTTCCTATAAACTGAGACGGGGCCTGATGTTGAAACATAGAAATTTTCAGCCATTCTTCCTCCCTCTTTTTTCTCTCTATTGTTTCAGTTCTAGATAATCATCTGAAGAATTGTTGAATCATGGGGAATAAAATTCCTAAGGACAGTGTTCTGAAAACACGCCTCAATTAAATTTTATTTTCTATAATCTGCCATCCATTTTACAATTACACCATAAGTTCTAGACCTAGCAACCATAAGTTCTAGACCTAGCGTCCATTGGTCTCCAAATTCCTACACTTGCTCTCTTTTCCTACTACTGTTCGTCGGTTCCGACCCTACACACAACTAGTAGTCCAAAACAATTCTACAACCTGCAATTACAACAATCTTAGGAATTTTACCATGGAAACAAATGCTTCTGTTGTTGCTCCAACCCCTGCTGTTGACACTACAACAACTCCTCCCATTGCAACTCATCCCATCACTTGTTGTACTGCACTCTTTCTATCAGTCTTTGCACCAAGAATTTCGTATACCTTTCCTATGCTAAGCCCTTCCCGCATATCCTTAATTGAGGTGATTCTCTAGGCGCACTCTAACGGCAGTAAACAAGGATATCTACCTAGATATGCATTGAGTGGCATGAATGTTGTCCACTTAAAACATGCATGCCAACACTGAGGCTTGGACACACACGAACAAGGTTTGCCTACATGCAACTCCAATTACTAACAAATTATTTGATGTCTACTTGCGCCTATGGCAAAGCAAAGGTTAATGAGAATCAATGCTCAAAAATACACTACCGAGGCGGTAAGCAAAAATTTGTTGTAGGAAACTACTACAAATGGGAGATGATATACAACAAGGACATTAAGCTCTAGATCAATGAGTACCAAAAATTGGAGGAATTAAGGGCTGAAAAAATTGCACTACCAGAACAATTTGTAGCAGGACTATTGATAGAAAAATTACCTAGCTCGTGGAGTGACTACAAACAACAATTAAAATACAAACAGAAACAGTTGTCCTTGACTGATTTGGTCACTCACATCATCATAGAAGATACAAACCGCAAAGAAAAAAAGGCAACCAAATCAAAACATATGACCACCAAGGCAAACTTGGTCCAAACTGACTCAAAAAGGTACAAACATAAATCTCAAAACTCTGATAACAAACCTAAAATTTATAACCCCCATACTTTTAAAAAGAAAGGCACTTGTTATGTTTATGGTAAACCAGGCCATCATGCACCAAAGGCAAAAGAGAGTAAAATCGAAACAATGGAAATCTTCAGTTTACAATTTAAGGAAGAAGATGACATAATAGCTGTTGTTGTCTTACAAGCTACTATGGTGACTAATTCAAGAATTCGTGGCAGATCAAAGAATAAGGCATATTTGTAAACAAATGCTTACCTCTACACTTAGGGGATGACGAAAAGGTTGTCTACCTTGGTGACTCTCACACTGCTCAAGTTTTAGGAAAAGACAAAGTCATGCTATAGCCCACTTCGGGAAATACTCTGGCTTTGAATGATGTGTTGCATGTTCTTAATATTAAAGAAAATTTAGTTTATGTTGCTCTATTGGGAAAAATAGGGGTTAAAGTATCATTTGAATCTGATAAGATTGTAATGACAAAAATAATGTCTTTGTGGGAAAAGGGTTTTGTAATATGAGACTATTTTTGCTTAGTATTTATGAAGTAATGAATAGAAATTCTTCTTCTGGTTACTTGGTTGATTCTTAAGATGTATGGCATGCTAGATTAGGACATGTTAGTAGTGGATACTGTAAGACCCGAGAAATTCCAATTTCTGGAAAAAATGCAAAATCACTCTTGACATAAAATTGTTATTTCGTTAAAAACTGAATTTATTCTCTAGATCCTGATTTATCAAATTCATTTCACCGCTTAATCGTCTCACGAAATCTAGCTAAAGACGTAAAATTTCACGCGACTCGAGATAAAGGAATTTATATGTTTTTCTAGACATCGCTTTTGATGTCAGAAACGATTTTCGATGCGCTAAAGTCACATATAACATGTACATGTGTCAGTATGGTATGAATAGAGAAATAAATGAAAATGGATGGTCGAGATAGTGCCTGTAATGTCAAAATCAAATGAAGGGGACATAATGGTCATTTTGAATTTGATTTAAGTCACAAACACAAAATATGCATACACTCTTCTTCTTCCTTTAAAACCAAGACAAAACTGAATTTGGGGAGGGGGTTGATCCAAAGAGTCGAAAATGAGATTTTCTTTAGAGAGAGAGAAATCCTCTATAAAATATCGCACGATCCGACCGTCATAGCCTTGGGATTACATGAAAGCGTCTACGCAGAGCAGCTACGCTGCGGATACTAGATTTGAGGAGTTTTGATAAACTCCTTGAGGTAGGGTTTCTCCCTACTGGGTTTTATTCCTTCTTTTAAGTACTTTACTTAATGTTTCGAGTTTAATTAGCCATAGGGGTTAGCGCTTGACTGGCCCTAAACCTTGGGACCGAATTGATATGAATTTTTGAACACCCATTGGAACAGCCGTGACTGCCACGGTTGATTGGGTTGTTAAATTTGAAAATATGGTATTAAATCATGTATTGGTTGGATTGAGGCCTTGAATCGCTTGACGGCCCCTAAAATCTGTGGACCGAATTGTTGTAAAATTTTAGAGGCTCCGCTTCCTCGCACAAATTGCGGGGTAGGGGTCGTTTAAGCACTACAGTGTTGATTTATGTATTAAATGGTGCTTTGGTATGAGAAATATAATGGTTTGGAAACCCGTTTACTAAGTGAACCGGGATGATTCACAGGATTTTCCTGTGATAGTAAGCGAGATTTCTACTATTCCTTAAATGTAAAGGTTCTCAAAATAATTTTTTGTGAATTAATATGTTTGGTCGAGTAATTCAAGTAGAATTGCTCGTGTTTGATTATTAGCCAAAGTGAGCTAATTTTGATGTATGAAATGAGAATTTACATGACATGATTGTGTGAATTGAATGTTTTGTAAATATAATCATTTATATTTGCTATGTGAATTAGACTGATTGGAATTGGTATACATGCATTCCATATGCACCGGAACACCCTAGACTATAGGAGGAGTGCATGAAATGGGAGTCTAGAGAAAATGGTTCCTGGGAGGGTCAGTTTCAAACTAATAATTACTCTGAGGGTAGTCCACACTCAAAAAAAAATATCAATCAAGCCGGAGATGGCCCAATTGATATACATCGGAGGGTAGGTCCATAACACATAACCCGCCCGAGACGACCCACTGATATATATATAATATTAACACCTGAGGGTCAGCTCCACAAACAAAACAAAATAATAATTTATACTTGAGGCTTGTGCAGTGTGAGGGAGTCAAAGTGTAGACGGTACGATTATGAGTTAGACATTCTGTGGATCATGCATTTGGCTTGAATGTGTGTTTATTTTGGAACATCAGACTGCACTTAGGGCGTATTCCACTACCGAGCATTAGCCTAATCCCCTGGCCGAGGGATATTATTTTACAAGTACAGTAGAGCGCGCAAGTGAGGGGGACGAGACTCGCTCCCAGAGACTCGAGGCTGTGAAGAAAGCCGCTGTGGCTTTGATGATTTTCTACATGTATTAGAATTCTCTAATTTGATATATGTGCTGTATAAGAGTAAATTATTAACTTGTAACTATTGACATAGTTGGTATGTTTTACAGATATTGTTATGAGTACTGTTTATGGGCCCAAGTGGCCGTTTTACTCATGTGATGATATATTGGACTGTTTGGGACATGTTTATACATGTATTGTATTTGGGTAGAGCTCCCCGTACAAAGGAGACTCGTCGATTACAGCGCTTCGTGAACCCACATCCATTTGTATTCCGCGGCTGATGTAGTCAACGGACCCCCGGGTTTGGGGTGTCACAGATACATTAAGAAAATGCAAACTCTAGGCCTTATCAATAATGTTGATTATTCAGGCTTAAGTAAATGTCAAATATGTGTCACTCCTAAGCTAACTAGAAAGGCATGTGGGTCAGTGACTAGAGAAACAAAACTGTTAGAACTTATTCATTCCGATCTAGGAGATTTGAAACAAACTATGACTAGAGGAGATAATAAATTTTATGTGACCTTCATTGATGATTATTCTAGGTTCACTAGAGTTTACTTGCTTAGAAATGAAGATGAAGTATTTCATATGTTCTTAAGTTATAAAGTTGAAAAAATCAGCTTGATAGAAAAATCAAAAGGATTAGATCTGATAGAGGGGGTGAATACATCCCTTTAAATGATTATTAAGAAAATGAAGGAATAATTCATGAAGTGACTCCTCCTTATTCACCTAAGTTAAATGGAGTTGCTGAAAGAAAGAATAGGACTCTTAAAGAGATGATGAATTCTCTACTTGTTAATGCTTCAGCTCTTGATAATTTGTGGGGTGAAGCCATATTGTTTGCATGTTATTTACAAAATAGAATTCCATACAAAAAAAACTAGTAGGACACCCTATGAGTTATGGAAAGGTCATGCACCTAACCTTAAATATTTGAAAGTGTGGGGGTGTCTTGCCAAGGTTATGTTACCTTATCCCTAAAAAGAGGAAAATAAGATTAAAGACTTTTGATTTTATGTTTATTAGGTATGTTAGTAATAGTGCGGTTTATAGATTTCTTGTTTTGAAAATTTATGTTTTAGAATACAACACTATTATTGAGATAAAAAATACCGAATTTTTTGAACATATTTTTTCACTTTCTAAAAAAATTTCTCATACACCCACAACTATGGATGATATAGAAAACTCATATGATGAGCATGAGCCCACCACTATGGATGATACATAAAGCTCTCATGATGAGTTGAGAAGGAGTAAGAGACAAAGAAAAAGGGTTTCCTTTGGAGATGATTTTTATACTTATTTGAATGATAATGAACCGTCCTCTTATTTTGAAGATATTTCTTCCCCTGATGCTTTACTTTGGAAAGAAGCCATTAAAACTGAGCTTGACTGTATTTTAAAAAATCAAACATAGGAGTTAGTCGATTTACCTTCAGGAGTAAAACCCATTAGTTACAAGTGGATTTTCAAAAGAAAATATTTGCCAGATGGTTCTATTGAAAAGTATAAAGCTAGGTTGGTAGCCAAAAGTTTTTTACAAAAACAAAATATTGACTATTTTGATACGTTTGCCCCTGTTACTAGGATTTCTTCCATTCGTATTTTGATTACTTTAGCTTCCATTTATAAACCTTTTATCCATCAAATGGATGTTAAAACAACTTTTTTAAATGAAGATTCAGAGTAAGAGATTTACATGTTACAACCTGAAGATTGTATTACACCTGGACAAGAAAATAAAGTTTATAAATTGTACAAGTCACTATATGGTTTAAAACAAGTACCTAAACAGTGGCATGAAAAATTTGATAACGCCTTGTTGAAAAACAGGTTTGTATCTATTGAAGTGGATAAATGTGTGTATACAAAGTGTACAGAGAAAGAATGCGTAATTATTGCATTGTATGTTAATGGTATGTTGATTTTTGGCACTAGCCTGAGTGTGGTATATAGTATCAAGAGATTTCTAACTTTATATTTTGACATGAAAGATATGGGTAAAGCTAAGGTAATTTTGGGTGTGAAGATCACAAGGATGGATGATAGTATAATGTTATCACAAGAACATTATGTTGAGAAAATATCCAAGAGGTTTGGATATTTCGAGGCCAAATCAGAGTACTCCCTTTATGATGCTAACACCTATTGAATGAAAAATCCAGGATCTTAAGGTTGTCGAGTATGCACAAATTATTGGAAGTCTAATGCATTTGATGAACTTTTCTAGACTTGACATAGCATATGCAGTGTGTAGATTAAGTAGATACACACATAATCCCAATAATGATCATTGAAGTGCATTAGCTAGACTAATGAAATACTTAAGGGGTACCATGAACTATGATATCTTATATAATGGATTTCCCGTTGTGTTAGCTAACTTGATCTCTAATTCAGATGAAATAAAATTCACAAGTGGTTATGTCTTTACTTTGGGAGGTGGTGTTGTTGCTTGGAAATCATCTAAACAAACCCACATCGCTACTTATACCATGGAGTCAGAGTTTATAGCTCTTGAATATGCAGGTAAAGAAGCTGAGTGGCTAAGGAGCTTCCTGTAACGCCCCTATCCCATAACTATGGAAAGTGAGGGGACGCCACATAAAGTTGAGACCTGTAAACCTGCATTTGACAAATAATTGAGAACAACTCAAGCAAAAAGTAAAAAAATGACATAATCATACTTCAAAAGTCTGAATTATAAAAATCCAGGACTACAAAATATATAACCAAGTAAAACTACCACCATAGTGGTGTTTAAAAAGTCATGTACATATTCTTGAGTCTCAAAATTACTTGTATTAATACAAGTTTCCCTATAACAAAAAATATTACACAACCACTTCTATTACAAAAATAATAAGGTTCTACAAAGGCTTTGGGAAGTCGGTCAGCCTTGACTTAACGTGGATATCCTTTGGATAACTTTCAAAGACTCATACGGATTAACACCCATGCTAAGCTTATAGCTTAGTGAGGAAAATACATAAAAACAAAACCAGTTATAACTATTATCAAGTACAATAAACAAGCATTGAATATTATTTTAGGTAACATTTAACCAATTTCATGCTTATCAGGTTCATATATACACACACACACACACACACAGACACACACACACACACACACACACACATACATGTCCGTATCCTTTGTAGGTCATCATATTCATTTTTCTCGTAAGCGTACATATGATACAGTTAAGAACAGAAAGTACCCGAGGGTGCACTATAGTACGGTACAGAAGTATGCTGATGCATCATAAATTCTTATTTTCATAAGCATATTGGTCCTTATTCATGTCCTTTTCATATATATGTTTGCCTACATAGACCAGTAAGAATGAATAATAGGTATACGGTACAGCACTTATCAAGAGTGCCATAACATTAATCAAGAGTGCCAAAGCACTAAACAATAGTGCCATAACACTAATTAGCAGTGCCGAAGCACTAAACAGAAGTGTCGTAGCAGTAGTCCCTATTTATTCACTATCCGGTCTCAAGTAGACATATAATTATATGTGATTCACATTTTACGTGAGGTCTAACTCTATCTTAATATTTTCCTACCAATTTATAACCGTAATTCTTCATACATATCAACATGTTCAAATCATAATTATCATGCATTAACAATTCATTTTTGCTAAAGAGGTCAAATTATGGGAAATGTTCTTCCCACCTAGAAACAATTTTTTTCACCTTCACTTGCATAATTTTCTAGGAACAAACGAGACATATTTTACCCAAACTTCTTTCATGAAAGTTGTAATTCTATGAGTCTATTTTCATTAGAAATTAGAATCATCTCATTTGAATCATTATAACTTAACTTATGGACAAAATACAGAACCTACCCATGTTAAGAAATCAAAACCCATATCTTCACTTTAGTCTCAAAACCAAGGGACTTAGGTTAAGAATTGCTTCTTACTACCCTTTATATTTTTGTAGGTCTACCTCTTAGGGTTATTCTACAACTAGAATCATCCAATTTGGAGGTCAGGAGGCCAAGCATGGCGCATAAGAAAACGGTTCTCGGGAAATTTTGATAAAGATTTCTATAATTCTATCATATCCATTTTACACAAAATGGTCCTTCGCAAAGGACACTCCCAACACAATTTTGCAATAATTTCTTCATGAAAGCTATTCTCACAAAAGTCTAGATTACACAGAAATTTGAAACACTCAATTTGGATGAGTAAAACTCAACTTATGACCCAAACACCAAGACTGTACCAAAATTAGAGGATAAACCTATGTTTACCTTGCTCATATTCGAGTTCCGTAGAATTTGTCAAAATTATAGGGATCGACCCGATTACACTTCCTTCTTGGGAGTTATTCTACAAGAAGTCTAGTTTACCTAGAAATTAGAATCACGCATTTTGGATAAAAAAACTCAAGATATGACTCAAACATCAAGATCGGTCTAATCAAGGTGACTAAATCAGTGTGACCTAACTTTGACCTAAATTCAAGGGTCTTATGCCAATAATCGGACCTTGAGATCTTCAATTTATTTTTAGCTAAGGGAATTAGGATTCTCCTCAAATTGGAATCACCCAATTCGGAGGTCTCTAGGCCAAGATATGGCTAAATAACCCACTTAGGGTTTGGAGAAAATTTGACAGCATCTCCCCTTACCAACTCCTACTCCTTACATACCAATTTCTTCTACTTCCAGAAGAACCCCACAAACAACAAATACCAAGAAATTCAAAATATACAACAAACCCAACAAAATTGGAAATCTATACCTTTCTTAACAAATCTCTCAAACCTTAGCTTCTCCTTCTCCTTATTCCTCCTCTTATCCTTGTACTATTTCTGCAACCAAGACTTTAGAATGAGAAAAAAAAACAATGGTGGAGGAACCCTAGCACCCGATTCCTCTCCTTCTCTTCTCTTCACAGAACTAGCCACTCTCTCAAATGGAGAGAAAATTCTCTCCCAAGCTCTTAGTTGTTTCTCTCCTCTCCCTTTGGCAGACCCATTGTCTGAATCGCTGCCTTTCTGCCTAACTATCATTTTCTGGCGCACTTGCGTGACATTCTCTTATCGTTTCAACTTTATTCTCCTTTCGTATTTTAGTCATTCTTCTCTCTTATTCATTTAGGACATACATTCATCAAAATTTACACCAGCATATAAACTTATCACTTTATACTATCTCAAATTCTCGATAGTAAAATTACCAAAATATCCTTTTCACTTAACCTGCAAATTTTGAAAAACACAATTTGACTTCCATTTTACTAATGCTGTTATAAAACTATTAGGGTATAATTTGGGGTGTTACAACTCCCTAAAAAGAATTTCGTCTCGAATTCATACTAACTGAATAGTTGGCGAATATTGAACTCTTATCGTTGTCCATGGCTCCCATGTAGCTTCCTCCATACCATGATGTTGCCAGAGCACTTTTACCAATGGTACTTGCTTATTCGGCAACTGTTTCACTTCTCGATCTAATATAAATTTTGGTTCCTCATCATAGGAATAATCTTGATGCATTTACACCTTTTGCATGGGTAGGATATGCGATTCATCTTATCGATATTTCCGTAGCATAGACACATAAAATACGTCATGCAATTTGGCTAACTCTAGAGGGAGAGCCAAACGATATGCCACTAGTCCGATTCTCTCCAAAACCTCATATGGGCTAATGAACCTCGGACTTAGCTTCCATTTCTTTCCAAATCTGAGTACTTTTTTTCCATGGTGATACCTTCAGGAAGACCTTATCTCCAACTTCATATTTAATATCTTTCCTCTTCAAATCGGAATATGACTTTTGTCAATTATTGTCAACCTTTAACCTTTGCCGAAGAACCTGAACATTCTCTTATGAATCTTTTACTATGTCTGGACCAATCACTTTATGCTCATTCAATTTTGTCCAACATACAGGAGTTCTACATTTATGTCTAAACAAAGCCTCATATGGTGCCATGCCAATGCTTGATTGATAACTGTTGTTATAGGCAAATTCCATCAATGGAATATACATATCCCAACTTCCAGGAAATTCCATTACACATCCTCAAAGCATATCTTCGAGCACTTGAATCAACCTCTCGAATCAACCCATCCATTCGAGGTGAAATGTCAGACCGAAATTGGGCCGAGTTCAAGGTTAATCAATCCTTCCAAACCCCTCACATGTAAATTGCAGATCTCTATTCGTCACAATAGACAACGACACACCATGCAATCGCACAATCTCATCCACTTATAGCTCAGCTAGTCGATCCATAACATAGTCAATCTTGATTGGAACAAAATGGGCCGACTTCGTGATCTTATCAACTATAACCCATATTAAATCATGCTTCTTTTGCGTGAGAGGAAGACCAGACACAAAATCCATAACAATATCGTCCCACTTCCACTGTGGAATCGGAATGGGATTCAATAACCCAGACAGTACTTGATGTTCAACTTTCACTTGCTGACATGTCAAGCATTTGGACACATATTCCGTCACATCTTTTTTTATTCCGCCACCAATAATACTTTTTCAAATCCTGGTACATCTTGGTACCTCCAAGATGCATGGTGAATACTGTATTATGGGCTTCATATAGCAACTTATTTTTCACTTCTTTATCATCTGAAAAACATAATATGTTATTATAATACACTTCCCCATTTTCCTTTACTAAATAGGCCGGCCTTAACTCCCTTTCTCGAATTAACCCGTACCTTTTCCGTAATCTCAACATCATCCTTTTAGGCATCAGCTATCATTTGCTTCAAAACAAGTTGAGCCTTTAATTGAGCTAATAACACTCCATTTGGCGTTATTCTCCATCTATTGAACTCCGTAGTTAAGCAAAGTCGAGCACTGCTCTTCTCGCTTTAAGGCATCTGCCACCACATTAGTTTTTCCTGGGTGGTAATCTATGATGCAATCATAATCTTTAAACAATTCTAGCCACCGACGTTGCCTCAAATTAAGCTCCTTCTATGTTAACAAATACTTGAGACTTTTATGATCTATATAAATTCTTCATTTTTCACCATATAAGTACTGTCGCCATATCTTCAAAGCGAATACTACTGCTAACACCCAAATCATGGTAGGAATTTTTCATGTGACTTCCAACTATTCGATGCATATGCCACTACTTTTACCATCTTGCATTAACACACAACCAGATGAATCTCACATCACTATACAGGCATACACTTTATCCCGTAGGCTACACAATACCGGTGCTTCAAACTGTAAAGATTTCTTCAACTACACTAAAACTATCTTGATAGTTATCCTAGTCCACCAAACTTACTTTTCCTCGAGTAATTGGGTGAGTGGAGAAGCCATGACAAAGAATCCCTTCACAAATCTTCTATAAGTAATATTATCCCGCTAGCCTAAGAAACTCTTCACCTCAAATTCACACTCGGGCCAAGCCTAATTCACCACAACTCAACTTTAGTAGGATCAACCTTTATACCCTATAAAACTTCACAATATGGTCCAGAATGAAACTTCCCTTTAGCCAAAATCGCACTTGCTGCTTCTCTGCATACAACTTCTTCTCTCTCAAAGTCCAAGTAGACCATTTGTAAAGATGCCGTCATGCTCTTGCTCATCTATGGAATATACCAATATATCATCAATAAATACCACCACAAACTGGTCCAAATAGGGTTAAAACACTCTATTCATCAAATCCATGAATGCTGCCAGTGCATTAGTCAACCAAAATGGCATTACTAAAAACTCATAATGGCCATATTTCCGTCCTAAATGTCGCCGCACATCGCATTCGCATCGCGAATCGATAGGTAATTTCTAATCGCAGGTCTATCTTAGAGAAGACACTTGCTCCGTTCAACTGATCAAATAGATATTCAATTCTTAGCAACGGGTACTTGTTTTTTCATCACACCTTATCGATTCGCCGATAATCACGCACATCCTGTGAGTGCCATATTTCTTTTTCATGAACAAAAAGACGCACCCTAGGGAGAAACACTAGGTTAGATCAACCCTTTATCAAGAAGCTCTTGTAGTTGAATCTTTAACTCTTTCAACTTAGTTGGAGCCATCCTGTAGGGTGCTCTGGAAATAGGAGTTGTTCCCTGTAAAATCTCAATAGATAAATCCACCTTTCTTTCAAGTGGAATACCGATAGCTCTTTAGGAAACACATCCGAAAATTCTCTCACTATCATAATATTTTCCAATTCTATTTGACCTCTTTTAGAGTCAAGCACCAAAGCCAAAAAGTCCTCATATCCTTCTTAAATTGCTCGCTTGCATAGCTAAAATCATATATCGATATCGATTTTCAGTCACTACCATACATTGTCACTTTCGTCTAGTCAGGACATTTAAGCACTACTGATCTCTTATCACAATCAACGATGACCCGATGCTTAGACAACCAATCAATCCCCAATATCAAATCAAACTCATGGAAAGGCAAAGCAATCAAGTCACTGAAACTCTATCATTAATCACTATCTGCAATTTTTATATACTGCACATTAACACTATACCCCAGGGGACTGATCACTTGCATATCATATGGTAATTGCTCTACTGATGGCATTCTATCAAACACATGCTTGGTATAGAAATATGAATGAGTAGAGCCAGGGTTTATCAAAGCATGCATCTCAATATCATAAAGAGAGAAAATACTTGCTATAACTTCAGGAGCATCCCGATCCTCACGAGCTTTCATAGCATATGCTCGTGTCAGTGCTGTAGCAATAGGGTGATCCATGGTCTTTTATACAATACTTCCTCATCCCCTTTGTTGTTGCGACACACCTCGACCTCTGCCTCAATCACGAGTCATTGGGGGTGCCATTGATCCTCCACGGCCAATGCCTTTAGGATTCCTAGAATCTCTTGATTCTCTTGGACAATTGGCCAAGAAATGATCTGTACTTCCACATCTAAAGCACCCTTTAGTCACCCTTCTGCAAACACCCGAATGCCACCTATGGCAATGAGGGCATTCCGGGTTTTCTCCTTGTCCAGCTGAAGCACCTCTACTAGAACTAGGTGCCACATTAAGCCCTTGCTTTCTACCTCTTGTAGCCGAGTTGTACATTGATTCAACTGGAGATTCCTTAGCTCTTTTCCCTGAGGAGGACAAAGCTCCTCTTGAAAACTTCTTCTAAAACCTTTCTTTGCTACTTGTTTTAGACCTTTCCACCTTCATAGTAGCTTGTACCAACTGATAAAAATTCACCTGTTGAAGAGAAGTCACAGGTGCTAAATATCTCTTGATAGACTCATTCAAACCATCCTCAAATTGTCTACACTGAAATGCTTCGATGAGAACTGGCTCTGGAGCATACTTGCTAAGATGGATAAATTATTTTTCGTACTCAGCCATTATTAGGCTTCTCTGCTTCAAATTTAGAAATTGCTTCCATTTGGCCTCCTTGTACATATTGGTGACATACTTTGCCTGAAAATCTTGGACAAAGAAATCCCAAGGCATAGGGTCCGAAAACCTTGGATGCTTCAAGACAAGCTTCCACCAATCATAAGCCCCTCACTTTAAAAGCGAGACTAATAGCTATGATACTCTTTAAGAGGAGGGCATCTCACCTCCTCCACTACTCTCGCAACCTTCAAGCTAAACTCAACCTTATCTAATTCCTCTAGGCTTGGCCTATTGAACCTCCGTCCATGTCTCCTCATCATATCTATTTGTTTTAGGAGTCACAACCTTTCCAAAAACCCGAGTCATATCTTCGAGATATCTTTGCACAAGGCTTCGTTGACTCATTAGGACATTGCTTTCACTTTCGATCGACATGAGGATCGACATAATATAACTCCTTGTTCCCTTGGGTTAAGACTTTCAGTAGCTTCTTCAACCGGATTTGGGGGACGGTCCATCTTATTAAGAAAATAAAGACATCAACATCAGGCCAACATAATACTATACACATACACTTCTAACTTATGAAATATTCCATAATCGCCTAACCTAGGTTTTGATACCACTAATTGTAATGTCCCTACCCCAAAACTATGGCAAGTGAGGGGACACCACACAGAGCTAAGACCTGTAAACTTGCCTTTGGAAAATAATTGAGAACAACTCAAGCAAAAAGTAAAAAATGACATAATCATACTTCAAAAGTCTGAATTATAAAAATTCAGGACTACAAATATATAACCAGTAAAACTACCACCATAGTGGTGTTTAAAAAGTCTTGTACATATGCTTGAGTCTCAAAAATTACTTGTATTAATACAAGTTTCCCTATAACAAAAAAGATTACAACACCACTTCTATTACAAAAAGAATAGGGTCTTACAAAGGGGCTTTTAAGGCTATGTTGGCCTTGACGAACGTGGGATGTCCTTGAATACTTCTTCAGCACCTACATGGATTAAACACCCATGCTAAGCTTATAGCTTAGTGAGGGAAATACATAAAAACAAAACCACTTATAACTATTATCAAATACAGTAAATAAGCATGCAATATTATTTCAAGTAATTACATTTAAAAAATTTCATGCTTATCAGGTTTATAAATAAATAAATAAAAATATATATATATATATATATACGTATGTCCGTATCCTTTGCAGGTCATCATATCCATCTCTCTCGTAGGCGTACATATCATACAGTTCGGAACAGAAGGTACCCGAGGGTACACTATAGTGCGGTACAAAAGTATGTTGATGCATCATAAATTCTTATTTTCATAAGCATACTGGTCCTTATTCGTGTACTTTTCATATATATGTTTGCCTACATAGACCAGTAGGAATGAATAACAAGTACATTGTACGATAGGTACAATACAGTACAGGAGTGCCGTAGCACTCATCAAGAGTGCCGAAGCACTAAACATGAGTGCCGAAGCACTAAACATGAGTGCCATAGTACTAGTCCCTATTTATTCACTATTCGGTTTTAAGCAAACGTACAATTATATGTGATTTAGATCATTTTACAGAGGTCTAACCTCATTCATATTATTTTCCAAGTCAATTCTTATGACCGTAATTTCTTCATACATATCAACATGTTTAAATCATAACTATCATGCATTAACAATGCATTTTTTTTCCAAAGAGGTCAAATTTGGGAAATGTTCTTCCCACTCAAAAACATATTCACCTTCACTTGCACAATTTTCTGGGAACAAACAAGACATATTTTACCGAAACTTCTTTCAAGAAAGTTGTAATTCTATGAGTATATTTTCAGTATAAATTGAAATCATCTCATTTGGATCATTATAGCTTAACTTATGGCCAAAATATAGAACCTACCCATGTTAAGAAATCAAAACCCGTATCTTCACTTCGGTCTCAAAAACAGGGGACTAGGGTTAGAATTGCTTCTAAGTACCTTCTAAATTTTTGTAGGTCTACATCTTAGGGTTCTTCTACGCCAACTAGAATCATCCAATTCGGAGGTCAGGAGGCCAAGTTATGGCTAGTAAAAGAAAACGGGTTCTTGGGAAATTTTAACAACACTTCCCCTATAATTCTATCATATTCATTTTACACAAAATGATCTTTAGCAAAGGACACTCCCAACACAATTTTGCAATACTTTCTTCATGAAAGTTGTTCTCCCAGACGTCTAGATTACACATAAATTTGAAACACTCAATTTGGATTAGTAAAACTCAACTTATGACTAAAACACCAAGATTGCACCAAAATAAGAGGATAAACTCAGAAGCTTACCTTTAAGCTCATATTCGGGTTCGAGAATTTGCTGGGCACCATAGGGGCCGAATTTGATTACACTTCCTTCCTAGGAGTTATTCTACAAGAAGTATAGTTTACTTAGAAATTAGAATCACTCATTTTGGATAACCAAAACTCAGGATATGACACAAACATCAAGACCGGTCTGACTGGCCGGACTAAATCAGAGATTGAATTTTGGACCCAAATTCAGGGGTCTTATGCCAATAATCGGATCTTGAGGTTTGCAACATTTTCAGCTAAGAGAATTAGGATTCTCCTAAAATTAGAATCACCCAATTTAGAGGACTCTAGGCCAAGATATGTCCAAGTAACTCACTTAGGGTTTGGGGAAAATTTGACAGCATCTCCCCTTACCAACCCTACTTCTCCTTACACCAATTTCTTCCTCATTTGAAGAACCTCGCAAACAACAAATACCAAGAAATTCAAAATATACAACAAACCCAACAAGATTGGAAATCCCATACCTTTCTTGGATAAATCTCATCTTATCTCTGCCCTCTTAGATTTTTCAGTGAATAGACTTTTAGAATGAGAAAAAAAACAATGGTGAAGGAACCCTAGCACCCGATTCCTCTCCTTCTCTTCTCTTCATGGAACTAGCAACTCTTCTCAAATGGAGAAAATTCCCTTCCCAAGCCTCGCCGGCTTTTCCTCTCCCCTCGTGACTCATATCCGGATGCCGTTTCTTCTTAAGCTAAATGAAGACTTGCCTTTTAGAGGGTACTTATGTAACATTCTCTTATTGGTTAAACTTTATTCTCCTTTACATTTTAGTCATTCTCTTATTCATTTAGATATACAACTTATCAAAATTCTACACTAGCATATAAACTTATCACTTTATGTCAACTCAGTCCTTGATAGTAAAATTACCAAAATACATTTTTTCACACTTAACTCGAAAATTTCCAAAAAACACAATTTGACTTCCATTTTACTTTGAACATGCCATAAAACTATTAGGGTATAATTTGAAGTGTTACACTTCCTGTCAAGAATTCCTTTGGGAATGCAGTTGACACCTTTGGTAAATATGCATTGTGATTGTCAAGCAGCAATATCGATCGCAAAGAATAAAACATTCAATGGGAAAAACAGACACATTCGTCTAAGACATGAAGTTGTGAAACAACTATTGAAAGATGAAATTATTTCCATTAACTATGTGAAGTCAGAAATGAATTTGGCCAATCCTCTGACTAAACCTTTGGGAAGAAAATTGATTTTGGAAACATTGAGTGGAATGAGATTTAAACCAATTAGAGATTAACAGTGATGGGAACCTAATCTTTGTGATTGGAGATCCCATGAAGAAGGTTCATATGGGTAATAACAAGTCACATGCTAGTCTTGCTAGCACCGATAAAACTGTCATTTCATATGGTGTGGTTATGGTGCTAGAATGCATATTTTAAGAGGTTGAGTTATACTTTTAATGATTTCATATCTCTTATGAGTGGTGGTACATATAAATGCAGTATGCACTTGATGAAATCATCTATATAAGTGTGGAGTGGGGTCGCTCCCTTGAAATGGTATGACAAAATTTCTAGAGCACTTATGAAATAATCAGGCACGGGCATAACCTAATCGTGCACAACGACGTTGAACAACAAGAATCTTGATGTGTGGTGCTGATGATAAGGTTCCTAATTTACGATCAAGAGTACTTTAGTTCATAGAAGCAATAAGCTTCACAAATACTTTATAAATTAAATCTTATTTATCTACGTTTGGTTCATAGTTCATTGAACACCAAATTTAAGGCACTTATACCTTCTTTTATATTCGAAGCAAAATGATTTAAATTCAAATACCGTTTTGAAAAATGCGGGAGATTGTTAGTAAAGAATAGTTTGCAAAAAGATCTTATTCCACATGAAAAAAAGACAAGAGCCTTTATTGAATTTATATACTAAAACCCATTTATGGGCTTGTACAAGACTTGATGAGATGAGGGGAGGCCTTGTGCGCATAAAAAATGGACCGAAAACCCGATTTAAATGCAAATTGATGGTTTTGCAACCCCCCTCCCGCGCGTAATACCACGAGACACATTCAGTTTTGTTTTTATTTAGCGATTTTGATTTTATATTACTATCGATGAATTACTAGTTTGAATTAACAAAAATATTTTTCTCTTCAAAAAAAATTACAAAATGCACACAATAATCCATTACCACTCTTTTTCTCTACGAAAAGCCTGCTAGGCCCACTAACTCAGCACCTCACGGAATAATATTTGTTTACTTGCGAAAAACTTCTACTTCATGAAATTTTGGACCATAATTATATATGTACTAGTATAATAAATTTTATTAAATGGACCATGTATAATATTTAAGATGAAAAATTAATATTTAATTTTATCCTTAATTTGTTTTATTATTTTCAAAATTTAAAATTTATTGAATTATTATTAAAATAATTTTGAATATAAATAATAAATATTTATATTTTTAAATATAGATAAAATTTTGAAAATTTTTTTTATATATTTAATGGGCCGCAAAATGAAGTGGACTCACAAAGCTATTTTGGCTCATTAGTATTGCTGAATCCCAGTCTAGCCACCCGACTGATCTCCCGCCTGTTTTTTTATTACTGTGGTTTTTTATAGGCTTAAAAGCCTTAAATATCAAAGTGATACAGAATCATTTAACATATTGCAAAAGTTTCAGAATAATATAATTTACTACAATAATAAAATTATAGATAAATAATTTATAATAATCATCATTAGAAAATAATTTCCATACTTGTTCTTATTTTATATGGCTAAAATGGAATATTTTAAAGTAAATAATTAAAGAAATAATAAATTGATAAACTTAAATCAAATCTAAATTATATGAGATAAATGTGCAAAGTCTTTTACCAAATATCTCACTCATACTTAAAAACTTTTTTTTTTGGTCTAAATAGACTTCTCCAATTTAATTCTCATAAAGTAAAAATTAAATTTTTATTGTCGTGATTAGATTACGGAGCGGTTAAATCTAAGTTAAAATTGTCAGTAACATCGATATATGGCGCTGATGCGACACGTACTCCACTCTCATCTCTTTCCTCTTCTTTTCTCTTTTCTCTCTACTCTCTCTCTCATCGGTTGAATTGGACTTATGTGGAGAGAGAAGAGAGGAGAAGAGGAAGAGAAAGAGAGAGAATTATAAGCATAGGAGGGAAGAGAGATGAATGAAGCCTTACACGTTATATGTTGGCAAGATCAATATTTAACGATTATTTTAATATTGTTTAATCATTTTAATGATATCAGTGATGATAATGACTAATTTGTGTTACATGTGTAAATTGAAGGAGTTTATTTAGATAAAAAAAAGTTTGAAATATAAATAAGATATTTAGTAAAATATGAGGGTTTTTTTTTTTTTTTCACCAGAATCTATATCTTCTATAGTACTAACAAAAGTACAAAGTGTTTTAACTTTTTTAATTCCAAAATCACCCTTACTGTATTAACATAATATCAAATTTAACACGTAACCCTTTAGTCATGACGTATAGTTTTTTAATCGAGTGATTATACTAATTTTCGACAAATAAGTGAAGTGCAAGGCCAGACAAGGATCGACTAAATCGACAAAATTAGCGAACAGCTTATTATTTTTGCCTTGGTTTTTAACCCCAAATTAGTAAGTCTCGCCTTGACTAAACCTGGGACAAAAATATTTTATAGTTTTTTATAAAAAATAATTAATGTAATCTAAAAAATTTAAACAAAAATTTATTAACTAATATATTATCAAAAACTCGCTTATTTTTTTCTTCAATTTCTAAACTTGTCTCCATTTAAAAAATTGAACAGGCGGCTTTAGATGGAAAATCTCTAAACTCGCCTGCTTACATTTTATTTTTGTTTTTATTTTTTATTTTTAATATTTTATATTTTCTTTTTTATTTTTATTATATTAAAATTAATATTTTTCATACAAATAAAAATATTATGAATTTTTATAAATTATTTATTAAAACATTATTATAATAATAATAATTATTTATATTAAAAGTATAAAATAAAATAATAAAAATTATTTTTAAAATATAATCTGTAAGGCTTATTATTATTTTATTTCCATATACGATCTATATCGCTTCATTCGAGCCCGCTTCTACCTTTTAAACAATTTATTTCTTTCGGCCACTTTATTTTAAATGAATCCTAGCGTTAAAACTATTTCTAACTTTCTCGAGATTTTCGTAAAAATCTCGTCCCTTGAGTCACTGGCAACTTATCACCCAGAAAATCGGAAAAATTTCCGCTTGTCTCATAATTCGACGAAACTTTTCTAGGTTACTAGATTTCGCGAGACGAATTTAACGGCGCAGCTCAAGCCACATCCCGAGATCTAGAGAATTTTGGTGCTTCTCTAATCCTTACAAGAATTTATTATTTTTATTAATATTTTGGTAATTTTAAAATTTCTAATTTTTCTGGTTTTATAGGAAGAATAATACCGAACCTCGTATCGGATTTGAGAAAATAAACCCAAACCTATTAAAAAACTGATTGTACTAATTAAACCCGCGCTTATTAAGAATTGGGCTTTGACTGAACCCAAATAATCCGGTCCTGTCGCATCCCTACTCATTACCTAATGTTAAAAACAAACAACTTAATACTTTATCGCTATTAAGTACTATTCAAGATAGTTTCAAATTCTGACCGACATTAAGTAAAAAAACAACAAGCCTTGTAGTCGGGTGTGTATATAAACGTGCAGAATAAAAGAGTCAGTAATTTTGTCTGGTTGTGCCAAACACGGGACGTTATTAAATTTATCAGTCATAGTCAGGCGGATTAGTTCAGTTCGGTACAAATTAATCATATAGCAAATCTACGTCTCGAACCTTGGCGTGGCGTTTTCTCTCTCCCATCTCTTAACTACCGTAACGGATAATTTAACATACAAAGAGTTTTCTCTCTTCCTCCCTTAACTTACAAAGACGTTTCTCTCTTTTTCACTCTATTGGCAGACTGGTTAATATATATAAAGTCAAACATTCCTCCATGTCTCACTATTATGGAGACTTTTACCCCTTTGCCAGCAACTAAGCTTTTCAACTGTGTCTCTGTAAGGTTCCATCCGTTTGCTTATAATCTCTAACTTCAAAGCCACACAACTCATCTTTTCATTTCTCTATTTCCTTTTTCTTTGGTGGTTGGTGTTATTAGAGACGTTAAAACTACGACCAATAAAGGCTCTCATGTGACTCGATCGACAGAATGTTTGTTTCGAATATCGATATAATATTTTTGTAGTTTGATTATAAATTTTATACAAAACATGAGAAATTGATGATATTATGTGCAAGATAGTATTTTCAAATTGAAACTGTGCTGAAATATAATATTTGCTTAAGTGAAAAATGGATCCCTTAGTTCTCTTGATAGTTCCCTAGATTTTAAGAGAAAAATACCTTAAAAATTAGATTGCATAAACTCAATTGAAAGCTAAGAGGAAACTTAACGGACTAGTTTGAAAAATAATATTTCATTATAGAATTAGGCTGAAAATTAAATCTTTGAAACAAAGAAAGCTTTGCTTGAAGTAATAAAATCTCATGGAAAGAAAAACATATAAAACTAATTAGAATGCGGAAAATGGTGTTGAACTTGTGGCTGAAATGCTCTTGTTTGGAGTTTTGGGCGTTCAATCATTGGTTTGGTGTTCGTCATGGTCTTAGGAGATCCTTTTTATAGACATTTATGGAGTAGTACTGCTTTCTCACTAGAGTCTTGCTCCTCGAAGCAATTTCCGCCCAAATAGCGTCCTTTGCCATGTGTAATAACGACTTGGAAAAAAGCCTGTATTACGTAACGAGACCAAAGTCTCAATACTCTGTGAGTTTGGATTTTTTAAATTCAATCTGGACGGGCTTGGGCTTTATCAAATTAGGTTAGGCTTGCACGATTTGGGTTTGACATATATATTTGGCCAATTCCATTACCATTTAGGCTCAAAAAAAATATTTTTAGTGTCAACAATTGCCCATTGCATACAATATGGCCCATGGGCCATGTTTGTATGAATTAAAGCCCCAAAAAAATTTCTTTGGGTTTGTTTCCAATCATGAGACCCAAAATTAAGCTTTCAGCCCGTGATGTAGAGTTCTGACGACAAGAACAAACCAAGTCAAATTAAGTGAGGAGGCACTTGTTGATTCCTCGGGGAAAAGTTTCCTCCATTTTTAGTTTCAAATCTCCAACTTTTGTACTTCCACCACTTGAAAACGCCTACGCAGCCGCCAAGTTCTCCTTTTCCTTCGTCTGCTCCGTTTATAGTAAATAATCGAACCCAAGGCTTTAAAATTTTTGCTAGGATCAACAACCCCTTCCTTTTGCCATAAGAACCCATTTTCTCTTCTTCATCTTCTTCTTCTCTTCCTCCTCTCACGACCGTAACATCACCTTAAACCCCCGCCGTTCTTCTTCATTCAAACTGTTAGTATTCTTCAGTACACCTCTTTGGTTCCGACGCCATGCTGGTACTTATTGTGTGACTCTGAGGGCCAGGTTTTCAGTCCCGTAATACATCTCGTTTTTGCCTCGCGGTTCCAACCATTGGCGATGAAGAAAAATACAAGAAGAAGAAGAAGAGAAGGTGTTTGATGATAACTCTGATCGATGATTTTTCATTGATATTCTTACTGATATTTATACAGCAGATTCATAACAGATAAAATCTAAAGATATTTATGAAACAGCTAAGCAATATTATCTATAACTAAGCAATATTATCTAGACAGTTTGCCAACAACTGCCTTAGATACGATTTAGCAACGGATTACGTTGCGCCGATTATAACAAATTCCTTAACGTTCCCCCTCAATCAGCATGGGAAGGTGAATAGATTCTGCGGCGAAAAAAGTAGAAAAGCTTTGTGGTTTGGTAATACTCTGCCCAGTTGAGAAAGCCGATGGTATGTGGTATTCTTGATGAACAACCACTTTTTCCTGAAAATGATAATCCAGGAGATATGTTTTGAAACGAGAATGAAAACATTGGATTAATAGTCATGTTAGAGCACTTGGAATTACTATCAGAAAGAGGTTTGGAGGTTTAAGAAGGCTGAACTCCCAAATCACCTTGAAGATACAGTAGTCCAAGTAATTTCAAGCGTGCTTGAGGATGCCATATTTGATACTCGACCCTCCCAGGGAACTAGAGAAAGATTGTTGTTTCTTTGAACTCCGGGAAATACAATTTGAACCAAGAAGAGACAAAAACCACTAGTGCTTATTGTAGGTTACTTAGCGGCTGCCCAATCAATCCTTTAGATGCAAAAGATCTGGTACGTGAGAGATAATGAGGGCCGGGGGTGAATTTCATTCAAATATGAAGAATTAGTTTCTTGATGACCTGCCAAGTTGGAAGAGAAATGCGACCTTTCGATTTACGGCCTCTGAGCAATGTCGGAATGAGTGAGCGTCAAATGTATTGAAGGCACCTAATAAGCGATGGAGAATCATCAACAAAGAGTAGATTGATCAACATGAGTAGTTTTTGTGACATGCGGGGTGGCAGTGTGAGGATGAAAATTATCAAGCATCTGATGAGTCAAAAGATCCTTGAATATATGATGACTTAGAAAATACTACCATCCCGGATGATCGTTTTACTTCCAATTCCGGGAAATGATGAACCCAAATCTTTGATTACCAAATTCATCCCAAGTTGAGTGATTATTTATTTGAATATAGATGAATCTTTTGCAATAGTACGTCAGCATAAATAAGGATGCCCAGTCACCATGGAAGACTTGCGTAAAATGAACAAAGATGGATGCGCTTGCTCTGATTAAAACCCGATGTAGTGGCGAGATAAGCGATCAAACCATACGAAAGTGCTTGTTTTTACTTATCTGATGACTTTTCGTGCAAACATGATCGGTCGGGTTCAACAAAACGGGAGGTTGCTCGATGTAAACCGTAAGAAAGCATTTTTTAACTAATTGTTTCAATGTCAGTGAGAAATGGCAGAGAAATGATTCTTAGTATAGTTGTAGGTTTGATCAACACTTGCGGATAAAATATTATAAAAATCCTTTACGGGAATTTGGGCCTGAGCAACAAGTCTAGCCTTAAAGCCTATCAATGGATCCATCTTTCTTTTGTTTCAAAACCTTACCCATTTTGAGCCAATAACATTAACATTCAACGGACGAGGTACCAGAAAATGCCCACAGTTATATTGATTGTGTGAAGTACATACAATTCTTGCTTTCATTCACGACCTTGTTTAGATCCTTCGCGGAACATGGCGGTTTTTGGCTCTAGTTTCGATAGAGCAGCGACGCATAATCTTGCATCTGATGCAGAGGGGATATGGCCAGTCACGCGCAGCCAAACGAGGCAATAAACCTTGTGGATGATGGCTACGTGGTAGGAGACATCTGGATGTGAATGATAGATGTTGAGGTAGGAGAAATTTTATTATTTTCATCAGTAGAGGATAAATGGTGGATATCGTATGAAGAAGAATCATCATTCTTGCATCATTTGTCATGCGATTGGGTATCCATGACCTCGATGTTTCTTTGGTATGTCAGGTTCAAAGGAAGGAAGCATGGAGATCCTTGAGAACCATTCATCTGTTGAAGGGTACTTGTATGAGATCAAAGTTCGGTGTAGAGACTTGTGGTGGATTAGGCCTGAGGAAAGACCATTAAAGACAACATGCGAAATATACACAACCGTGCCGAAGTAAGACAACGATAGCCTTTAACAAAGGACTATATAGCCCGGAAAATACAAGGATGATCTTCTTGTTTGAATTGTTGTGATGCGAAGAGGAAGCATTGACATCCGCCACCATAATCACGGATTGTTGTGAATATATGATAATCACGGTGTCACATTGTTCAAACTAAATAGGAGAAGGAAGGCGATTAATCAAGTATCACTGAGGTAGAGAAGGATTCTACCACAAATCACGAGGGTAAATTAGCATGAAAAGCATGATTTAACCACAATTTCTACGATATAATGATGCTTAGTTCAGCCCTCCATTCTGCTCGGGAGTATATGGCGCAGCGGAATGCTTGCAAAGAAATTCAGGAGGTTGACAAAAAGACCTTGGCGCGATTAAATTCCACCACCACCATCACATTGAAACACTTTTATTTTAGATCTAATTGATTCTCCACAAGTTTAAAACTTCTAAGCGATCAAAAAAATGTGCTTTCTTTCTCAATGGATATAGCCATGTAAGCAGAGAGAAATCATCAACAAGATAGCATAATGTCTCGAAAAGATTGATTTTGAAGCAATAGGTCTTTTGGACCCCATAAATCACAATGTATTTTCTCCAAAGGGAACATAGATATTTGTTGCTTTCTTAAAGGTATTTCCTGACTCTTACCCATCGACCTTCTTTACAAATGCACCGGTTTGAAACCCGAACTAACATCAATCAAGTTTTATCTTTAAAAAAGAGAAAGTCCTTACTGGCGTGAGGATTGGCCCAGATCGTTGATGCAAATGGAAAAATGTTATCATCCTTTTTTGATAGCACTAAAAGCTTCATGAAACACACCATCTAAGGCATAGAGTTTGCCTTTCTTATAGTGGGCGATGATCCTGTTTTGATCCTTAATATATAAAGCGATCATTAAATTCAAACAGTGATGGATCTGGAAATTTACCAACGAAGAGAAGTACAAATTTTAAGTTAATTGAACCTAGAACCTCATTCAAGCTAGTCCATTGTTTGGCCGACCACAAGCGCATTGATGAAAGGCGTGCGCAGGACCATTTCCATCTCAAATGAAATTTATCGCGATAATGGCATTTTGGAAGTAGTTTATTCATACCGTTGAGATGATCATGTTGGTACGTTTGCTACGATTATCGTATAGAGATGCATCATTGTTATTTAGAGTGAGAAGCGGCCGACTTGAGAATATCTTGGATGATAGAATAAAATCAAACCTATACGGCAATCTAGAAACGGATTTAACACAAATTTGACAAGTTTATCACCATTTGATGATGCCAGCATTAGTTTGATTGAGTATCCCTTTCATTAAAGCTCCTGAACGATGAAGATTCATTTGCATAGACACCATGGTAGTTGTTATTTAAGATTTAAGCATGTGGGAATAAACCTCTCTCCTCTTGAGTTAAAATTTCCTCGACCATTTCCTCCTCCATGGCGTCCTCTTCACGCCTCTTGTGTGAAATGTTCAAGGAAGCTTTTCTTCATTTAAATGTGTGAGAAACATTTGGTTGTTCATGACCTTGAAGTGCATTACCTGGCCCAGTTGAAGGATGGATATCCTCAGTTTATCGGCATTCTTTGTTCTAAAGGTCAGCATGTATAATCCCCCACGAGGACCATAGTAAATTGGAAAACCTTGTCCGTATCCAGGCCCGGTTTCTGTGGCTAGATTGTCATATTGATTTGAATTCTCGAATGTTCTCTTGACGGAATGAGATCCTTTCTTGATCCCATCAACATATTTTTAAATTCCTTCCTTTTCCACGTTGTGGTAAGTGATCGAGAGTGCCATCGAAGCGGTGTAGTGCGTAGGCCATGCTTATGATTTCTTCTTTCATTGTTCGGCTTGGCAGGTTCTTGAAGGCCATCGATGACTATCCGGAGGATAGTTTGGATTGTCGATCTCTCCGTTCACGATCTTCTAATACTCTTGGGTTTACGTCACTAGATGGAACATGGTGATAGATTCGAAGGCTGAATGTCAGGGAATAACACCATACATAAGAGAAGTAATTGGTAAGACTTAATCGAATGGATGCTAGTGGAACATTATTGATGGAAGCTGTTTGGATTCGGGTTCTTTTGTCATTGTGACAAAGAAATTGAACAACTGACAATTTAAAAGAAATATATAATATTGATCAGAGTTCAAGCTCTGATACCATGAAGAAAAATACAAGAAGAAGAAGAAGAGAAGGTGTTTGATGATAACTCTGATCGATGATTTTTCATTGATATTCTTACTGATATTTATACAGCAGATTCATAACAGATAAAATCTAAAGATATTTATGAAACAGCTAAGCAATATTATCTATAACTAAGCAATATTATCTAGACAGTTTGCCAACAACTTCTTGACGAATCGGTTATGGATACATTTAAGGTTATAACAAATTCCTTATGACGATTGTACAAGGTCCTTTTCACTTCCGGCGCGCCATGCTGCTTTGCTCTTCCTCTTGTGATGATGGTGCACTCTTGCTCATCTCATCTCTCTTCTTTACATCGGGGTTGTATCACCACCATTTAGATTTCTATTCTGACTACTATCTTCGCCGTTTGAAGGCAGCGACGCACACCCCTCACAGCTATGCTAACATTGCTGGCCCACGATGGCGTCGTTCACGGAGAAGAAGGAGTTGTCTCTGGGAAGATCAGGTCTTTACTACTTTCCTTGATAAATTATTTTTGATTTCAAATTTCTTGTTGAAGAAATTTGTTTTGGATGATTATCAAGGTTTCTTAGCTTTCTTTGATGCTAAAAATTGAAACGTTTCCTTGAGGTTTGTTCGAAACTTTTCATGTGTACAAATTTTTCAAAGAATCATTTTGAATGCATTTGTGAAAAATTCATTGAAGATTTTACGGCTTTACATTTGAGCGTTGCGGGGTGTAAATTTTGAAAATAAGTAGAACCTGCAGAAAAATTCATTAAAGGCATTTTAGCTTATTCTTGAAAATTTTAGGTGCCGTCGAGAATACACACCTTCGAAAAAAGGATTCTGCGAGCCGTTTACCTATACGAACCTTTTCATGGGTGTATATTGAATGACGTCCGCGAACTTGATTTTCTTTGGAAATTGTAGGTCATCCATTGCCAAGAATTTACTGTTTTGTATCTGTGAAATGCAGGTAGCTCTCTTCGGATAGACTTTGGTCTTGTTAAATCTCTTTCGGCTTTGTGGCACGAGGATTCAGGCATGTCACCTTGAGTGGCAACTTTCTTGTCTTGCCTTCTTTCCTCTCGGGGCTTCTTGTGTTGGTTCAACTGAAGGCTTTGCCAGGTCACTGACTTAAGAATTTAGTGCTCATTTTTCAGCTTGTGATTTTATGCTCCATTGCCTATGATGATTGTCTTGATAATATCTACCATTACTTTCATTAGCCGCCAGAGATATCTTCATGTTCTTGATTTGTTGTTGGAGACTCATTGAGCACTACATTGCATAGGCGCACTATAGCCTTGACATTGCATTAGTGGATCAAGGTGGCACTAGACTTACCTTTGATGTGTTGAACATGGAATAAGCTGGAAAAATCACTCCAACTTACCTGGCTGTACTACAGCCACATGACATTTCATTAGTGGATCAAGGTGGCATTAGGCCTACCTTTTGATGTGTGTTGATTTGCCTATGGAATTAATTATGAAAAATTACTGACACTAGCAAACGTACACTACAACCATGACATTGGATTAGTGGACCAAGGTGGCACTAGGCCTACCTTTGGATTTGTGTGCTTGATGAACATTGCACAAGTGTACTTCTTGCATGTGGATGAAGTAATGGACCAAGGTGTACCTGGAAGGCCACCCCAATTTGTTGAATGTTGCTGAGCATTTCTTGGACAGTTGTTCTGGGTTGGGACATGTACATTTTGAGGATGCTATATGTAAACCAGAAAATTCTAATTTTACGAAAAAGAGATAAAATAGTAGTCGGTCAAATAAAGGAATTTTTCTAGATCTCGGATGTGAAACGGACTTCAGTTGGAATCCTCGCGAAATCTGCTTCTGGCGTCAGATTTCGGTCAGGTCAGACCAGTAGAATTTACATGTTTTTTGAGGCAACGGGCGTAATGCGAGACACTTGGGCACATTTTGGTGGCGTGTGCCGTGTCAGTCTTGAGAATGGGTCCAACTTGAGAGGCTCAGAGTGTGGGGTATGTGGACATGTGACATCTCTCTAATTGGAGAAATCAAAGATAGGTGGATAGTGGATAAGAAATCCAAATAAATGATGAAACCGACGTGTAGCCTTGGCAATGAGGGACAAAGAGTCATCTCTCTTCTCCATTTTGTTGGAATATGGCGTGGGAGAGGGAAGCGATTTGAAAAAGAGAGGGTTTTACAGAAAGTCAACTTCTCTCTAAATTTCGTGTTTGGACCGTCTTTGATCTGACGAGGTAAAGTTGCTCTGCAAGGGCTACGCGCTAGGCACGGTTTTTGGGAGTTTTGACCATGCAAACTCGAGTGAGGTTTTCCTACTGCCCAATCCTTTAGAAACTTTGTTAATGCTTTGGATGATATGGGCGTAGAGGCCGTTGATTGATCAGAAACTTGGTGATTGCGGAAATTTGGGACACGTTGGGCAGTCCATATTGTTTGTGGCTTGTGTTATAATTTATACAATAATAGAGTATGGTTTAGGTGTTGTTGTGGAGAGAAATGGCCATGGATTTTTGGTTCCCTCGATGCTTGGTAGGAAGCCTGAACGTATTTGCACGGATATGCGTTATTAAAAGATCCGGTTTGCTTGATGAATGAAAATGGTTCATGTGTGTTGTAAGCAAAATCTTGCTTAAGATGAATAGCTTGGGTGTGTATGGAAATAAATTGTTAATGCATGAAAATTTGAGTAATGTTAACATGAGTATTTAAATTACATAAATATAATTGTAAAAACATTAAATTAAATTGGTTGTTGATTTAAGCCCATATGAGCTAATTTAGATGTTAATGATATGAATAAATAACAGTGTTGTAAAATTAAGTTAGTATATATATTTTTTAGTTTATATATTAACACTGAATTGTTTGGAAATGCTGGCATTCCGTATACAGGGGCTGTTGATAAAGATATAGTGTGTGAAAGAACAAAAGAAAATGAGTTATGAAATTTCAATGGAAGATTTTCCGGAGGAGTTAGAGTGTCCAACAATTCCATGAGACCCGTGGTGTGGGAGAGAGTTATCGACAAGTTGCACCCTCGGAGGGTTGTCGATAGATTTCTGAAGCTTCGGTGTATGTTTCGAACAAAAGCCTTTTGTTTGAAAACGATTTCTCCTACATTTGGCTTAGGTAAGAGGAGTGGTGAAGGCTCGAGAAGTGGGAAAGGGTGGTCGCATTCTCATCATATTATGTAGACGTTCAAGTGGATCATGTATTGCTTGATCATTCTTGGTTGCAAATCTACATGTGCACTTAGGTGGGGAGTAACCCATGTAGGATAATTCCACTATTGGGCATTGCTCACCCTGTTAAGGGATCATTATTTTAGGTATAGGGGTGTTGGAAGACATCCGGCTCATTAGGCGCTTTTACGAGAATAAAGTCGACATGTAACTGATTACATTTTTGTAAAACATGTATGGTGTGGTCGAAGTATTTGTATTCAGTGATAGCAACCGCCTCATGACTATTGTAATATGGTTGGTTAGATTTGGTGAGTATTGATGCCTTAGTGGCCGGCTGCTCATGTGGGTCTCGTGCCCAGAACCACAGTTCCATTAGTTGGGTTATGTGGACCCTCTCTCGGGATTGTTTGGCGTCTGATGGCCTTCCCTCGGTTTGAGCATAGACTCTACAGCTATTTATTTGGTGCCTGACCTACTTTATTATTGTATTGTGATTGGAGGCCAGGCTTGATCATCAGCCCTTTTCTGAGCGAGTGGCCAAAGACCTACTTTGCACGACTTATTGACTCCAGATATATCTTCTAAAGCAGAATGGGTATATGGAACCTAATTTGTCCTTCTCATTATTATGTATAATCTTTGGAAGAATATATTACATACGATAGATTAGCTAAAATCACATGTTCATCCCAGCTGGTACACCTATATGATTTTCCACAGCTTTATGGTAGTTGGGTTTACCTATCACTTGGTGTGATTTCTAATTCTTCAGAAATCTTGCATTTGAGTGTGCGGTGGCCTCTGAAGCCACTTTCCACTCGATTCATCGCAGGGATGTATTTCCTTATCTTAGGTGATTATGATACCCTCTTATATAGACATCTGAAGCACTCTATTTGAAATATGTACCTAAGCTAAAGGAATGTCTACCTTATTCTCAGTTCTTCCATCATATTTCCCTAATTTTGATGTGGTGAGAGTCTTCAGCTGGAAATCGGTGGGGGCAAATTTGTGTTTAGAGAGGTGAAGTGGCTAAAGGCCAATTTTACTGCTTCAAATCTTATCTGGCGGTCTCATACTTACAATGGTTGAGGACCTTTAAAGGATTAATTAGACGGAGAACATATGAAATTCTATTGGCCAAGAAGTATATAAACCGGTCTACCTGTTCTCCTGACACCCAAATAGTATTGGGACCTACTTATAAAGTTTTAAAATCAGAAGAAACTAAGAACACCTTAGAGAAATCGGTGTCTTTGGCGAATGTAGTGGCCAAGAAGCCACTTTATCCTTAGGTTATCCCATATTTCTTCAGTCCTAAAGTGGTCATGGAACCTACTTTTGGAGAATTGATGACACAACAAGCATATTCTTAGGGAAAAGCCTTCATTTAGGATCAATAGGGATCGCAAAGCCTAATTAACCTTCCAATCAAAGATTAGTATCTATTTTCCCAGGTTTAAGGTGGCCACGGGACCTATTTCATGGACTTTTGCAAGTGGTACACCTTACAGTGATATCGTGAGAACAGTGTACTATGTTCTGCCTTATATGTTCAGCCTCAAGTGGTCATGAGACCTATTTTATCATCTCTAGGTTACATAGAGTCGAAAATAAGGAATCTCGTTCGATGTTGGGACTCTAGGCTACATTTCTAAAGTACCCTCCCTTCAATTTTAAGTATCTTGATATGGATCCTGGGAAAGATGGAAATGGCACTTAAGGTGCTTTGCTATCCCACCCTAAAGGTAAAACTGTACAACTCTTCCTTTTTGGGGCAAAAGTATTGATCATTGTTGTAGCTTCCCCTCGCTCGATGTATGGGATATAAAGTCTCATTAATATTGAACATGGAACCCACAGACCTTTCCAAAAAAAATTAGGGAGTTTGAGGCAGAATAGCCTCAGATATTGATCTATGTGACTTGGGATATCTGCTGTGTGCAAATGGCAGATATCAGCTTAAGCTGCTAGTGGGGCATAAATAAGACAAAAGACTAAATATGTCAATATTCCCTTCCCTTGCTTATAAGAATGAAGAGGAGAATGTAAGCCTGTGCAGGATCATCGATCGTGAGCCTGGCTTCATCCCACAGGCGTGAGTGTATTTGGCCCAGTGGTACCGACCATTCCCATGTGCAGATAAAAGTCAATGTTCACTTGGATAGCCAAGCTCTCTATTGTCTCTGGTGCGGGTGGGAGACGTTATCAAAGATCCATATTTGGAAACTTGGGTATGATGATTTCTTTGTAAGCAATCTGTCATAAATTTGGGATACTTCTATCGAGGAATTTCAGGCCTACGATAATCTAATCCAACTTGATGTTGGGCAGTTAGACTAGGACGCTCACTACTCTCCATCCTTGAATGATAACTGTTATTTTTTCTTATCAGGCAGGAGCATGGCAAAGCTACTCGCCTGGGTTGGTATACCTTTTCCCTAATTTTAAACCATCATGCACTTTGTCCTCACCATGGCTTTGTACATGGATGCTAGTCCAATCGTTTTATGATGGAATGAAAACTGCTATGAAGCAATTATTAGGAGACTATGTGTGGAGGGACTTCTTGAGGCAAGAATCTGGAAGAAATGGACTTCACGAACTTATCTGTGGAGACATCTAAAGCTTGGGATGGGCAGGCCAGAGACGGAGAGAGGATGGGACACTGCCTGCCATTTCGAGGGGCGCATGTACTCCTCCACGGAGGACATGGAGCTGAAGCCGTATCATAACAAGAGGTTGGAGGAGCTAGAAATGAGAAATCAACATGGTCTGGTAGTAGTTGAGACACCCGTCTTGTTTCATTTGTCGGATCCTCTGAGCACAAGAGAGCATTGTCCCATTAAACTGTGGGGATATGATGGCTAAAACAATGATGTTGTTGGGTCAATGAAATACATTAATGCCCCATGCAATATACATAAGTCCTAATTGAGACCATCTTAACCTTTCTGGAAACCAGCCTCACCATACCACATACATTTTGCATAGCAACAATATGGTTCATCTCGAAAACCACCGTCACCATCTCATCTCTCAGTTGAGCGGTACATATTAGACTTGGGTAAAGTAGTGTTCGGTATAATTTTGTACCTGCACCCAGAGGAAGTATTATTGTGAGAAGAGCGGTTAATGCGATTGACTCAATGGAGAAGAGTAAAAGCGTGAATGTCATTTAACCCAGAGAATCGACACTGGAAAACACTTTGAGCAAAGAAGATTGAGAGAACCTACGATTGATATTGCCCCGAAATTTGATAACCCTGCAGTATTCAATTTCTAGTGGTAACGTGACAAGTGCTGAAAAAGGAAAATTTCCTTCCCAGACACAGCCTAATCTTAGGGGAGTGCATGAATTAAGCTTTTCCAGTGAACTAACTCCTAGGATAGATGAGGTCAAGGTAGTTATCACTTTGAGGAGTGGTAAGAAGGTTGACCAACCGGTGCAAAACCTTGACAAAAGATAACGAAAAGAGCGAACTGAGAAAGAAAATTGAGATCAAAGATGATGCGTTATTTACCCCACCTTTTCCTCAAGCACACTAAAGGGAAGAAAAGGCTATCAGCAGGCTGAAATTCTAGAAGTCTTTGGCGGGTGAAGGTCAACATCCTTTTATTAGACATGATTAAACAAGTTCCAACATATACAAATTCAAGGACTTGCACAGATGAAAGAGGATGGATATTAGTAGAGAGCCTTCTCTAATAGAACAGTCAGTGCCATTGTAATACAAAGCCCCAGTGATAAGACACAGGTTGTCCGACCATCTCGTTGACCAATTGGGACTTACTTGTAGTCTGTTATTAGACTTGGGGGCGGCTCGACTTCTTTTGCCACAATGTCGAGTGTGTACAAGCAATTGGGTTTAGGAGAGTTATTTTTACCATTACTGCTGTCCCTATATGACGGGTCCATACCATTCAAAGGAGCTGATGAGGATGTTTTGATCTGGTGAATAAAATTCTACTATCCTGTAGATTTTGTTGTTCTTGACACGAAACCAGTTGCAGTGAGAGCTAAATATGTACCTATTATTCTTGGCCACCTCCAATGCGATCATCAATTGCCGAAATGGAGTTATGCAACTTACATTCTAAAATATGACTTTGGAACTCAACATTTCCGACGGCTTAACATAAGCATGCGATGGAAGGTCGAAGAAGTACTTGATTGACACATATTTGGAGGGTAAGTGAGTAATGTGATGATTCTGAGTTCTTTGATTAAGGGAGAAATTTGTGATTTTCGCCTTGAATACTTTGCGAGAAGCCAGGCGTGTTACACAGGCCCTTGGAGAAAAAATGAAGAAGTGCGCTACTAATGAAGAAAAAACCATTGAGCCTCGAAGTTGGACCACCTCACAGCCTCTACTGTGGAATTAAAATATGCATATTAAGATGAGGACCGATTGTAATCTCTTTGCGCTCAATGCTTCACCAATGTCTATTGGATGTCCTTAGGAAAAACAAGCAGGCTATTGGGTGGAAAATCTCTAATTTAAAGGGGATCATCCCCTTGGTTTGCACCCATCACATCTACTTGAAGGAAGCTAAACGAGTAAGACAAATCTGAGGAGGAGATTGAATCTCGTATAAAGAAGTGGTTTGTCTGAAGTAGGGTGCTACAAACGGCATCATTACCCCATATCGGAAGTACTTTGGGTATGAGTCTAACAGGTTGTGCCAAAAAAAAAATGCAGGTGACCAACGTGGCAATGAAAAAGAGGCAGGTGCCCGCCCGCCTTGCACGAAGGTTGGAGGGTATGCGCCGATTATAGGAGGTTGAATGAAGTGACCAAGGAAGATCACTTCCCATTACCTTCATTGTCGGCTCTTGAGAGAATTTACGGGAACCCATTCTACGCTTTTTGGATAATAGTTTATTCGGACTACTTCAGAGATCTTGGTAAAGCCAAGAAGACTACTTTCACTTGTCCGTTTAGGACATCGCCTGAAAGATGTACAAAATTACATCAGTACTGCCACATTCAGATGCATGCCAGCCTTTGAAAGGTATTCATGTTTTGACATGTATGGAGGTCTCATGGATATCCTTTGTATATAGGGGTGGATTTGAAAGATACCTAGGCAACCTTAGGCTTGTCATAGGTGCATTGAAAAATTTGGTGCTGGGAAAAGTGTCATTTATATGGTAAACCTTGAGGAATTGTGTTGGGACATGTCAAATCCGATAGAAATTGAAATTTGACAAGGCAAAGTGAGCTTATTCCAAACCTCAAATGCAGAAAATTTTGTGAGACAATTTTTTTTTGGACATGCGGGGCTTCTCGAAGGAGGTTAAGTGAGGACTTTTCGGGTGCAAGCTATACATAAGCTCTTTGGAAAGGATGTTAAATTTGCAGGATGAAGCGCCAAGAATTTGAGGGCTTAAGTCCCTTGACCAGCGCACACACATAGTAAAGACGTGCAAGCGGTTCTTGAGGTCATGATCTGAAGTGATCTCACTATATGAGTTCCGAATGAGAGGATGGAAATATATGTGGTCTACTATACAAGCAAAACTTTGAATGAAGCCTGGAGAATTACGGAGAAGAGTTATTGGCGGTAGTCTATGCCTTGGATAAATTTTTGCATACTTAGTAGAGATTCGGACATCTCATAATTTTACGGATCATTTGCGTTGAAGTACCTCCTCACAGCGAGATGCAAGGCTACAGGCTTTAGATAGGTCATACGCTCCAATTCAACACAACAAATCAAAGATAAAAATGGGGTAGAGAATGTTGTTGCGGACCATCTCTCAAGACTAACCATAGCTCACAACACACACAGTCCTCCAATCAATGATGAGTTTCCTGAGGAGTCCTTGCTGCTAGCGGAAAAAGCTTCATGGTATGCTCATATTGCCAATTTCTTAGCCACAGGAGAAATCACAGTTGACTGGAAGGCACAAGACAAGAAATATTTCTTTGCGAAGATTCATTTCTATTATTGGGAGGAGCCTTTCTTGTTGAATGTGCGTGTCAGTTAATATCAAAGGTGTGTGTGCAGAAGAAGAGCAACAAAGATTCGGTCTTGCCATGAGAGTGCACAGCGGAGTCCTCGCCTCATAGAAGACTTCACTATGAAGGTGCTCGATGGGTTTTATTGGCCTTCTCTCTTCAAGGATGCCACTTTGAAAAGCATATGTGTGGATGATAAATGTCTAAAGACTAGGAAGATCTCTTCGCATGATGCCAGTGCCTCTAAACCTAATTTTAGTGGTTGATTTATTCGATGTTTGGGGCCATTTCCTGATTCTTTTGGATATGTATACATGGTGAAATTCTATATGTGTCTAGAATGGGTTGGAAACATTTCCATGTCTGAGCGTGTATAGGGTAGTGAAGTTCAGGAAAACATTTTTCCAAATTTAGGGTTCCAAGGCCACCAATTAGTGATGGGTTCACACTTTACAGCAAGCGAAACCTCCTAGCTAAATATAGTGTAGAAAGCGCCTGATGGCTGCCCTTACCATCCTCGGACTAATTGGTCGGGTTGAGCTACCATGAAACAGAGGAAATCAAGACTATTTTGATGAGAATGGTGAACTGACATGGAAAGTTGGTCTCTCTCAGCTGCTAGATTCTTGCTTTGTGGGCACTCTGAGAGACAACCTTGAGAAAATTCTTGGAATGTCTCTCGCCTATAGTTTATGGCAAGGCATGTGTCACCTTCAGTGGGAGATTGAATACAGGTGACGATCAGCGAACACACACAGGACTTGGGAAGCGACTCGAGGTTCCTGGAAGCATCAATGGTGGAAGAGGTTGTAAATGATGCCTACTTAGACTCGAAGATTAAAGGACGGATTAAAGTAGCGCGGTGGCTCACTTGGCCCGTTAAAAATTTTAAGCAAGGAGACTAAGTCTTTATGACTCAGCTCCACCTTTTTAGAGACGGCTTTCAGTCGAGATGGACGATCCATTCGTCCATCAAGTTTTGCTCCGTGGGCGTTGAACTTGCTAAATTCAGGACAACGAGAATATTCAAAGTCAATGGCGGAGGCTCAAGCCTTATACGGCCATTTCACAGGATAAGGGCTCCCTTCAGCCCGGTCATATCGCTGAGTCGACCACCTTCCAGGTGAGCTTAGTCTCTGCGGAGACTGAGCCCTCACATATTTGTTAGTTCTTGTTTAATTTATTTCAAATTACATATTTGTTTTTCCATGCTTTCCCTAGTCTTGACTTAGTTTTAATTGTAGTTTTTCACTTTCTTATGCTCATATTCATAATTTTTGGTGTTTTGTTTTGCAGGCGTAGCTGATTTGGGAGAAAGTGGGTTGCAATTCTACGGGAAGAGTTTAAAGGGTGCGAAGAATTGTAGCTGCATTGTTCTGCATTCTTGCCCATACGTCTTCCCGCGGCTCTTGAATCTGCAACTCTTGTATGTCTCTCCCAGATTTTTGAACCAGTTTTAATGTCCATCCCAGACCTACACCTTCAGCAGACCCCATAAATGTCCACACTCCATTCTATTTCCTTTCAAATCATGTGTTGAAAGTTCTCTTTGAAAACCCTTTTCCCCTCCATTTCTTCCCACTCTGTGTTAGGCCATGCGAAGACCCACGATTGGGGCATAGTCCTTCCTATGGAGGCCCAGGTGTGAGGCCCCTCACTCCACCTCCTCCTGCCGCACACGAGCCGCCTGCTGTGACTAGGCTTTTGATGTTAAAGCTTCCCCTGCTCCTGCTACCCACATGGTGTAGGCAGGTAGGGGCCTCCTCGTCCTTATGTTGGCCGTCTAGGTGCCTCAGGGATGAACAACTTGGTGAGTCCTCATTTTTTTTAGGCCCTAGGATCACTCCCTTTCTTGAGGCCCGGCTAATGGCAATTCTACAGGACCTGTCCCTAGCTCTGAAGGCCTATCACCATCCTTGGCCTAGTCAGCAATTGGTTGTAGTGCAGGTCACACAATGAGACCTTTAACCTGTATATATTCTTTCTTTCCTTCGGAGACCATCGGCTTATTGCACACGGTACTCCTTGAGCCTTTCACTTGTTTCAGCGGGTTTTTTTCTTCCCTCGTGTGATCGTGAGTTTTATCAAGCCTTCATCTAGCCCCGAGACCCCATCCCTCTTGCTATACACTTTCTATTGATGGCAGTGAGGTCTCCGGGCCGCGATAATGCGGCCGATTCAGTCTTCGGTTGTCGCGCCAACTGCGAGATAATATAGACAATGACCACCATCTCACCTCGGGAGATGGTTCGCCTATTATCGGGGATCTGTGGTAGGATCCATCATATTCGGAGACGACTTCTCCGTATGCTTTATTGACCACGTCTTTAGCTCGATCTATTTCCACTTGGCATCTAATAATAGGAAGGCCATTCTAGAGCTCTCTATAGTATCTACGGGGAGTTTTGGTTCAACCACCTGCACGAGCTTATCGCGACCTCCCCTTGTTCCACTTGAGGGACAGGTCAGAAGTAAGAACCTTAGCGGGTTGAGTCCCATACCCTCTGTTCGAGGGTTTGCTATCTTGAGTCTTGGAGCCAACTTTAGTTTCATCTTTGGAGCCTATTATGGCACTTAGTTAGGTTAGAGACCACTTTCACCATAGAGGAAATGTGGAAGGTAGTCTGTGCTGGTGCTCCTCATCTCACTCTGGGACCAATTGGGATCGGTAGGCGGATGTCGTCCTGCGGAGGATCCGGCCGCCTCTGGTGCCTGCGGGGGCCCAGTTCCAGTATCCACGACTCAGCGGAGTCCTGCTGCCACATCCACGCACTTACCTCCTCTTGCACCTCAGTATAAATCGCCCAGTTATTTGGACCGATCGTCGACCATACTCTATATCCATATCGCAAGGTTTCTAACTATTATGGATGTTGTCGTAGTTTTTCGTACGTCATCTTTTCTTCTTTCTTTGCTTAACCCATCTGCCTTAGCAAGAGGATGTGCCTTGCAGAAATTAGTTGCTCTGACCATGCTACGCTCGGGCATGCCATCGTGCGATCTACGGAGTCACGGGCTACCTCGGATCCTTCATCAATGCTTGCTGAGCCTCCCGGCCCGTCCTCCGACTCGTGTCCGGCTCCTCCCCTCTACAGTTTCTTGTGGACATGCCTTCTGGCGTAGACACCCCCTCCGACTTCCTTCAGCGGCTCGACACCTTGCCGGGATGAGATGACATCCACCAGCACACAGTGATGCTTCCTGGCAATAGAAGACCCCGGCCCAAGGCCAATCTGACTTAGTTTGGGGGAAGTTGAAGGAAGTGGCTTTCTGTTTTGTTAATTTTGAGTAAGTCAATTTTATGGTTCAATGACTTGTTGCAAGTTTTACCTTGAGTATTTGGATTAACATAAGGTGAAAATATAGTCATATCTTTTTTTTATATTTATATACCATATAGCTTACAATTACAATTTTAAAATTGTATCCATTTTTTTGTATATTGCCTAGCTTACAATAAGAAAAGTTGAAACATCGCCCTAATGTTGTTGATGTTAGATTGGTTCCATGCTTATTTGGTTTGATGATTAATTGAATTCCTATTGTGCTAACCTTTTCTTACCTTAAGTAACAGTACATTGAGTTTCAATGATATCTTTGGCCCTTTGTAGCATCCTAAGCCATACAGCAAGCTGTACTTTGACCACTTTAATAAGTTAGGGTTTGAATAAGATCAATGAGTCTTTCAAAAAAAAAGGAAAAGAAAAGAAAAAGAAAGAAAAGAGACAGCTTTACAATCACCCAAAGCACAGGCATTGTCAGGGTATGTGAGTCTTTAGCTGAATTTTCAATGTTTGATGAAAATGCTGGATTTGGAACATATCAACTTTGTTAAATTGCATGGGTGAATAGACAGAGCTTATGGGGGGATGTAGGTGCTGGAGTCTCAGATATTTAAGTCAGGTCCAAATACAGAAAGTTTGGTTGAAAAATCCTGGCAGTGCCTAGCTCCAAGTGAATCACACTTCCCTGTGGATGTCTGACGAGTTGATCGTCAACATTGCACCTACAGCACAAAGAGTTGTGGAATAAGAGTGGGTCTAATCTATTTAGGTTGGATATTTGTTGGGTTTTGGCACTATATATGTATATGGAAGTTGAGGAGAGAGTGCGGTTTAGCGTTATTGTTGAAAGGCTAGTCAAACTAACGCTTAGGTTTTGGTGGATTTAGTTGATTCTCTCTAGAGAAAAGCTCCTTTGATACTTATTGCATGGAATTCACTTTCTGATGGTTGACAGGCGGGGTTTAGTGGATGATTCTTATTGAGGTTGGGCATTACCCACATTCACATTCTTTTTGGAAATATCATATTTTTGTGAACATAATTTAATGTTTGTTTGCTCTCTCTTTCTTTCATTTGCTAAGGGACTAGCAGTGTCCGGGTTCAGGGGGTGATTACTGCAGTGTTGCCTGTTTGTACAGGTTTTGAGCGCTTTGGTGTATTAATCAATAAGATTAACCGATTGGCACATTAAGGTCTAAAACTTTTCTAATCACATTTTGGCAAATTTTGTAGTTTTCTTTGGCTATTGATGCCAAGTTGATTAAGTCACTCTCTATGAAGAAGTCAAGTTGAATTGATGTAGTTTAGAAACAGATGGCAGCGAGAGAAAGAGCGAGAGAGACCTGCTGAAATCCTTGAGTGCAAAACCACAGGGACCCGAGCAGCGATTGATCTGCAGCCGATTACCCACAGGGACCAAGGCGCAAACTAACGAATCTTTGGATTTCAGAGTTTATAGGCTTAATCCGAGTTGGTGCCTCGGGATATATAGGGATTACTCGCGGGATAAGTGCCCGATGGGCGTGAAGAATAAGCGGTATTGGAGCTCCGTCAGGCCCCGGCCTACCGGTAATTGCGGCCCAGCCGTGACTAGTATCGGTCGATCGTCGGAGAAAAAAAGCGCTTGACGTACAATTCGGGCAGTGAACACCTTGATTGCCACTAGATAGCAACAAAGCAATCTTTGTGGGTTGGCATTCTCCATATTGCTTTCGTCTACATCACCCCACACCGATGCACTTGTCCGCTGCCGTGCTGTAGTTTTGATGTACCTGAGTGCTCGTTGACACAGCGGCGATGGAAGCTTTACGACTGGCCTTGTGAATGCAAGTGCATGTCTGCGCTCAATTCAGTGGGTGATATTGCTCTCCTCGTCAGGCGGTTGCTTTTCGGCAAGTTTTGTGTAGTGGTGAACTTGGGGCCATATAATGCGCACTATTGGTTAGGCTGGCTGCGCTAAGCCAATGCCTCGACCTACCATCAAATGATGATTACCTAACCGGTCTTCCAGGCCAGTTGACCTACTAAGCATCGATTAGCGGTGACTCACACAGTGCTGGATGTAATCTGGGAGCATAGAAAGGTGCAAGCCTAAATAACACAGCCACGAGCCCGATCCCTAGAATAGCAATCCTGATTACTACGGGAGATGGGGACAAGGAATAATTGGCTATGGATCACCTAGAATCAATACTTCTAGGCGAATCGGATAAGCACACATATGTCAACTCCCTCTTGTCAGAAGAGGAAAAAGAACAGTTGCCGCAAATTTTGCTAGATAATATTGACATATTTGCCTGGACCAATTCGGATATGATCGACATTAGCCCCATGCATGCTTCCCATAAACTAAATGTCTCTCCACATCTGTGTGATTGTTGAGACGAAAAGTAGAATAGCCATCGGATCATTCGGTGAGATAGACAACCTTCGGAGCGTAGATTCATCAAAGGAGATCAAATCTCGCTTGAATGGGCTGGTTAACGTGGTGGTGGTACCAAAAAAGATTGGGAAGTGGAGTAGCCATAGACTATACCAATCTCGACCTTAGCGCTTTGCCTAAGACGACTTCTCGGCGCCCGCATGGGATTATTGTTGGCGGAGTCAGGCATGGGATCTCTTTGTCATTCTGGGCAGCAACTTCTCGGTTATCGGATCCACATGTATCAGCCGATCTTGGAGAAAACAACCTTATCGCTTCTGCGGCTCTTACATTTATAATGTAATGCGTTTGTGTTAAAGAATCTGAGGCGACTTATCGAGAGGCGGTAACGAGAGATATTTATTCTTTAGGTAAAACCATGGGTTTATATTGTGATATGCTGAAGTAAAATAAAGAAGAGCGGACCATACTTTCTGGCTTTTGATATCCTCGGGGCATCTGGCGGCAAACCGACCTTAAGAGTGCTTTTGGGGTCAGTAACCGGCCACAGGTTCTTGGGCTTCATGGTAACCTGGGATAGAAGCAAACCACAGCCCAAGGCCGTCTTAATTCACTGGATTCTAGTTGAAGAAAGGGGTACAATAACTGGCTGGCGGTTCAAGCATGCTGAAGGCCCAGTTCCTACTCGGTTCTGACGCTTTCTGCATCGTGCTTCTTAGCCTTCCACACCTTAGGAAGTCATGGCGGGAATGAAGAGTGTGTGATCGGGCCTTGGTATGGCGCTATTTGGAGGAACCCCCGATACTCGCTAGTCTAGGCGTAATACTCTTATATATTTAAGCGGTTTTGGATGTATGATAAGCATCATTTAGTTCCAGGTGTGAGGATAGAAAATTTGCAGAAGTAGTGTTCTTGTCGTAAGTCCTTAGCGGGCGCCTCGACGGAATCAGCCACAGAGCAGGCCGCTTTAAGCGGATGGCGCTGACCGCCGCGTACTTTCAGCGCGCAATAGTCGCTTGACCTTCCGCCCGACGCTTTACAGGCGACATCAGGAATGGCGGTGGGCAATGTCGAATTCGCGAACACAGTATCTTATATAAGCGAGGTTGGCCTTCTAAGAAGGGGCAGGTCTTGGCTTCTAACTTCCCTGCGAAATCCTAACTTTGTCGCTCTTGCGGTTCAAATTGGTGGATTCTCGGTGGCAAACGGGGCATCTCGGAAAAGCGGAGCCAGGCATTGGCCTCTGACTAAAGTCCCCGGGTGGGGACAAGATCAAGCAAGCTATGCAGCTAGGCTTCAACGCCTCAAACAATGAATCAGAATATGAAGCCATCCTGGCCGGTGTGGTACTGTGGCCAAACAAGCTTATAATTGGTGATTCCAGTTAGTGGTAGTAAACCAGGAACAATCGGGGGGGATCCCCGAATGGCGAAGTATATATGTGACTCTGCAGTCAACAATGTCTGTGGTTTTCAACATGAGCTCGAACATGTTTCAGGACTCAATAAAACGAGCCCTTAACTTCATTTGTGGTAGCATCTCTACCTATAACCACTTATTACGCCTATATATTGCGATTGGTTCCTCAATAGCCACCTATTCGGGTAAGCCGGGTGGTAGCCTCCTTCTGGATGAACCCCATAACACAATACATCAACATGGAACTCCCTGGGAAGGACAAGGCTCATGAGGTCGAGTTCGATGTGCGGATTTTCCTTAATCGGCGCGGCTATTAAGCGATCCACGAGCCGGATCGTATCACGAAGTATTTAACTACGGCAGGGTCGATATGTTGGTAGAAATTCTATGAAGGGATATGTGGCAATCATCAGGGGTAGAACTACGCACCTGAGGTCCACCTCAAGGGGTGTGTGTGACCATGAAGTCGTGGTGATTCGTGCCTTGAATGTGACCCGGATTGTCGGCTGACATGCTTCTCATCTTCACGATCGCCCATTTCCAGTCCCAATTTCTATCTCGACCGTGGCCCTTTCGATGGGAGTGTAGTAGAGACCCTCCCTACGCCAGACTCAGCAATTTGTTGCTAGTAGCCATTGATTACTTCAGCAAATGGATAGAGGCCAAGGCTTTTGCATCAATCAAAGATAAAGAGGTCACTCAATTCATCTGGAAAAATATCATTTGCCGGTTCGGTATTCCTCGGACAATCATATCAAACAATGGGCCCCAATTTGATAGCCTGGTCTACAGAAACTTATGTTAGGAATTAAAAATAAAGAACTTATACTCGACCCCCCGGTATCCGCAAAGCAACGGCCAAGCAGAGGCTTCTAACAAAACCTTGTTGGCGGCCTTAAAGAAACGATTAGACGCAACTAAGGGTAAATGGGTGGATGAACTTCCTGAGGTCCTTTGGGCTTACAGAACGACTGTCGGTAGACCAACCGGTATATCTCCTTTCGCACTTACCTATGGGATGGAGGCTATAATCCCTACGAAAATCGGTATGACTACGCTCCAGACAGAAATGACCGAACAGCCGAATATAGAGTTCATAATCAAGGAATTAGACACGAAAGATGAACAACGTGAAACAGTAGTCGTACGGATAGCATCCTACCACCGCCGGCTGGAAAATCTATCACAGCCAAGTGCTTAAAACCACAGGTATTGGCAAAAAACACAGTCTTAAGGAAAGTCTTGAAAATACGTTCGATCGATTAGTGCGAAAGTTTAAAGCCAAGCCCCAGGAAGGACCTATATTGCTTGTAGTCGATAAATCGGATCTACGCTTTAGATAAGCTAGATGGAACACCTGTACCCAGAATGTGGAATGCTATTCACCTCAAAAAGTACTATCAATAAAAAGATGATTCATTTTTCTAACTGTATCTTCGTCTCAAAACCTCATTAACAAGTCCAGGTGGCGCTATTGCCTATACGGCCCAGCATGTAATGCCGGCGACGAACAAAGTGCGGGTGGGCCCCATTGCCTGTCAGGCCCGACGCAGTATTGCCCGACTAGCCCAGAAACAAATTCGGGATGAAACATTATTTCCTATCCGTTGACATAGTAATGCCTAGTGGCCAAAATAAAGTATGGATGGCGCTCTTGCCCTATCCGACCCAGCATGGCTAATGCCCAGCTGGCCAGAATAAAATCCGGATGGCGCTATTACCCTATCTGGCTCATCATCCAACTAATGTAAGGCACGCAAGGAAGCGAATATGTTGGGGAACAATTGCTCAAACCTGGACTACACCCTACTCATTACGCATCAGCGCCATCAGGCTAAACAAAAGTAAACTACTCAATTCAACAGGGAGTTCAAAAAAATCGCAACATTCGTTAAGAAGCTCGGTTACACCATATAGAAATGTTAGGATACAAAATGGAGGCAAAGAAGCCAAGCTGGGAAAGAAACCACAGAATGCCGCCCCTAACTCTCACCGGATGCACAAAGATCCTCCCTCTCCCCGGCTACCCTGGACGGAGAATCAGGGTTATCACCTACTTTAGCCCCGGCGATTGGGGAGTGCTCGACCGCCGCTGACACCGCTATGGGAGTAACACCGGCCGTGAGGAGCAGTGGCCAGGGGCATCTAGGGTTAACGAAAAACTCTGGAGTTAATGACTCTAACGTGCCTGGCATCTCGTCCGGAATCTTAGGCTTGGTTCCACAAATATTGTGTGCAAAGGCGCAGCAGCCGTATCCGTAATTAAAGATGGCTTCAAAGCTAACGTCATATATTGCCTCCAAGGCCTTCTTCTCTTTAGCAACCTCTGCGAGACAATTCATCTTTGCTAGCCTTAAGCTCTACAAGTAACGAAATCCGCTCATCTATCAGACAGCTAGCTTCCTCCTCCGCCGTCCGACAAGTCTCTCCAAAAGCAGCCAAAGCCTACTGAGCCACATCTAACTCATACTCCATCTTAAATGGGCATCTTAAAGACGGCTAGGCCTGTTAGACCAGTTGATTCAGTTCCATAGTGCCGTGACGCCCGCCGCATCGATCTCGATGGGGCCATCGCCACTTCATGGCCGAGCAACGCTCTTTTAAGCACCGGCCTGAGTTGCCCTCGACAACTTCTCTAACTTCCAAATTCAAAGCGCCTCGATTTTATTTCATTACTCAGATTTAAGCGAAGCACTCAAGGCCTTTTTATCAGAAAACGCAGACTGGGCATAGAGCCATAGCCTCTCCGCCTCCCTCAGCCGGGTCCGAAATTCTCGGTGCTAGAAGGCCATGTTCCGAATAGCAGCAACCGCCTGCGAAGAAACATATTATTGATATGACAATGATTAGGAAATAATACTAGAACGAGAAAAAGCACTTCCAAGCTTACCAGTTCTGTCAATTAATCAAAATTACGATTGCGAACCTCCATTCCATCTTCGATCATTTGCTGAAGATCTTCTTTAACAATACCGGCGGAATGCAGAGATATTATACTCTTCGCCACCTTTATTTCGAGCGATTCTGAAATCCACATCATCGGGTGCAGATCGTACGAATGGTTAGCCGGAAGGTCGCCCCTGTTGAAGGGCCTCCCGCAGATCCAACAATTTCCGCGAGCACCCTCAGGCCCGGGGAACGCTATTACCTCCTCCATGGGAGGCGGAGCGCATGGAGGAGATGCGAATTCCGCCCGACATACGATCGAGCCCGATGGCTTCCCTCGACCCGATCCTAGTGTACTTGGCTCTATCTAACCGATAAAGTGGCCTGCTCGACAGGATGTACCACTTGGAGGGCGGCAAGAACCGGAGATGCCTCTTTAGACTCCGCCAAGGTAACATTCCCGGACCATTTGGTCGTCGAGCCATCTCGGAGCAAGCTTCCGAGATGATGTCAGCTGCACCTCAGGAACCCCCATCCAGTGGTGGCCAGATCAGACCGCCCGGGGCGACCCGGCGGTTGTTTGCTTAAGGCTAGCATCTCTCTTCCTCTTCCAAGTAGCAAAATTGTGAACCAACCCGGACATATCGTCTTCTTCGTCTTCTTCCTCTTCCCTGTCTGGGGAACGGCGGGATATTGGAGGGACCCAAGGAATGAAGTCCTCCGTCCCTGCTCCAGCAACTTTCTGTCGACTCCCCTTCATTTTCTTCGATGCTCTGGGGGCAAGACGGGAGTCCTTTCTTGCCAAGGGGGGACGCTCCAAACGACCACTCCCTTCACCCTGCCTGGACGCCTGAGAAGCAGGGTCGGAATCTTCGCTAGCAGAGGAAGATTACGCGGGTTGAGTGCTAATCACCAATTCCCGACCCGCCACCTCGTTATCCGCCTCCTTAGCTGGGGAAGAACCACCCGAGATTAATCTCAAAAGGTCCGTAACCACAAAGTGCTCACCCTCCACAATCTCTGGGGAAGAGGACTCGGGATGATTAGGACGCTGTAAGGAGACGGGTGGCTGCTTAAGTCATACAAATTCTTCACGGTTAGGAGGACTTCATGATTCACACTCTGCTCAGAAAATCTCAACTGACCTCACGAATTTTGGTAAGCGGCCCTCTCCACCAAAATGCACCCGGTTTCCCCTTCGACTTTCCTGCACAAATAACCCGCAGTGAAACCCTTGTACATGAATGAGCGTCACCTTGACACACGGCGTGAGGGCGAGGCCACAGTACTTATACACACTTGGAAGACATCACATGGTTAACATCGACGGAAGGTCGAGGGCAGGAGTCTCATCCAAGGTCCACGACTATGATCACCCCTTTGCCTCACTCTTGGGCCGTCGGGGAGTCCTATAGCAATTGCAACCGAGGCTGGGGTGACATGAACATCCACGGCACCTTACCACCCTCAGTATCGCGAAACAAACTTCTACTAAAGAGATATCAAGCTGGTAAAGAGAAGGTTCAAGACACAACATCCAGTCAAGATCTGGATGACATTTAGGTGAACAACGGCTGGTGGCGCTCTAGTAAAGTGTAGGAATTGCTTTACCAGGGACTGCACGGGAAAGCGAAGCCCGGCCGCCAATTGCTCCCGAGTGAAAAATACCTCGTTGTCCTCTTCGCTACAGTGTTTTGAGCCGGGCCATCCGATAATATGACGTCAATGTCATCGGGAATTTCACAGTAGGCCCTCAACTTCTCCATAGATAAGGAGGAGATGATACTGCTTATAGAAAGTGTCCCCTAGGTAGGCCCTCTCTTGCGACCCGCCTGGCTGGTTGAAGTCACTTCTTGACCTCTCGCCATTCTACAAGTAGACAAAAAATGGGGAAAGAGCAATCAGCCCAAAGGCATGGTACCACACTAGTAAAAGGCAAAACCATTTGCAAACCCACTATGCCTAGGCAGAAGTCTCCCAACCCTAGCAAACTCTAAAGAATAACCTCCCCAAGCTATCCTGACGGCGGAGAAGTGCTAATAATAAAAAATCAATAGACCCAGATTCGGAACAGTGTTTACCTGTAAAATGGAAACTAAGCAAGAATAACCTCCCCAAGCTATCTTGACGGCAGAGAAGTGCTAATAATAAAAAATCAATAGACCCAGATTCGGAACAGTGTTTACCTGTAAAATGGAAACTAAGCAAGAGCCTAGAGGAACAGTTCACAACAACGCGTAGTGATACACTAGAGTGTTCGAAGAAAAACTAAAGTAAGAGGAAGACAAGATAAACAAGAAGAAGCAAGTACAGAAACGGGTAACGTCAAATGATGGCTCCCTAGATATCAAGTGTCTAGGGCTTGCAAATGCACTAAATGTGCCGCTGATTCATCACCTCCATAACCAATTTGAATTCTAGCGACGCTTCGTCTATTAGGGCACAAAGAATGAACGTGGGCCAGGCTCGTGGACCTTTGGGCCACCCTAACAACCACGTTCGCCTTGTGACCATATTATTTAATTGGAGTCCATTTCAAACCGTATCTCATACCATTGCCCTCCGCCATAAGACTAAATCCTTGTCACCACTCGTGAATTGGGGAGCATGAGAACAATGTGTGTAGGAACACATAAAATTTCAGAAAATGTAAATTCATTAATTACACCAAAAGGCGTTCATGGTTACACAACAAGTTTTACACCAACATGACTGCATTATATTTACATGATCCACACGAAACAAATCCAGAGGCCACCAAAAAAAAAAAAAAAAAAAAAAAGAAGAAGTTGAAGCCCAAGCTAAGGGAAAGGAGTCCTGGGAAGGTGGCAAGGAACATAAAGATCTCCCATTGATCCAGAGGGCGGCAAGGAACATAAAGAACCCCAGTGATTTAGGAGGGGGTGTTCTTAGCTGTAAAGGATTCCATTCGAGTTTACAGCGACCATAAAATAGAGACACGCGTAACTTAGGGAATATCCCTCCCAATATGAGCATTTGGGCTAAAGCTCAAGCCCAGTGCCTGCTCCGGTAGCTTTAGCGATCACGTTCAACCCTCTTCAAACGCCTTGTCCATGCAGCAATCACAGAAGTCCGATTCCCGGCCACGCCTAACCTAACCACCCCACTAAAAAACTTGTAATAACCATTAGCACAAAGGAATTCCTCTTCCTGTAAACCTTTTATAGGGACCCCCAGCCTCGAAGGAATCCCAGACAATTGCATCAAATGTGACATCAAAATACTAGAAAATTTCCCAGTAAGGTGCACATCGGAACACCCCTGCATTAGCAGTTTCGCAATCCCCATGTCAGCGAGTCCCGAATATTCTCTTTTCACGAGCGGAGAAAGAATGACCTCCGTGAAAAAAGGGGCATTGTGGAGTACCATGGGTGGGCCCGAGTTCTTGACAATAAGCCGACGGACTTCATCAGAAGCTAATTGCCCATTCGGTCTGCATGCCCCGAAAATTGAAACTATAGAGGCTTGATCTACGGACCCGATCATCTTTATTTACAAGCGGACGAACATACTTCCTCGACAGGCCCGGGAGATATAACGCCTGGGTACAGTTTTTCCTGGTTGGCTACCCCCTTTAAGGAGGCAGCCGGTTGACCTCTCTTAGCTTAAACAAGTAACCACCCATGAGTCTCACACATAACCTTCCTGATGGCGGTCAAACCCAGAAGATAAGGGCAGTTTGGCTATATAAAAGAGGGAACAGGTCATAATACGCAAACAAAGCGCCACCTTCCCCTTCCATTTTAGAAGGGAATCACACACTTCCATGTAAAGCCCGGACCGACTGACCCTCCCTCGCCAAGAGAAGAGGCGGCCAATAGAAGGGTAAGAGTCTCTTGACTGAAAAATACGAATTGATTTCTCTCTTTAGATTTCAAGATCTGACTTTGGCATCGAAGAGGCGATGGGCGCGCCACCACCGTTCTCTTGTTCATTTTGCAGGAACATGCTGGCAAGTTGATGCTCCAACAATCTAGTGACTCAGAAAATTCAAGAGACTACAGGCCCCATTTACTCCAACCGTTTTCACATTTGTATTTTTGGAATGAGAATTTGGGGAAATAATGTCACTAACTACAGGAGGTAATTCGCCTTCCTTATCCATAGCCTTCTTCCCATATCCAGTTTCCTCCCATGCTAAAGTAATAGTTGACGCCCTCAACCATCGCTTCAGGTGCTCGCAACTCAGGACTGCATTCCTACCTAACCTCTCCTTCATCGATGGCGAAGTGTTTCTCACATAACCTTTCAGAATGTCCCAAGACCCCGCATAGATAGCAGAAAGTGCTTAACCTTTCGTACTTGAAATGGATTAGTGGCCACTTGCCCTCCTATCGCCGAATGCGTTTCCACCTCTTTAGAGGCTGTCAAATGTCTAACTTACACTCGGATCCACATGTACATGTTCCACATGCCTGACTTAATCATGGTGTCGTACTCTACAAAGGCCCCGATAAAGTCACCTATTTGCCGCTCGACGCTCGTCGACATAAAACCAATCGACACATCGTGCACCTGATCCATATCAAGATATGGTAGAGGGGTATCTCAGTCGAGAGCTCACTCTATCGAAGGTGGTGTAGAATCAGCAGGTGGTTATCAAAGGTCCACGGACCTCCTTCAATGCCTCTCATCACGTCCACTAGATGAAAAAATTGGAACTGCTAAATGTGATTACTAGGCCGAGTGACACCCAATATCTTCTGCCCGGGGCGGGATCCTTCTCAGAACATCCTTGAATGGAGGGACGAGGACTATCGAACATCACGCCCCGTCTTAGAGATCGGCGGGCATTACAAAAGCGGTTCCACCAGTGCGGTGGCTTGAAGGATCATTGCAGCCACAAATCTTTGAGTATTAAAGCTAAGAGATGGTCATGGTCTGCCCGACTTGGCAGCCTTGGCCCGGCCGCGATCTGATACTTGACCAGAGGCGAGTTGCCCGATTGTGAGCCATTAAATGGCCCGTCCCGACCTGACCATCGGTTTGGTAGGCGACCAAAGAGATAAATGCGCCTAAAGGCATTTAGGTCGACAAGCCCAAATTGACCCCTATCAGTCTGGAGAAGCCACCGAGCCACCTGACATGTGGGCCCCTTAGCCTCACATCGGGTTGATCATACGTCGGCCTGATTGTTCAAGAGTCGATTAAGCCTAAACGTGGACATAGCTCTATATAAGGAAGATCAAGGGACCGGATAAGGGGTTGGACAAAAAAAAAAAGGAATTCCTAGTGAATACACCTATTTAGGAGATCCGCTCTTAATGAAAGGATCTTCACTGGCACCGTCTGTGGAAATGGACTAGAAGCCAGAGTGTTCCCTTTCTAAAAAAAAAAAAGCAAGCCGAGACGAGATAGATTCAGTATGTCGGATAACCTAGGGAGTATATAGTCGACTGTTGACACAAGGATCGCAGCACTAGAATGGTAGATAAAGGTGCAATGCACTGAGATGCGCAAGGAACTCGATGAGCTGGTGAAAGCAAACCGGGCCCTAAGTACACAAAATTAAGAGTTGCAAGCAAGGGCCGCTACATCAGTGACATTGATTTGCAACGTGGTACCCACAAGACTGGTTGGCACTACGTTGTCACCCACGAACGCCTTGGCCAAAACCGAGGCCACTGCAGCTAAGTTAACTAACAAGAGGAAGCGTGTTGAATGCCTCAGGCAAGATGGAATCAATGATTCACATAACGTAGACAACTAAGATCAGCATAGGCACTGCTTGATCGTGAGGAAACAACTCGGTTCCCATAATCCAACCTTGCAGTGCTAAATGACATAGCATATTCCCTGCTCATGAGGATGATTCTATCCCAAGAGCCATCCCAAGGCTTCTCCATGCTAAAGTTTCAATCGTTCAACAGGTCAAGAGACCCATTTGATCACCTGATGCACTTTAGACAAGTGATGACTTTGTAATCACAACAATACATTTATTATGCAAGGTATTCCCATTCGACCTTAGCGGACTACATGCTCACACAGTTCCATTTGGTACCTTTAGAATTATAGCATCGTTCCACAAGCTCTCGAAATTGTTTGCAAGTACTTGTGTTTTGTGAGGTAGAAGCGGAGCGTGGCGGACCTATTCAGAACCAAAATAGAGAGGCGAGATCTCTCGGAGCTTTATGGGCGTTTCGGAGAGAATAATCCACGAGGAGGCCATCGATGGATTCGATGTCGCAGTAGTGAAGCGGATAGTGAGGCCGCTCATGAATTTTGACTTGATCTCCCTTGGCACGCGCCCCGGTCGATGGTGTTTGAGCGGGCGAACAAGTAATCCACTTATGAAGATAACCTAGTTGTTGCATCAAAACCTACGATGGCATTCGACGGCTGGGCCGTGAGGTTAGAGTGGAACCCTCCTCCCCAAATACAAAAAATTAGTAATGCGACCAGATAGTCATCATTCGACTCCTAGATGTGAGAGCATAAGATACAACAACAGAAGAGAGAACCCCACTAACGAGGGGGGTAAGGTAAAGTTCACATTACCGCTAGAGAGGATCCTCCAGTAGGCATGTAAAGAAGAAGAGTTCAAATGGCTAACATCGCTGCGAAGACCAGCGAATAAGCAAGACATAGGGAAATTTTATGGCTATCTTTGAGATCACGGTCACAACCAACTAGCCGTGCCCACAAATCTTATTACCTTTTGGAGTCAATGGTGCGGCCAGGGAGAACTCATGGAGTCGTACAGGAAAACCAACGGTAGGAGGAGAAGAACCAGAGTCTTGGGCTGACCCTCTCCGCATCATTGTAAGCGTCTTCTTCCCAAACCAAGGCAGGCTTAACGACAGAGCGTCTTGCCAAAGATACTTGTGGCGGTTGTACAATATTCGTTCATAGTGGCTAGCGTTTGTTCTATAGATGGGATAATATCAATTTCAGATCAAGACAGTAGAGAGTTAGGCCACCCGCACGAAGATGCCCTCGTGTTTGCCATAGAAATCGGAAGCTTTATGGTGAGGCCGGTACTTGTTGACATCGGGAGTGCGATGACATAATGACATAGTGCGATGACATAATGTATCAGGTGTCGGTGTTACGAGGGCTAAGAGGCATCCTCACTGGGTTCAACGAATCACGAACAACCACCTTAGGTGAGATCACCTTACCCGTTACCACTAGTCTCATCACCATTTTTGTCCTCTTCTGCGTTATCAAGGACCCATGCCCATTCAAAATCATCCTAGGAAGAGCGTGGATACATGCTATGAAGGTCGTCCCTTCCACTTATCATTAGACTCTAAGCTTCCTCATGCTACATGGACAGATAGATTTGAAAAGCGATACAGAGACGACTCACCTATGCATCACTATGGAGGTAGACGGGGGGAAAGCCTCCAAATAGAAATCATAGAGAGAGGCCAATGAGGATGAGTCCCACATCACGGAACCTCTCAAAGAGCACGTCCTACAAGAAGGACGGACGATTTTCTTGAGGACGGGTCTATCAAGGGAAGAAGTAAAGAGCATCCTTGCTACGATAAAGGACAACGCAAACGTTTTCACCTGGGAACACAAGGACATGGTAGGAATAGACCCCCGCATTGCCTAACATCATCTATGTATTGGGGATGGGAGCTATCCTGTGAAATAGAAATTGCGGCGTATTCACCCCAAAAGGAGTAGCATTGTTAAAGCTGAGGTGGAAAAACTCTTGGCGGCGAGGTTCATCCGTGAAGTGCAATATCCCGAATGGTTGGAAAACGTGGTAGTAGTTCCTAAGAAGAACGACAAGTGGCGCATATGCGTTGACTATTTGAATCTTAATGAAGCATGCCTAAAGGATAGCTTCCCACTATTGAGAATTGATCAAATTATGGATGCCACAGCCAAGGACGAGCTCATTTCCTTCATGGACGCCTATTCAGGGTATAACTAGATCCCTATGTTCTCGCCAGACATAATGAAAACAGTGTTCATCACTATAGAGGATATGTTTTGCTACAAGGTAATGTTGTTTGGGCTAAAGAATGCTAGAGCAATGTATCAAATAATGATGACCAAGATATTTCAGCCGCTTTTCGGAAAAACAATGGAAGCATACATCGACTATATGCTCGTCATGTCGCCACAAAAGGATTATCATACTTCCCACCTTCAAAAGGCCTTCATTTTGATAAGAGAACACCGTCTGAAGCTCAATCTCGCGAAGTGTGCCTTTAGGGTCAATTCAGAGAAATTCTTGGGCCACCTCGTCACTAAGCGAGGGATCGAAGTGTGCCCTACTCAAGCCCTCGTCTTGGTCTAATCACCGGCTCCTACATAAGTGAAGCAGATTCGAGTACTAATAGGCAAGTTGGTAGCTTTGAATCATTTCGTCTCCAGGTCATCCGACAAATTGAGACCATTCTTCATGACCCTTAAGGGAGCAAAGAGCAAAGGATGGGATTCCGAGTGTGACCGTGCTCTGGAAGGAATCAAGTCTTACTTCACGTCCCCACCTATTTTGAGTCAACCAACACCGGGGAAGAACTTTTCCTATACCTCGCCACCTCGCAGATAGCCATGAGCGCAGTTCTAGTTGGGGCCGGGGAAAAAGGAGAGCACATACCAGTATACTTAACTAGAAAAATGCTAACTGATAGCAAGTCTCGGTATAATAGCTTCGAGAAAGTAGCCTTCACACTCCAAGTAGCGGTGAAAAAGTTGAGACCTTACTTTCAAGCACATCAAATCACCGTTCTCACCACTTACTCGATAAAAGCGACTTTGCAAAAGCCTGATATGTCCAGACGTCTATTGAAGTGGATTGTTGAACTTAGTGAATATGGGGTCCACTACAAGCCTAAGACAACAATCAAAGCCTAAGTTCTGGTCGACTTTGTCATGAAAGTCAGTCCGGCACCACCGCCCGGCCAGGTCGAGTGATGGTGGAGTTGAAAACAAATGGGTTATCGCGGAAAACGAGAGCAGAAGCCGAGATTGTCTTGCAGTCACCAAAAAACATCATAATATCACGGGCAGTACGATTCGCCTTCCAAGCTACAAACAACGATGCAAAATATGAAGCACTAGTCCTTGGGGTCAACCTAACCTTATCCATGTCCACGGAAGATCTCGAGGCTTTTAGTGACTCCCAGCTTGTTGTGTCACAGGTTAACGACCACTATGAAACTAAGGATAACATGATGACGAGCTACTTGTCCTTAGTAAAGGAGTCAGCGGTGAAACTTCGGGCTTTCAAAATAACCCAGGTTCCTAGAAGCGAGAACGCGCTAGCGGACTCCGTTGCCCTTTTCGCCTCAATGGCTCCAACCTACCAGTGCAATGTAGAGCTCGAGACACTTGATCGACCATCTGTTATGCCGATTATTGCCACCACGGTTCAGGCGTGCAACTTAAAGTCATGGGCGACCTCCATCCTTTGCTATTTAAAGAACGAACACCTCCCAAACGACAAGAAAGAGGAGTATAAGATCAAGAAGCGATTCGCAGGATACATAATGATAAAAGAAGAGTTATACAGGAGGATGTATACCAGCCTATACCTACGCTGCATGGAGCTGCATCAAGCTATAAGGGTTATCCGCGAAATCCATGAAGGGACCTGTGGCTCTAACATTGGAGAACGAAGCTTAGCATATAGGATATGAACTCAAGGATACTATTGGCCAACACTAAGGAAGGATGTTGAGGCGTACACCAAGGCTTGCGACACATGCCAGCACTTTGGTGACGTCTTTCATGTCCCGATAAAGGGCCTTAACCCCTACAACCTATCCTTGGTCGTTTTCCATTTGGGCCATCAACATAGTCGGACCCTTTCCCCCAGCTCTGACACAAAAGAAGTTTTTGTTAGTAGCAACGGATTACTTTACAAAGTGGTCTAAAGCAGAAGCGTACGCTCAGATCAAAGCCCATCAGCTACTTAAATTCGTGTGGAAAAACTTAGTCTGCCGGTTTGGATTGCCATTGTTAATTGTTTAGGATAACGGCCCGCAGTTTGTCAATGACACCTTCAAATTCTTCTACCAAAAGTATGGCATAACGGACATGCAAAAATCATGAACAAAACCTTTTTGTCATATCTAAAGAAACGAATTGACTCAAGAGGCAAGTAGAGGGAAGAGCTCTCGACAGTTCTCTAGGCTTATCGGACAACCCCACGAAGGCCAACTAGCGAGACCGCTTTCTCTCTTGCATTCGACATAGAGACAGTCATACCAGTCGAAGCCGGTATCAACCCAAACCATGACGAGGAAACAATGCTCAAAGCGTTAGACGACCTAGAAAAGCGAAGAAAGTGGGCCTTTATCCCTATCGTCGCATACCAGCAACGAGCAATTTTAGACAGAGAGAAGTCCATAAGGAAAATAACGTTCAAGCCAAGATACCTAGTCCTTTGGAGGACATTTTTTAAAGAGAAGTCGAAGCCAAACTAGGAAGGACCGTTCCACGTTGTGTTGTGTAATATGAATGGAGCCTATCGCCTAGAGACACCTAGCGGGTCGACTGAGCAGCATCCATGGAATGTCGCGTACTTGAAAAATTACTACCAGTAATGGAAGAAGGGGCAAACCTTTTTTGTTAGTTGTTCCTACCAAGGCAGCAATCTGCCAAGGGCAAGCCTCGGGCGAAGGGGTCACAAACCCATTAGTTAAAGACTGCCAAGACAGCAATCCACCATGAGCACGCCCCAGGCTAGGATCCCGAACCCGTTAAAGACTACCAAGGTAGCAATCTGCTTGGGGCAAGCCCCTGTTAAAGATTGCTAAGGCAATCTACCAGGGGCACACCCCTGAGCGAAGAGGGCACATCCCAAGCGAAGAGGGCACACCCCGAGCGAAGGGGTCACAAACTCGTTAAAGACTACAAAGGCAACAATCCGCTAGGGGCACACCCCCATTAAAGACTACCAAGGCAGAAATTCGCCTGAGTGGTCATGAACCCGTCAAAGACTGCCAAGGCAACAATATGCCAGAGGCATGAGCCCATTAATGACTGCCAAGGCGACAACACGCCTGGGACGCGACCTAAGAAAGTGCCTGGTATAAAATAAAAATAAAACCCAAAATAACGACATAAACAATGATAGAATAGCATGCCATTACAACAAATCGAAAGCAAAAAATAACGACAACGTATAATTAAAGTTTCATTCCATTCTGCTGCAAGCGGTAAAAATTTCTACAAAGTTTCACCAAAAAAAACACAAAAAATGAGGAAGGAGAGAAAGGAAATGAGAAGAGCAAGCCTCAGCTCTCCCCTCACCCTTCAACCTCAGCAGCCTTATTCGCGCCCTCACCTCTAGCTCCAACACCCTCAATAGTGGTTGGAGTGGTCTGACTCAAAGAGGAAACACCAACAGTGAAGCCGCATCATCGGCACTTTCCCAGCTTCTCCTTCATTAGGCTGACCCGTTTTTGGAAGGCCTTCTTGCAAAGAGCATCCGATTGGGACTGGAACTCCTTATGTGTATTTTCCAACTCCTTCTCGTGATCGACGACGAGACGGGCACAAAGGTCTTCCAACTCTTTCTCTTGAACAGCGACAAGTCGAGAACGGAGCTCCTCCAAGGCTCTCTCCCCTTCCTCTTGGCGTTTCTCAACGAGCGTCTTTTGCTCCAGAAGCTCCTCATGGGCCTTAAAAATTAAAAAGAAGACGGGAGGTGGTCGCCAATTCTTCTTTCAATATCCTAGCCTCTACATCGGCAGATTCGATGGCAATCGCAACTAGGTCCTCACCTTCCTTCACCTTCTCTCGCAACTGCACAACCTCCTTCCTAGCCCGGTGACCAACATCGATCTGGCTCCACATCTGGGCGAAGACCGCAAAAGACTACAAACAAATAATAAAAATGTCCATTAGGGTAAAAAACGAACTGACAAAGCTGTGAAATGGGAAATCACTAACCTGAGCTTTAAGGTCCTCAGGCCCTATGTCTGTCACCACAATAACGGCATGTCTGCCTCGCGACTCTACAAAAGCGACATGGCATCAGGAGCGAGGGGATTTACCCGGGGAAAACCGCGAGGAAGCGACACAGGACCCCTAGCCGTGATCATACTCGGAGGAACGGAAGGACCAGCAAATCCCCGCCCAACGACGGGTGCGGGAACAGCGTCCACGGGCGTCGACGGGGAAACTTCGGCCTTGGATGCGACCCCCTCACCAGCCGGGCTCAGATGCCTCGCCCGTTTGGACACCCTCTTACCTAGATTCAGCCGAAGCTGCATGCACTCCACCTTCATTGCCGAAGTCAAAATCTAAGACGACTGACTTCAAAACAAGTTTCTTCTTCATCCTCGTGTCTACTTCTGGCTGCTTTGCCTCATTTCTGACTTTCTTCTTCATGGGAGCAGGTCTCTTTCGGGAGCTCACTAAAGCCTCTCTTGGCTATTGAGCTTCTTCGGTCCCTCTAAGCATGCCGTCGAGATTCTTGTAGACCTTATGCATTCTGGGGCCAAAATCACAACTGGAAGTCCGAAGACGGGGCAAGGACGAAAGGATGAACTTGCCGGGATGTCGATAGACACTCTGAAGATTCTCCTTGGTCAGTAGGGCCTTGTAGTGACGAGAGCTTGCCGAAAAAAGCAGGGCGAGCCGCACCTGCTCAAACTTGATAACTAGGAGCCACTCTACGGAACACCTTCTATCTCCCTTACCTGCACAAAATGACAATACTCAAACAAACAACAAAAAATAAAAAAATAAAAGTAAAAAAAAGGCGATGCATGTTTGAAATTTAAAGTGAAAGCAGGAAAAGCAGCAGGGGCAAAGATAAAACGCATGGCTGTTCCCGAGATAAGTTGATGGGGTAATGAGAGAGGTTAGGGTCGTCGCGACAACCCCAACTGTCTTTAACCAACAAGTTTCCGGGAGGATCCCCCTTATGGGTGTTCAGGAGGGAAAGAATGAGTTACCGGGAACTCTTCTTCGCGATGAAGAAACACTTCCCCTCCTCGACCCGCTTCATATTATAAAGGAAGACCACCTCTTCCAAGCCAAGGTTCAAATGATGAGCGAAGTTGAGAGCGGCCACTCCCAATAGCAAGATCAAGGCAGGTAGAGGGAAACACATGTTGAAAAAAATGGGTTTGAGCACATTAATTTAGCTATCTTTGAGCTAAAATTACATTGGGTCCCACAAAGATTTTTTGGTGGTGTAGAGATATGTTATATATAAACGAGGAGATGAATATTATATATTGAGATTCTTTCAGCGAATTTAAGGAGTGAATTATAAATTCTTATAAACATGTGCCCAGCGATAGCTAAGAGTTTAAAAACGTGAAGCTTGTGTCGCGTGGATGAAACGAGAGCTTTTGCGTAGTGCAGATTGGGCGTCATCTTACCAGCGAGCCTTGGCCCGTAATCGATGCGTAAACGGTAATGCCGAAACACGTGGCTGACCATGCATCGCGACCGCTTCCAAAACATGGCGACCATGCAACGAGACGCGGCCTCCCAACTTCATAGTATGCCAAAGCAGTCATGGCGGATATATAAAATACACGCTACTCTCATTGATACTCTGAATATTTCACATTACATTATTCATTTCATTTCATACGAGAGAGAAACGGGTGCAAGCGTTAGTTCGGCGGTACGATGACGAAGTCTTTTCGATTGTTGGGAGAGATCATTTCATCTGCAGGAAACCGGAGTGCGAAGGCTGAAGCACCGCTGCGAGGGCAATAATTGTCTTGGGGAAGTTAATGTCAACACAAGATTTGATCTGCAAGCGGTTAAAGCTTTACGGTTTTTCGCCAAACCGTGTTAAATGTTCATCTGCTACTTGATTTGTTATATTAAGTGCTGAAATTTCTAACAATCTTAAGACAATTATATATTTTTGGTTTTGCCGTTTTTACATAAATCTTGCAAGCGAAGCGTTACGCTCTGTTTGAATGCGCCTTGTGTTTTTTTTTAGAACTGCTGTGTTTTTTACATACAGAACTGCTAAACCATTTATTTTCTGCTGCTGCAATTTTTTTTGTTATCATTATTCTGTTCATGTTAGTTTATATATATATATATATATATATATATATACTATATATATATATATATATATATATATATCAGTTTTTATATAGAAAACAGTACGTTTTCTTTTATATATCAATTTTTTTTTATATCCTTCAGTGCCGTTCTGGATTACAGAACTACTGCACTGGACTTGTTTAGTTTAAATATTTTTTCTTTCCATATATAAGTTTGCACTGGAACTACTGCACTGGTTTTTCTGCTGCACTGAAAACTGCTGCGTTTTGTTTTGCAAAACAACATTCTGTTTATGTTATTTTTTTATCGATATTAGCACGTTTTTTTTTATATATCAGTACGTTGTTTTTTATATTGATATCAGTATAGGTTAAAAAAAACAAAATACTTCAAAATTTTTTTCTGTGCACTGGGTTTTACGTTTTTTTTATATAAACTTGATCAACTTCAGTTCTGGTATACACTGCTACACTGGAGTTGTTTAATTTAAATTTTGATATCAGTTTATATATTAGTTTACATTTTATTGGATTTACATGTCATTCATATGTCGGTTCTGGAATTGTTTTTTGCCCAATTCTGAAAAACAATAATCTGTTTCATTTTAATTTTTTGCAAACAGAGAATTTGTAACAATTTTCCAAATACCTGTTTTGCAAAAACACATTTTGTGCGGATTTATTTCGATCCACGTTTGTTAATTTTAGATCTTGTTTTTATGAACAGTAGCCACCGCTGTTAAAAGCGGCTTTATTTAACATTTGGCTGGGTCATTTTGTCGTTAATATCTTTGTTTACGGAAACCCGAGGAATTTGATTGATGATAATGCGATTCTGCCCCCTTTGTGGTGCCTCCTCCAACGCTTTGTTATGGCGCCAATAATTGTAGTCATGGAAGAAGCCAGAAAAGTTCAATGGAACTGAATTCAAAAGGTGGCAATAGATCTTCGATACCACTTTGTGCTGTGAATTTGGCAGATTTCCTTCCAGAAAGATGCTCAGCATTAAAGGAAGATGGCCCGGCAGGCAAGTGGTTGCCGCTGTAGAAGCATGGAAGCATGCCGATTTCTTGTGTCGGAACTACCTCTTGAATAGCTTGGACAGCTTATCTTTGTATGTGTATTGACGCTTTAATCTTGCCGAAGCTGTAGAATCCATGACAAAATACAAGACCGAGGATGCAGGGCTCAAGAAGTTTGTAGTGGGAAAATTCCTAAACTACAAGATGCTTGATTCCAAGACAGTGATTAGCCAAGTTCAAGATCTACAAGTGATTCTTCATGACATACATGCAGAAGGGATGTCTCTTAGTGAATCCTTCCAAGTGGCTGCAATTATTGAAAAATTGCCACCGCTATGAAAAGAATTCAAGAATTACCTAAAGCATAAGCGGAAGGAAATGAAACTTGAAGACTTGATAATGAGGCTGAGAATAGAGGAAGACAACCGTGCATCTAAGAAGAAGCAGGCAAGGGCTTCATGGAATCAGAAGTAAATGTTGTGGAACATGGGACCAGGACCTCCCACAATCGAGAGGAAGCCTGATAAGCTAGCGGTCCTAAAAGCGAGGTCCTACAAAGAAGTTCCAGAAGGCAAGTGCTGTGTGACAAACAGGGCAGTGCTAAGGACTATCGTGATCGCAGGAACAAAGGGAATCCGAAGAAGAAAGCAGCCCTCGACCAATGTGTTGAAGTGAATGATGTCTTAGACATGAACCTCTCGGTATTAGCCTCCGAGTGAACTTCATTGCGGTATACCAGGAGATGGTGCAGGTGAGACCACAAGGGCCACTCGTCATGTTTGCTGAGACGAAGATGTTCTCATCATATCAAACCGCAGATAATGGAGAACAACTCTTGTAGGCATCCCATACTGCTGGTTGAGAGGCCAAGGGAGGTAGTATTGAAGATGACATCGAGGGAGGAACTTACTCTCAATGATGTATTGCATGTGCGAAATTCGAAGAATCTAGATATACAGGTCATTGTTGGAAGCAAGAAGGGTTCAATTTGGTGTTTGTCTCGGACAACTTCATCTCACAAAAATGGGATGTATGTGGGAAAGGTACATGAGCAATGGGCTCTTCAAAATGAATGTAATATTTGTTGTACCTCCTATTAGAATATCAATAAAAAAGGCACGTCTTCTACTTATAATATGCTTGAATCTTCAAGTGTGTGGCATGGTAGACTAGGTTGTGTAATTATGATACATTGTGATTATGATTTTCTAACGTATACATTTGAAGATGAGCCTCAAGCTTTACAAGGAAGCTATGTCGAGCCTGACTCTATATTGGAAAAGAGGCTATAAGCAGTGAAGTAGAATCCATCTTGCAAAATCATACGTGGGAGGAACTAGTGGATCTTCCACGAGGTTAGAAAACCTACAGGATATAAATGGATATTCAGAGAAGAAAATGAAAGCGGATGAATCTATTGATAAATATAAAGCCGGTAGTTATCAGATTCTAAGCAAAAAGAAGGCTTGGACTATTTGATACCTATTCACGGTAACAAGAATATCATCCATTCGGATATTAGTAAGCTTTGCGGCTATACCTGATCTGAGACCACATCAAGTAAGATTCATAAAGGCAGCTTTCTTAAATGGTGACTGGATGAAGAAATCTACATGGAACAACTTCGAAGGGTTTATTGATTTTCGGAGTCAAAGAAAAGAAAGTTTGTCGACATTAAGTCTCTTTTTATATGGATTAAAGCAAGCACGATGCGCGGTGGCATGATAAGTTGTGATTGTAATGATGTGAATGGATTCAAAATCAACGAGTGTGACAAATGTGTATATGTTAAGAACACCTAATGTGGATTTGTCATTCTTTATTATCTATATTGATATTATGTCATCATGGTAGCAATATTGAAATCATTAAAACTACCAAGGAAATGTTCAACAATAAGTTTGAAATAGAAAGACTTAGGTATTGCGATGTTATATGGAATAAAGATCTCAAAACATCGAGATAGACTGGCATATTATCTCAATCACATTACATTGAGAAAATTCTCGAAATTTAAACAAATGATAGTAGTCCAATGAGAACACACAGTAGATGTAAATCTACATCTATCAAGAAATAATGGCAAAGCCTTTCCGCAATAAAGAATATGCACAAATGATTAGCCTTTACGATGTATGTCATGAAGCTGTACCGAATCGGACATAGCTTATTTATCGATAAATTGGTAGATAAACAAGTAATCCCGGAGTCAGGACCATTGGAAGGCAATAGTTAGAGTTTTGAGGTATTTGAAATACCCAAAAGCTATGGATTGCACTACTCGAATATCCGCAATTACTTGAAGGATCTTTGTGATGCGAGTGGATATCAACACAGACTCGAGATCCACTTAGTGGCTATCTATTTACACTTGTTGGTGTAGGTAGTGTCTTGGAAATCTTCTAAACAAGCGATGCATTGCAGATCACGATGGAATAAAGTTTATTGCACTAGATAAAGTGGTGAAGCGAGTGAAAGCCGTCGTTTCTTAGAAGATATTCCCATGCCACGACACATTACGCTATCTGCATTCATTGCGATAGTCAATCAGCAATTGGAAGAGCACAGAGTCATATATATAATGGTAAGTCTCGACATATTCGTCGAAGACATAATATAAGACAACTTCTCTCTAATGGTATTATGACCATTGACTACATAAGGTCAAAAGAGAACATTCTTGAATCAGATTAACCAAGAGTTTGACGACTTAAATAGAGTAAATCATCGGGGGAGATGGGTTTTAAAACACATACCTTAAAAGTCGCGAATAGCAACTGACCTAAACATTTGGAAGTCCCAGATCTAGGTTCAAAGGGACAACCAAATTTTGTGTGACTCATTGAAGATCACTACGGAGAACAAATCTCCTACTCATTCCTATAATTAGAATAGTGATGCCTTCAGCGTTGAATAGGGTAAGCCATGCTTTTAATGATTCTTATATCTTGTTAAAGACAAGTGGGGTATAGCGAATACCTTCATAAAGAAGTCACCTATGTGAGTGAGAACTAGTGGGTTCTATGAGAATGATGACTGCATTCTCTAGAAAGCACTCATAGGAAACCGAGGGGTATTTCAAGGCGAAATGAATACAAGTGAAAGGGAACCAGCTGTGTCAGAAGATTACATTTGAATCTTTGTGTCTTGGTTTACACAAATGATTGAGCTTGATTCAAGACATCATGTTCACGGTCTGTTAGGCCTGATGGCATTTGCGAGGAAGACATTTGCAGCTACCTTCCTCTTATGCGAAAATTTAGTGAACTCTCTCTCACAAAATTGTCGATTATGTCATTACGCATTAATCTCGATCAGTTTCATTTGTGTAAGAGTTGTTGGAAAATGGGACGTTTGACAATTGCTATCTTTGAGCTAAATTTACATTGGGTCCCACAAAGATTTTTGGTGGGTCCACATCGAATATGTTATCTCCATGAGAGATGATATTCATATCTTAGTTGCTCAAAGCCATTGAGTAGATTTAAAGTTATCAGGCATCACAGTAACTAGTGATCAAAGTTTAAGCTTGTGGAAAAGCTTGTGTCCCGCGGATGGGAGCAGAGACTTTTTGCGTAGGTCACAGATTGGGCCGTGCGTCTTCTTCGTGGGCGGCGTAATCTAGCGACAGAGACATGACCCTCAAGCTTCCGCGGCATTGCGACGACGCGCTCCTCTAACGCGGTATGCGAAACGGTCATGGCGAATCATATAAGAACCACCTTCTCATGTTTGTCTGCGATATTGCGCCATTCCATTCATTTCATTTCATACGAGAAGACGAGAGTGCATGAAGCGATTAGTTGGCCAAACAGCGAGTGCTTCAGATTGTTGGGGAGATCATTTCATCTGGGGGCCGGTACGAACTTCGGCGCCGCTGCGAGGCGTAAGTACCAAATTTATTGTCAGCCGGGCCGATCTGCAACGGTCCGACACCGCGGTTTTCTTGCCAGCGTACGTATTGTTGCTACTTGATTTGTTATATTTTACAATGCTGAAATTTCTAACAACACAAACCCATGGAGAAATGGGCCTTCGACCAATAAACCAAGTTGGAGGTCCTGACCATGGAAGTCGTGTCTTCCACTTCCATTGGGTCGGCAGGGATCTCGATACTAATCTCATCGGGGAACGAGTAATCTGACCAGACTTCTCGACCCATTGCTCGTGCCATGACCTCATGCAATGAAACCGTTGGGCTCTTACGTGATCTGAAGAACTTCCGCTGGATCGGCGGCCGTGAAGTAGAGGTCCCGACATCGACTTGGATCAGAAGCTAGTCCATACCATGAGTCGGACTCTGGGAAGGCGCCCAGGCTATGGTGAGCTCCTTAGGCCCCAGGTGCCTGGGTGGAGCTTTGACCCAGGCATGAAGAGAGATGACAAAGCAGAGTAGATCTCTGAAAATTAGTGGGTCTTCTTCGGGGCACCTCTCTTGGAGTAGAGGTCTGAGAAGCAGTTGAGAACCACTTATCAAAAAAAAAGCGTAAAAAAAACAACAACAACAAAGCAAAAACAACAACAAACAAAAAACAAAACAAACAAAAGGCAAGGCAAGGCAATCAAAGAGCGGCGAGGAAAAGCATATACCTTGCAGGAGGCGACGACGAGTGACGATTGAGTAGCTCGGAAGTCGAAAGACATGGGTTTATACTTGAAGGCCGGTGCGAGGAAGAGGCAAAATGGAACCTCGCGTGGAAATAAAAGATGACAAACTTCTCGTAAATAGGAAAAAAAAACAAGCGGAATCGAGCCATAATGACACCCGATCGAAACTCGAAAATGGCCAGAACAAGTTGGCCCAGGCTTACGTGTGACACGCGACAGACAACTCAAGCGCGTCATGGCGCTAGCGCTATCTTTGGCTCCTGCCACATGGTGTAATTTTAACCAGCTAACAGCTATAAGTGGGCGTTAACCGAGGGGCGATAAGGTGACACCCCCATTATCTTCTGAGGCCGGGATCTTCTTCCGAGCATCACTTAGAGATAGAGAGGGACAAGGGGATCGGAAGCATTTTCCCATATGCGAATCTCAATAAGCATTACAAACGACTCAACCAATTGCAGCCGGCTTAGAGGATCAATACAAGTGCAGGTCTTTGAGTATTAAAGCTAAGAGATGGCCATAACTGGGCTGACTTGGATGCCTCGACTAACCTGATGCCCGGTGCAGACGATGGAGGTACATCCCGACCGGATCCATTTAATGGCCCATCGACCTCGGCCGGAAGTCGGTTCAGTGGCGACCGAGTCGCGCGCAGGCGTGCAGATTGATGGGCCCAATTACACCTATTGGTGCAGCGCGAGCTAACATGTGGGCCCTTAGCCTCCATGTCGGGTTCGATCATATGTCAATTGTTAAAGCTAATTGCTCCCGACACGTAAGCGGACATAACTACAGATAAGGAAAGAATCGGGAATTGCAAACGAGGGGTTGGGCAAATAGATTAACAGCTAATACACTGTTTGGGAGATGCATCTTATGAGAGGATCTTCATCGACCTATTTCTTTTAGGCTCACACCTTTCCCTAGTCTCCAAAGGTTGATGAGGCAGTGTTTCATGGCATTGAAGTTTAATAGGCATTTTGTGAGGAACCTGTTATTGGGAAAGACTACTAAATACAATGATTCTAAAAAATGACATTTCCCTCTTTGTATGTCAAAATAGGTCCAACAAACAAATACATTGACTAAATAACAAATCCTTGTGGTGTCATTTTCGTGGAAAACTGAATGAAAGGGTAAAAACCATAGGACATGCGCCATAGAAAACTTCCATTGTTTCAATAATGACAATAATGGGTTATACCAAGTTCTTTTCTAGCAAGCAATCTAGAGGCTCACAACAACAAAACATCAAGAACATATTCTTGGAACACCAATGCAACAAACATCATCCCTAAGGATGGATAACTAAATAGAGAAAAGGAAAAATCTCACTAAATGGTGGAATGACCAAATGGGTATTGTGGAAGGCTCGCAACAATTAACACCCTTCGTTGAAGAGCACCTTGCAAAAGTCACCATCAAATTTAGGCAAAACAAACCTTTATTTGATCTTGTCTTGGAAGAAATTCAAAACCCTTACTTTGTTGTTTCTCTCTCTAAAACCCTTTCTTTTCTTTTCTCGAGTGTTGCCCGACATTGCAAACAGCCCCCTATTTTTTATTTTTTGAATTCCAAGCTATGGGCTTTTGCCCATTGGTCCAGCCCACTAAAAAAGATAGGGTAGACCCAACAAAACTCCCGCATTCACCTCATGTCATGGGCTTAACCAAGCCCGCTCTTTGCCTACAAGCTTCCAACTTTTCCATAGGCAAACACTTAATTAACATGTCTTATCCATTCTCACTGATATGTATTTTCTCCAAACCCAATTGCTTTGACTTAAGCACATCACAAATCTAGTGATATCTAATATCAATATGCTTCGATCTTGAATGGAACGTTGAATTCTTGGAGAAATGAAGGGCACTTTGGCTATCATTGTAAACAACATACTTCTCTTGTTGCAACCCCAATTCTTCAAAGAATTTTCTCATCCACAAAGCTTTCTTACAACCCTCTCGTAGTATCAATGCTAAACACGTGGTGGATAATGCGTACATTCTACAACAAATTACGAGATAACTCCCAAAATTCATCAAGAACAAAATGGACTTCTTGGATCAGCGCTCCCTTGCCATGTCTAAATCGTGTATCGACTAGCATAAGCTCCTCTTGCAGCTCTGGCTTACCTGAAGTGCTTCTCATATATCTCAGTATCCACCTCACTACTTTACAATGCTCCTTCCCATGATTAGTAAGAAATCAGGCTAACAACTCCAACTGCATGAACGATGTCTGGCTTTGTGTAGACCATAACATACATCAAACTACCAACAAAAAATGCATAAGGAACTTTGCTCATCCCTTTCATATCTTTTCACTTGTATGACATTGTAAGGGCTAAGCTTTAAGTGGCCTACAAGTGGAGAACAAACTGCCTTGGCTTTGCTCAGGTTGAATCTTTTAAGAACCTTCTCAATGTAACTTTCTTGAGATAACCAAAGCTTCCTATTCTTCCTATCACGGGAGATCTTCATGCCAAGTATCTATTTCATCAATCCCAAGTCTTTCATGGCAAAAGACTTGCTAAACTCTCTCTTCAACATGTCAATCTTGCTAGAATCATGACCAATTATCAAAATTTCATCAACATATAGGAGGAGGATAATAAAATCATCATCAGAGAACTTTCTAGTGAACACACAATGATCAGATGTGGTTCTGTTGTACCCATGACTCATCATGAAAGAGTCAAATTTCTTGTACTACTGTCTTGGTGCTTCTTGAGTCCATACAAGCTCTTCTTAAACTTGCACACAAGATTTTCTTTTCCTTTGACTTCAAATCCTTCAGGTTGCTGCATGTAGATTTCTTCTTCCAAATCACCATGAAGAAAAGCAGTTTTCACATCAAGTTGCTCAACCTAAGTGTGGCTTGACAGGGCCCAGGCAACGAATGGGGACATTTTACAACTAGAGAGAAGATTTCTTTAAAGTCAATGCCTTTCTTCTGATTGAACCCCTTCACAACCAACCGTGCCTTGTACCTAAGTTATGAGTCATTGTTTTCAGTTTTCATTATGTACACCCATTTGTTTCTAAGAGCTTTATTTCCTTGTGGTAACTTCACCAAGTCATAAGTGTGGTTCTCATGTAAGGATCTCACTTCATCTTGCATGGCTTTAACCCACTATTTCTTATTCTCATGTAAAATGGCTTCTTGGTAAGTTTTTGGCTCTCCATATCAGTAACCATGACATATTCAATAGGAGGATATCTTGTAGAAAGTTGATGCTCTCTGGTAGATCTTCTCAATGGTGTTCATATGGTGGTAGTGGAAGTTCTCCATCAACTTGTTCATTTGGCTCAACATCATCAACTGCAGGGTCATCTTCATTTTCAATGATACCATCACCTTCCTATAACTCTCCCTCATGATTAGCATGCACTGTAGGTGGAACAACTGGATCAATTCTAATTGAAATTTCAGTAGAGGAACTAGCTTTCTCAACCTTGTCACCATCATCAACAAGCTGGTCTTCAATAAACACAACATCTCTACTTCTGACAATCCTCCTGCTCATTGGATCCTATAGCCTGTAACCAAATTCTTCATGACCATACCCTAAGAAAATACATTGTTTGGCCTTGACATCAAGTTTGGACCTCTCATCTTTGGGGATATGAACAAATGCTCTACAATAAAACACTCTCAAATGGTCATATAAAACATCTTTCCCCGTCCACACTCTTTCATGTACATCACCTTTTTAAAGGAACTGGTGGAGAAAGGTTTATCAAGTTAATTGATGTTCTCATAGCCTCTCCCCAAAATGACTTATGTTGCTTAGAATGAGATAGCATACACCTAATCCTTTCGTCAATGGTTCTATTTTTCCAAGGAGTTTTAGATACAGTCTTTTCAAGTCGAATGCCATGAAGTTTGCAATAACTTTCAAATGGACCCCTAGTTTCACTATCATTGTCTGCTCTAACAGCCTTTAACTTTCTTCTTGATTCTCTTTCTAATCTGGCATGGAGTTCTTTGAAGGCATCTAACACTTGGTCTTTAGTTTTCAAAGCAAAACCCCTAAACTTTTCTAAAGTGATCATCAATGAAAGTCATAAAATAAAGTGCACCACCAACAGTTCTAGTTTGTACAATACAAACATTAGTATGAATTAAATCAGTAACATTTGGCCTTCTAAATGATGGATGTGTGAAATGAAACTCTATATGCTTTTCCAACTAAACAATGATCACAAGTTTTAAGAGGTATACCTTCTAGATTTGGCAAGAATTGCTTTCTAGCAAGAGTTTGAAGTCCTTTCTCACTGATGTGACCAAGCCTCCTATCTCAAAGTTCAATGCTTCCATCTCGTTCAACCACATTGATATCTCCTTTATATAGTTTAGCTTCCATGACATAGAGGATGTTTTGTTTCTTTCCTCTTGCCACAACTAAAGAGCCTTTGGTGAGCTTCCATTTACTTTCACCAAAAGAATTTGTGAATCCCCCATCATCAAGTTTGCCTATGGATATCAAGTTGAGACGAATATTTGGAACATGTCTAACATCCTTGAGTACCAATTTATTTCAAATACTAGTCTCTAAGAAAATATCTCCAATACCCACAATCTTGGATACACTAATGTTTCTCATTCTAACATTACCAAAATCACCAGTTTTGTAGGAAGAGAAATAGTCGCTATGAGAAGTAACATGAAATGAGGCACCAAAATCAATTGCCCAGTTGCTATCTTGGGTTGCAAGATTGACACAACCATCATCAGTCACAATCATAATATCACCTTCAGCAACAATTGTATTAGTCTCTTTATTTTCTTTCTTCATTCATTATGTTCCTTTTTCCAAATCCTACACTCTTTCTTCATGTGGCCAACCTTGTTGTAGTGATAACATTTGATATAATTTTTTGATTTGGATCATCTTCTAAAATCATGGGGATATCTACTTTGACTTCTCTCACGCCTTTCTGGTTTTTCTTGCCTTTCTTGTCTTTCATGAATAAGTATTCCATAAGAAGATTAACCTTTTTCTTTCTTTCTAGTCTCTTCATTCAGTAAGCTATCTTTAACATTCTTCATAGTTAGAATCTCATTTGAAGTGGAATTACTAACTGTTACAACTAATGTCTCCCAACTATCAAGTAAGGAGCTAATAAGTAATGATGTTTGCATCTCATCATCAATGTTCATTTTCATGACAACCAACTTGTTCTATTACTGCGAAATGGTACGACATGCTCGACCATATTTGTTCCCATCCTTGTACTTCAAATTGACAAATCTTCTAATCAAAGTAGTTTTATTTCCTTATGTTTTCCCCGGAAATAAGGTTTTCGGGCTTTTCCAAACAACATCCGCTTTCATTTCATCATAATGCGTTTCACGTGAAATGATCCATCTACATTCCATATACAATGACTTTTCTACGTTCACACATCTCAATCCTCACCGTCGCGGTCGATATTTTTCTTTCAATCTAATGGCCAGAGTAAATCCTTACAATAGAGTAATCTTCCATCATACGCTCTGTAAGTGGAATAATTCATCGAATTTAATTTTATCATGCCGCCATCCATTTTAGTATCACGGTTAGGTAACCCAAATGGGCCTGGCTCGATACCACTTTGTTGGGAAATACTATTAAATACAATGATTCCAAAAAATGATATTTCCCTTTTTGTATGCCAAAATAGGTTCAACAAACAAATAAGTCAATAACAAAGTCGGGAAACTGCCGCCAGTTTGGGTACTTGGTAATTCCACAATGAGACAACAATTTCATACTAAACCCCTAAATGAAAGAAAACCACTAACTTTCGTAGTTTCTCACTCTAAACTTACGATTTCAACAATAATAATAATAAAAACATACTCAAATTTTCTCTGAAGAACAATCTAGAGGCTCACAATGATATATTAAGAACATCATTTTTGGAACACCAATGTAACAAACATCATCCCTAAGGATGGATAACTAAAAAAGGAAAATGAAAAATTTCACCAAACTACTAGAATTTACTAAACGCTGTAGACGAGAGCAGTTCACCAACGATCAACACCACTAAAATTGAAAAGCACCTTACAATAAATTACCCCATCAAATTTAAACCAAAACAAACACTTTTTTATTTTCCATCATACAAGAGATTCAAAACTCTAACTTATTGTTTCTTTCTCAAGCCCCTCTTTTTCTTTTCTCAAGTGCTGACCGACACGGCAAGCAGCCCCTATTTTTTATTTTTTTAATTCCAAGCTACGGGCTTTTGCCCACTGATTCAGCCCACTAAAAAGATTGGGCGGAGCCAACACCTGCCAACGAGCCAGAGGTCCTTCTCCCTTGTTAATTTGTATTAAATAATGAATTAAAATTTGGAACTGAGAGGCTATTGTTGTTTAACTATGTGAAAAAATAGGTAATAAAATAATATTTTGACAGAATTGATCAAAGGTAGGGCAGTAAGAACCACTCTGGTCATTTGTTTTTGTTTCATCTCTCGTTAAATAAAAATATCCCAAAAAAAAAAAAAACCATGTGACAAATATAATAAAAGTGCATGTTTTTTTATACCTAAATATTTTAGTAACAATTTGTCATCATTAGTCCTCGAATCTAAGACTCTTTCCCTCCATATGTCTTATCTCTTTTAAACATTAAACGTTTTACCACATAAATTATAAATTATAGGTAATACATATTAAATATTTAAAATTAAAAAACCAAATTTACCCACAATTATCAAGTCTAATGAGTATAGTTTGTTTACATTTTTGTCCTTTTTTTTTTAATATAAAGTAAAGTGAAATTAATGGTCTCGTGTGTGAAACTATAGACTTATTTTCTTAAAAATAATTATTAGAATTTTTTATATATACTTCTATTTTTTTTAAATAGTATTAAAAATTATGGTGACTGTTCGGTCATGATTTTCTATTTTATTTTTAAAAAATATTTTCAAGCTGAAGGGAAAAAAAAAATTAGGAGTTTTAAAATCTAACACGTAATCTAAATTAACATTTCTAAATAAAAATTTTAAGGCAAAATATAAAATAAACAAATAATATCTATATTTGGTGGGTTTTTAAAAAGTAAAGGTAATAAGCTTTAACTCAATAAAAAAAAATCTACTAATAATATATCTTATAAAAATAAAAGTTGTATCATTACAAATAATACCTTAAAATTTACAAAATATAGAAAAATTTCCTTTCCTTAAATTGGTGGAACTTTAGAGAAAAATGATCATTGAATTTGGAATGGACTAGCCAATCAAATTAACACCATCAGCTCAATGACCATATTAGTGTCTAGTTTTCCCAATTATAGTATAATTAAACAGCGAGGATCAATCAATCAATTGTAGATAAGAATTTAGACGAAGCTAAAAGTGCCCCACCCTTTAAGTATTGTAGCAAAACTTGTAACTGAGTGACTTGGCTGTGGCTTGGATTGAATCCAAGGCAGGTTCGAGGTTCCATATGTAAGACCCACCTCGCCCCGTCCCGATAACACATATTTACAAAAATTCCCTTAAGATAATTAGGTATTTAAACCCTTTTCTTTCCTAACCCTAGCCGACATATGGATCTCCTCCACCATTTTCTTTTCTTCCCTCCTCTTTTACAAACCTTACCCCGACAATCTCCTCCACCTCTTTTTCTTCCCTCGTCCTCTTTTCCAAACCTTACCCCACACATCTTCTCCTTTTTTCTAAACCTTACCCCACACATCTTCCCCTTTTTTCCAAACCCTACCCCACACATCTTCTCCATTTGTTAGTGGAAGTAACTTCTTCTTCTTCGATGGACACCTCTTCTGCAAGTAATGGGGCATCTTCAACGGCCTCTTCCATCTCTTCTTTTATCTTCTTCTCTTCTTCATATTTCCTTTGTAGATCAACCATATGTTAGGGTTTAGATTTTTTTCGTAATCATTAATTTTTGTTTTATTTTGTTGATCTATAGGATGTAGTTGATCGATTGTTTTTGTGGATTTATTTTTGTTTTTGTGATGTTGATTATCGATTGTTGGTGATTTGGGGAGTGAGTTAGGGTTTAAATTTTGCGATTATGTGTTTAAGTCTATTTGACTGTTGAGAAAAACAAATGAAGAAGGCGAGTGATTTTGGGAGTGATTTAAAGTTTAATGTTTGTAATTTTGTGGTCAGTTATGCTTTGATTGAGTTGATCTTGGCATTAGAAATTAGTGCAGAATTAGCATTTTCTTTTTAGGATTATCATGTTTGATTGCTAAGAAAATAGATGAAGGGCAAATGTATTTTCATAAATTAATTAAGAATCGGGGTGGGGCAGAGAGGGTATGGATTTTGGTGCTAATTTCTTAACGGGGATTGGAAATATATTCCCGTACCAACTTGATATGAATATATACATGCCAATCTGGGAATTCAGATTACGACAAAGATTCGATTAAAGAATACGCATCACGACAATCTTGAAGAATACATACATGAGAAATCACTGCGAAATTTTAAAGAATTATTTCAAGAAATATAAAAATAAAACCAAGAAAGAAAAATATTGACACTACGCATCTAAAGGACAGTCAGGAACGTGGCAAATACGGAGAAAAATTATTTCATGATCGATGCATAACATCCTGCAAATCAAAAAGTGAGTATTAAAAGTTAAAAATTTAAAAGACAATTAGAAAGCCAAGAAAGAAATTTACAAAATATAAAAGATTTAGAAAAGAATTGAGAAAAACCATTTAAAAATACTATAAGCAAAATTTAATTACAAAAGGAAAATGTTACAGAAATACATCAAAAGATAAAAGTAGATGCAAATGTTAAATACTGAGACTTGCTATTGACATAAATAATGAAATACAAGAAGATTTGTAGTTATCCCAAGCTGACACAACGGAATAGGGGCTTATAAGAAAAATGATACGCCTTATAAAGAGAAAAAGACATTTATCCACTGAAAATAGCGAAGCAAGATTTGGGAAAGATCCCAAGTTTCCTGATAAATGAAACGAGGTACGCTTTTATGCTGAAAAATGATACCAGCCTCATAAATGATACACGAAAGAAAGCAGATAATCGATAAGACGACATTTCTTAATTTGAAGTCATTAGTGCTAAGGAAGATCAAGAAGGGATATAAGATGAAGACTTTGATACTAGAAAATCATAACCGTAATTCAAACTTGATCTAAAAGCCCTGTGGAGAAGGTTTATTAAGCTACTTAAATAAAAGATATATGCATAGAAAATATACAATCCATGAATATCAAAAAATAGAAAGAAGTATAACAATCAACAAAGCTAAAGGAAATATAAAGCTTAATTTATTGACAAAAGAAACTATAAATGAAACATTAAGCAAGATAAAAAATGACAAAATAATATAAAAATAAAGTACGTATACTTAGCAGGAGTACAAATAATAATAAAATCATTGTTCCCTGAAAATCTAAACCCTAATAGTACTAAGTTTATATGATAAGAGACTGATACAAACACATGAAAGCCAATTAGGAAGTATCCAGGGCAATTTAGCCTACACAAAATTAATGTTCACATGTTACTCAAAATATAACATTAATTTATGAGACAAAGACTTTGATAACAAATCTGCTTTTATATTTCAAATTTTTAAGAAATGACTTTTATGAAAGAAGGAAAATAATGTAAATAGACAATGTATTATAATGCTTTATATGCACTATCGTAACCTAAATTATGGAAGAATTCCTACCAAGACAAGCCCTTATAGAAATTAGTGATGAATGTAGAGAAATTACAGAAATAATAGAAACCTCATATAAGTTAGAAAATAAAAGATACCCGCAAATTATATTTCAAGCCCTCAGTATTGACAGTTCTCAAGAAATAGTATACAAAGAACTGATTTTATCTACATTTAGAGGAAATTCCCTCGATATGAATAAGAAGTAGAAATAATACAAGTAGAAGAAGTTTCCAACGAATAAGAGTAGTACAGGTGTACATTTTACTCCTTCCTAATAAAAGGCAATTATTACAATGGAGAAAGAGAAGTCAAGAAACAAAAACTTAACAGATTATTGGGGTGAGCTAGTTGTAATCATATCCAAGCCGATAAGAAATGAAATGATTAGTGAAATATAACAAGTCCGTATGTTCACAAAAATTATGATTACTAAATAATAATGTAATTTAAAAGCCAGTAGAATACTTCCATAAGATTGCAAAGAATAACCTTTCTAATCTATAAAGATAATGTAGAATGCAAGTGAAATGGACATTATCATATTCTTATAAACATTTTTGCATATTATAAATATAAGATCACAAAAGAAGGAATAGAAATAGATATAATTAAAATCGCATGTATTTTTCTAGAAAGACAAAATGAAAGAAATTACATTCCCTACTATGGTATTTATAATAGTTAAAATTCCCAGAAAATAAGTTATATACATGCGATTGACAGATACGTGTGATCATAAATAACAATATTTAAAAGCTTTTTGTTAAAAGAATGGGAAAATACTAAAATCTTCATAAAAGGTGTGACTAGAAATAAAGAAAAAATTACAAAACAAAAAGAGAATGTAGAAATTAATAATTATTCAAAATAAAATCGTAAAAATAGGAAAAGCCTATCAATACAACAATATAGAATGTGACATTATATTAGGAAATGACTTTTTACAACAATTCTCAACATATCAACAAAAAATTTTATACTATTATACTAAAAAACACCTTGTGATCGGGGATAAGAGTACCTAGAATATTAAAGCCTTTTAGGATAAATTATGATCAAAAAGCTAAAAAATGGAGAACATAAAAGATAAATACATCTATAACCTATAAAATAACAATTCAAGATACATGTAAAAAATTAAAAGAAAATTTTAGTAATAACCCTTTAAAATATTTGGAAAAGACAAAATGCTGCAATTAGAAATGATAGATCTTGATGAGGTTATTAGAGTCGGGCCGATGATATATTCTCGAAGATATAGAAGACTTTAAAATACGGATTAATGAATTAATCTGATTATCGATAAGAGAAAGTAAAAAGTCCACATAGTAGCCACACCTTTTATGGTTAGAAAACATAGTGAAATAAAAAGGGGAAAAAGCAAGAATGATAATAAATTACAAAGAAGTAAATAAGAATACAAAATTTGATGGATGTTATATCCCCGAATAAGAAATATTAATAAATTTGGCGAAAGGGGAAAAATTATTAAGTGGGATTTGATTAGGAATCGGGATTTTGTTTTATAAAAATGGATAATGATAGTATACCTATTACAGCTTTTAGTACACCTAGAGGTTATTATGAATGGATGGTGATGCCTTTTGGATTGAAAAATGCTCCTCAAGTTTTCAAGAAAATGGATAAAATATTATAGATTCATCTTTTATAATAGTTTCACCGTGTTAATTATGTTAATATGCTTTGATAATGAAAAAAGATCATAGAAAAACATTTGGATATTTTTATAACACTTTGTAAAAAGCATGGTATAATTCTTTCAGAAAAGAAAGTTGAAATCAAGAAAAGAGAAATATAATTTCTAGGAATGATTATAGATTCCAAAGGAATAAAATTACAGTCACATATAGCTGAAAAAATAAAAGATTTTCCTAATGAATTACGAACTAAGGAAATGATACAAAAAATTTTAGGGTGTTTAAACTACTCCTCTGATTTCATAAAAGATTTAGCTAAAGAAAGACAGGAATTACAAAAATTGTTAACTAAGAAAAATCAAACAGGATGGAATGAAAAACATACCATGATAGTCAAAATATTAAAAAATATATGTTCAATCTGCCTAAATTAATATTGCCTAATAAAAATGACAATTTAATATTACAAACAAATGCTTCAGATAAATATTGGGCAACTATTTTAAAAACAGACTTAGGAGAAATATGTCGATATACAAGTGGAACCTTTAATAATAATTAGATTAATTATGACATTAATGAAAAGAATTACTTGCAATAATAAAAATTAATAAATTTGAGAGATATTTTTATTACCTAAACCTTTTATTATAGAAGCGATAATACTCAGGATTGCGGGGATTTATAAAAATAACGGAAGAGTACAAGCTAGAAGGTTAGATGGCAAACTCTTCTTAGTTATTATAATTTAAAATTGTACATATAAAAGGTACTGACAATTTTCTTGCAGACTTTTTGAGCAGGAATGTCGAATAACATGGAAGAAATGCGAGATATTGCCATCGACATGGCTGAAGGAATGAATATGATTTCGGAAAATTATAATGATCTTATTTCAATTAAAGAAAAAAAATTATAAATTTACAAAAAGATATCAATGATATAAGATCTAAATCATATATTTCACAAAATCTCCTTGAAAAATGTTTTGAAAAGATTAGGAGAAATAATAATGAGAGACGGGAGATGATGTTTCGCCCGGCCTCTTACGAGACTAAAAACATCAGGTAAGGATTGGATATCTTAGTCATTAGAAAAAGCCAAACAACGTGATTCTTTGATAACATAAGGGCGGAGATATCAGCACACTGTAATATCTCAAAAGGTACTCAGGAGATGCCTATCCTTCAAAAGGATAAAAGCACGAGAAAAATAACGGTATTCACGAAAGACAAAATCTGCCGAGTGGAGATAGATTGCCGAAGGGCGAAACTCGCCATACAAGGAGAAAATTCCAATGATATCCTCTTTTTCGGAGGAAAAAATAGCTTGATGCTATATAAATATATCTTCCATTTTCATGTCAGACATGGAAAGAAAGTATTTGACTTTCTCGAATTCATTTATAACAATCCTAATGGTGATGGGTATTCTGCAGAAACCTCTTGAGTCTACATTACCCGAGAATAATAATCATGAAGCAGACCCTTATTTATTCAAGACGCCATTGATTTCGGTTTTGTTGACCGAATCTATTTGAGTCCGAATTGTGAAGAAATACTCAATGACATTCTTAGAACCCAATTATGCAAATTGACAGGTCATCAAAGTGTCTATATAAAAAATTTCACTATTAGTCCAGAATATAATGAAGACCTTGGGATGTGTCTCAAAGCCTGCTTTTTGGGTTTAATTTCATTTATCTTCACTGCTATTTATTGTTATGAGATGATAGGCTTTGAGACACATCCCAATGTCTTCATTATATTCTGGACTAATAGTGAAATTTTTTATATAGACACTTTGATGACCTGTCAATTTGCATAATTGGGTTCTAAGAGTCTCATTAAGTATTTCTTCACAATTCGGACTCAAATAGATTCGGTCAACAAAACCGAAATCCATGGCGTCTTGAATAAATAAGGGGTCTGTCTTTTTTGTGATTATTATTTTTAGGTAAATAGACTCAGTATGTGGCCCCCAGAAGCAGGGGTCTGGGTTGACCACGAATCAGCTTTGCTTGGCTGCTATGTCTCGTATCATGAGACATACATGAGTAAATGGCCACATTAGCCCATACATCCATACTCACAAAAATGTATATTTTATACAAAAATGAGTTAATTTATAATTGTATTTAATTACAATTTACCTGGCTGGATCATCTTTCGAATTACAAAATATGGAAATAAAGGCCGTTGGCCATTCTTTGCCTCTACGGGTCTCAAATCGTCCCTTAATCTCGGCCTACAGGACGCCATCTACTTTATGTCACCGTCGGAGTACAGAAGGGGATCCATGGCCAGGGTGAGCAACGCCCAGTAGTGGAATTTTCCTACATGGGTTACTCCCCACCTAAGTGCTCATGCAATGGCACACCAAACATTCAAGCAAAACATATATGTTCCTACTCAAATGTCTACATGATATGGATGAGAATGTGACCCACCGACTCCCATGTCTCGAGCCCTCACTGACTCCCTCACACATGCCTAAGCCAAATGTGAGAAAAACATCGTTTTCGAAACAAAAGATTTTTGTTCTCAAAAGCATCATACCGAGTTTCGGTAAATATATTGGACTACCCTCCGAGGCGAATCTATTGGATAACCTTAAACGATTCATGGAATCTCAGAGGCGTGGTGTTGGACAATCTCCCAACACAATTCTCCGGAAAATCTTCCCTTGAAATTCCTTTCACAACCATTTTCCTTTTTCTTTCATGTCATGCATTCACACCTATTACTCCAGGTTCGATTGCATATGAAATGCGGTATCTTGATTTGCGACAATTCATGTTAATATATTAATCATGCATATACTAACTTGATTTATCCTGATCATCATACGTGTTAATATATCAAGCATGCATAAATATATTAACGAGAAACCTCAACATACCATGGATAATTATAATTGATACATATAATTATCCTCCATGCACAACCCATGTTAATACATCATACAACATACATTAACATGTCATATTCACACTACATGTTATTCACACAAGCCATAACACACAACCTAACTAGCCAGCACTAACCTTCCAAATTGGCCAATGTCCTCCACAGTAACATGGCTGTAATATTGACTCAATGGTCTTTCCATAGAGTCCAAGAACACCCAAAACGGAGTTCGGACGAAGAAGTTATGACCTTCCGAAGTTGGAGGTCACACATGACTAAGCCGATCCTAGGACAGCCCTACCTTGCCGGGATCCCCTCTCCAGATAGCTCCAGTACCCAATGCCCTCCATAGGCATACGGCTGGAATCTTGACTCAATGGGCTTTATTAGAATTCAGAGAACACAGCGGAGTTCGAGCGAGAAAAGTTATGACCTTAGAAGTTTGAGGTCACACCTTGGCTAGGCGTCCTGCACAGACGACCTATCTTACTTGCCCGGGAGCCCCTCTCCGGCCATATACAGTACCCAATGCCCTCCATAAGCATACAGATGGAATCTTTACTCAATGGTCTTTCCATAGAGTCCAGAACACCCGAATCGGAATTCGGACGAAGAAGTTATGACCTTCCGAAGTTGGAGGTCACACATGAATAAAGCGTACTGCTCGAAGCTAGCCTACCCAACCATATTAACCTTCGGAAATAATGTTGATTTCCCAGTATCCTCCACCAGGGACATGGTTGAAATCTTGACTCAATGAGCTATTTCCATAGAGTTCAAGAACACAGTCGAATTCGGACGAAGAAGTTATAGTATTAGAAGTTGGAGGTCACATGAATGGCGACCCTGCGGCTAGCCTACCCAACCAGCACTAATCGGCTTGATTTCCCAATGTCCTTAAAAGGGATATGGTTGCAATCTTGACTCAATGGTCTTTCCATAGAGTCCAATAACACCCGAATCGGAATTCGGATGAAGAAGTTATGACTTAAGATGTTTGGGGTCACCGCATGTAGATAAGCGGCCCTACGTTTAGCCTACCCATTGGCACAACCGGCCCGGCACTAAGCGACGATTGCCCAATTTCTTCCACATTAAAACAGCTGCAATATTGACTCAATGGTCTTTCCATAGAGTCGAGAACACGAATCGGGTATTTCGGACCCAGTTATGACCTTCGAGTTGGGGTCATGCGTGATCCTAGCCCGGAGACCGAAACCATCGGTGAACCCATCCGAGGTGACCCCATCCTGGGTGACCCCATCCGGGGTGAACCCATCTGGGGTGAATCCATCCGGGGCTGGCTGAACCCTTCCGGGGTGACCCCATCGGAGTGACCCGTCCGAGAGATGAACTCCCGTCCCGAGGCGGTGACCCGGTCAGTTGTGCTCGTGGCGTCGGGGGTAAGCCAGATAATAAGCTTGGGAGGCTGCGAGGTCAGGTTGAGAAATTCAAAAGCCTAACATCAAGTTCACTGATGTGGCTACAATTTACCTGAAGGACTTACTACCAAAATCCCTTTATTTCCTACCCAAAAAACAAGTTATAAGGTCCAGTTAATGTGTACTACCACAATATGGCAGCTTCCCATGGATTTGAAAGCAGCCACGACATTCCTGTAGGGGCAAGATAACCACACCTTCATTCATTTTAACTCTAACACATAAAAATGGCACACAAGGACAATTACTTAGTCCAACAAATCAGTCCCCGGACTATCCAAAAACAGTCCCGAAATCTCCAGCACATTGTCCCAAAGTCTTAGGACGGTTCACACGACCACTCACGGCCTCACACAACCCTTGCCATTTGAATAGCCCTTAGACAAGGATTAAACCAAGTAGGAAAGCCACACTCTTTGAGTTTTGTCGAAAGCTCACAGCTCGATCTCTATCTACATATAGTGAGGTTGAACTCTTCCTCTTCTTTGCACTTTGAAAGCCAGTCGGTCGATCGTTGGGAAATTTAAAGAGAAGGTGGAGTCTCTCTCTAAAACTCTCTCTTTCTTATCTTTCTTTTACACTCTTTTATTTTCTCCCATCCCGATTAGCGGTCGAAGATGGGCTAGAGCTTAATCCTTTCACTTGACAGTGTCGATTTCATTGGCTCTTAAGTTTCCTTATCCTCTTATCCATGCTGGATTGCCGCCCGATGACATGATGTCACATGTCACCTATAGCCATCTTGAGCTCATTGTTTGAATTGCTCGCGACTTGACATATCTTGATGTGGTAGCTCAGCGCTCTGCACTGTCGCGTCGCTCTGCGTCGAGCGTGAAATTCCATTTATCCGCGAGTGGCGAAATTAGACCACGGTAGCTAGATTTCGCGAGATGATTCGCAGCGGTGAAGTACGTTTCGTCGTCGAGATCTAGAAAAATCCATATTTTGACCGAGATTTTCTTAGTTCTACCATTTTGGTCGGATTTTGGGTTTCGCCTGATAGAGAATGCGGTAATACCATCACCATTAGGATTGTTATAAATGAATTCGGAGAAAGTCAAATACTTTCTTTCCATGTCAGACAAGATAAATGAAGATGTATTTATAGCATTGTTTTCTGTTTAAACCTCTGGAAAAAAGAGGATATCATTGGAATTTTCTCCTTTAAAGAGGAGTTTGTCCTTTGAGAGTTGTTATCTCCGGCTAGAGATTTTTAATCTTTTCTGTTGTTATTTTCGAGGCTTTATCCTTTTGAAGGATAGACATCTCTTGAGTACGTTTTGATATATTTTTGCTTTTAGGCAAGAATATATCTCCTGTCCTTATGTTATCAGCAATTGTTGTTGTTTGGCTTTTTCCCGAATGGGACGGTATATCCAACCCTACCTTTTTGATGTTTTTAGTCTCAGAAGAGGCTAAGGAAACATCATATGTCCTCATTATTATTCTCTAATCTTTGAAGCATTTTTCGAGGAGATTTTTGTGAAATATATGATTTAGATCTTATATCATTGATATCTTTTTGTAAATTTATAATTTTTTCTTTAATTGAAATAAGATCATTATAATTTTCCGAAATCATATTCATTCCTTGACCATGTCGATGGCAATATCTCGCATTTCTTCCATGTTATTCAACATTCCTGCTCAAAAAGTCTGCAAAAAATTGTCGATCGCGCTTTTATATGTCTGATTTTAATTATAATAACTAAGAAGAGTTTGCCATCTAGACAACCTTCTGCTTGTGCTCCTTTTCTGTATTTATTTTTATAAATCTGCAACTTGAGTATTATCAGTTTCTATAATAAAAGGTTTAGGTAATAAAAATATCTCAAATTTATTAATTCCTTTTATTATTGCAAGTAATTCTTTTTCATTAATGACATAATTAATCTAATTATTATTAAAGGTTCCACTTGTATATCGACATATTTCTCCTAAGTCTGTTTTTAAAATAGCTGCCCAATATTTATCTGAAGCATCTGTTTGTAATATTAAATTGTCATTTTCATTAGGCAATCTTAATTTAGGCAGATTTGAACATATATTTTTTAATATTTTGACTATCATGGTACATGTTTTTTTCATTCCATCACATTTTGATTTTTCTTAGTTAACAATTTTGTAATTCACATCTTTCTTTAGCTAAATCTTTTTATGAAATCGGAGTAGTTTAAACACCCTAAAATTTTTTGTATCATTTCCTTGGTTCGTAATTCATTAGGAAAATCTTTTATTTTTTAATTTATATGAGCGTAATTTTATTCCTTTGGAATCTATAATCATTCCTGGAAATTCTATTTCTCTTTTCTTGATTTCAACTTTCTTTTCTGAAAGAATTATACCATGCTCTTTACAAAGTGTTATAAAAATATCCAAATGTTTTCACTTGATCTTTCATTATCAACAGATTAACATATCATCAATGTAAACTATTATAAAGATGATAATCGAGGAGAATATTTTATCCATTTTCTTTGGAAAACTTGAGAAATTTTCAATCAAAAGGCATCATATCCATTCATAATGACACCAGGTGTACTAAAAGTACATATAGAGTATACTATCATTATCCATTTTTATCTACCAAAATCCTGATTTGCAATCAAATTTACTGTAATAATTTTCCCTCTTGCCAAATTTTTAATATTTCTTTATTTGGGATATAATATCCATCAAAATTTGTATTCTTATTTCCTTCTTTGTAATTTATTATCATTCTTGCTTTTAAAACTTTTTATTTATTATGTTTCCTAACCATAAAAGCGAGGCTACTATGTGGACTTTACTTTCTCTTATCGATTCAATTGTATTAATTCATTAATCTGTATTTTAAAGTCTTCTATATCTTCTTGAGAATATATCATTGGTCTGACTCTAATAACCTTGTCAAGATCTATCATTTCTAATTTGCGGTAGATTTTTGCCTTTTCCAAATATTTTAAAGGGTTATTACTAAAATTTTCTTTTAATTTTTTACATGTATCTTGAACTGTTATTTTATAGGTTATAGATGTATTTATCTTTTCAGTTCTCCATTTTTTAGCTTTTTATCATAATTTATCACAAAGGCTTTAATATTAAATTACTTTCTTATCCGGTAATAACAAAGGTGTTTTAGTATAATAGTATAAATTGTTTGTTGATATATTGAGAATTGTTGTAAAGTCATTTCCTAATATAATGTCACATTCTATATTGTTGTATTGATAGGCTTTTCCTATTTTCGATTTTATTTTGAATCATTATTAATTCTATTCTCTTTTTGTTTGTAATTTTTCTTTATTGATCACACCTTTTATGGAGATTTTAGTATTTTCCCATTCTTTTAACAAAAAGCTTTTAAATATTCCTCTAAATATGGGTAAATCAATTCTTTATATACTATTTTCTTCAGGAATATCATCTTCAAGACTTAAAATGTAATTTGTAGGTATCTCTATTTTTTCTAACTTCTGAGATTCTATTATTTATGTAATTTCTCTACATTCATCACTAATTTTTATAAAGGGCTTGTCTTAGTAAATTCTTCCATAATTTGAGTTTGATAGTGTATATAAAGCACTATAATACATTGTCATTACATTATTTTCTTCTTTCATAAAGTCATTTCTTAAAAATTTAAAATATAAGCTTAGACTGTTATCAAAGTCTTTGTCTCCTAAATTAATGTTATATTTTGGGTAACATGTGAACATTAATTTTGTGTAAGCTAAATTGCCCTGGATACTTCCTAAGTGGCTTTCATGTGTTTGTATCAGTCTCTTATCATGTAAACTTAGTACTATTGGGGTATTTAGATTTTTAGGGAATAATGATTTTATTATTATTTGTACTCCTCCTAAGTATACATACTTTATTTTTTCTCTTATTTTGTCATTTTTTATCTTGCTTAATGATTCATTTATAGTTTCTTTTGTCAGTAAATTAAGCTTTATATTTCCTTTAGCTTTGTTGATTGTTATACTTCTTTATTCTTTGGTATTCATGGATTGTGTGTTTCTATGCATATATTTTTTATTTAGTAACCCAATAAACCTTATACAGGGCTTTTAGATCAAAGTTTAGATTGGATTTTTACGTAATTTTTTATTATCAAAATACTTTTCATTCTATATCATGCCAGTCTTCCTTAGCACTAATGACTTCAAATTAACAAATGTCATCTTCCTCAGTGTCTCTTTTACTCATTACGCATCACTTTAGAAGCGTTATCATTTTCTTTATAAACACTACTCATTTCACTATCAAAACTTATGATACTTTCTAAATCTTCTTCATATTTTTCTCCCCATAGGATAAATGTCTTTCTCTTCCGACATTCATTGTTGTAATGTCGATCTCCCACATTTCCAACATTTGCATGCACTTTTATCTTTTGATATATTTCACCTTAACATTTTCCTTTTGTAATTAGAATTTTTTCTTATAGTATTTTTTAAATGGTTTTCTCCATTCTTTTCTAAATCTTTTATATTTTGTAAATTTCTTTCTTGGCTTTCCTAATTGTCTTTTAAATTTTCTTTTTCTATACTCCTTACACCCCCAATTTCTTGGGATGTTATCTATCTAATCACAAAATAATTTTTCTCCATATTTTGCACATTTTACAGCATACCTTTGGGTGCATAATTCTATCAATCTTTTCTTTAAAAATTCTATTCTAGCTCCTAAAGTATCAACATTTTCTGGTTTTATTTTTTCATATTCCTCTTGGAAATAATTACTTCATTTTCCTGGTAATTTCTCATAATATGTATTTGCTAAGATTGTCATATTATTATTACTATCAAATGCATCATAATACCATTTTATAAATTCACATGTATATTCATATATGTATTTCATCTTACAGATTTTTAATTATGATAGCTTATTTTTAGCTTCTCTTATATCTTTTGTTCTTTGTTCTATACTATCTATCATCCATATTTCTCCTAAAAATTCATTTACTATATATCTAACAAAAGTATCTACACCTTCGAATATACTACTTTCAAAGGCTATAGTAGTGTAATTTGTAATCACATTGAAACTAGGGGCTGATAATCCTTCCCACCATTTTCTAACACATCCTGTTAATGTTCCTATCATTATTTTGGTTTTTGTATTATTATCCCAACTTGTTCCTTGTGTCATAAAATATAATGTCATTGCTTGAGACTATTTGGTAAATACTGTTTTAACATCCTTTTGATAATCTATATCTAGATATACTTCTATATTTCCTAATTGTTCTATTTTTGTTTCTCTAGGTTCATATTTAGGTATTCTGTATTGTTTTTCAAATGTTTTTGCGTGTTCTTCCTTTATTTTACTTGGTCCTCCTACATGTCTTATAGGATTCACCTCTTTTATTTCTTCTAAATTCATTCTCTGTATTTCTATCATTATATCTTCAATTTCACTATTACTTATTTGGCTCATTCCTTTACAATTTCTTCTTCTATTATTTGTTTTCCTTCTCTTATTTTTCTTTTCTTTTCTAATTCTAAATATTGTTCTAACAACTTTTCATCTAGGCTTCCTTTTTCAATGTCTTCTCTTTTTATTGTTCTTTCAGGATATTTTCTAAATATTATTTGTTCTACCATTTTTCCAGTTGTTCCTTTTACATATTTTGAATCTTTTCCTATGCTAATAAGGGTATTTTGTTGTATTTCTATGTTTATCAACCTATTTTCTAATTTATTTATTTTTAGATTTTTTAATCACATTGTCAAATTCTTTTATACCTCTTGCTCATTTCTTTTACTAATATTTCACTTTTAGATTCCATTTTATTTAGGTTTTTATTCATATTTTCACAAATTTCTTCCAATCTTTATATAATCCGTATTCTTTAATTCTTATTTTATATTTTGGATTTAAGGTTTTTATTTCTCTTTGCGTTAGATTTTTAATTATTATTGGATGTTTCTCCATTTCTACAAAGTTTTATTTTTTCTATTACTCTTCTTGTTGTTTCTGGATCTAGATTAACTTTAAAGGGTAAGTATTCATTGTCATTATTTACTATGTCATGTATTATTGTATTTATAAGTTCTATATATATTTCTGGATCAGCTTTTATTGAAGAAGGTAAACTAGTTTCTAAACATTATTAACCGAATTTGTATATTGTGTTTTTATTGAACTTCATTTCTTGTTGGTAAATTCTTTACATAAATTTTGTCTTTTTTCTAAATACTTATCTATTGATTTTTGTACAAACGATTTTATTGTCATTTCACTCATATTTCTATACTTGGACTTTCAATTCTATTTAAACTACTATAAAATATTTCACTTAGATCTTCTTCTTGATTATAGGCTTCTTGAATATCATTATTGTCATCTATCAGATTTAAATCTAAAGTAATTTATCATTAAGTATATTTGTTCTTAAATTTTCTATTTTGGCTTTTATTATTATTTCTTCTTTCATTCTGAGGAGATTTAATTGTGTGTCATTGATTCTTGTAAGATATTTGAGTTTAGAGATATCTGATGTTTTAGTATCTAATTATTTGTTAAGAATTCCATTTTGTAATAAGTTAAATATTCTATTAATACTATATCGTTAGGATCATAATCATTTTTTTCTCCTATTATCTTCATGATTTAATCCTTTTTAAATTTTTCGTTATCAATGAAACTTGAAATTTTATTATTTGGTTGATTTAATGTTGGTTGGATTTCTCTATCAACAAATTTATTATACCTATCATATTTACTTGCATACTTAAATCAACACGTTCTTTACTTCTTACAACTTTTGACTTTTTGTTTTTTATTATTTGTTTTTACTATTCATTTCCTATTTGCTTTTATTATTCAATTACTATTTTTACTATTCATTTTAAATGATTTTATCCTAAAGTTTCTAAGAGAATGCTTTTATATTGGTTAGCAATCGTCGTTCTATCAAATTCTTCTGATCACAAGAATTCTTCAATATGATTTTCAATATGATTTTTGTGTTAGATTTATAATTATTTTTGTGATTTGTTTAAATTCTTCTATTTTTCTATTTTAGGTTAAATTTATAAATACTTTATGTTATAATGACTTGTTCTGCTATAACTTATTATTCCCATTAGACGATCAATTAAGTATCAAATATTTCTAAGTCATATATTAATATGCTCACCAGTAATTTTGGATAATTTATTCTTATATTATTCCTCAAATAAAATAATATTATTTTCTTAATGACTTTGAATTTTGTTATTCCTATTTCTTCAAACAAAAGAAATTTTAGCATTATTATCTTATCATTTATTCTTCATATTTTATCTGAACCTAGGGCTCTGATACCATTAGATGTAAACTCTATAAAACTCAATAGAGGGTAATCAGTGGGACAGGAATGGGATAGGGGTGTCAGTCTCAAACCCGTCTCGTTGTCATCCCTACAATAAATAATACAACCTTTATTGACCAATCCAAATATCATCACGCATAAAAGTGATATTTTTATAATATGATTTTTTTTATAGATATAATAAAAAAATTTCTATCGTCTCCAAAAGAAATATTTCAAAAAAATGTTTAAGTCTTTAAGAGATACATTACTTGGGGTAAAAGTTGAACTAAAAAATATTTAAGAATTGTAATTCCTCTCATGATGCAAAAGTAAATGCTGAACTCAACAAAGAAGTTGTTTGAAATTAGATTTATTTAAACAAATAAAAGAACTCTTTTCAATATAGACTATGTTAACCATTCGGGTAGTTTATATCGTATGCTATTAATTTATTCCTATAATATATATTTAAGAATTTATTCTTTTTTTCTCCATATATTATCCTAAACACTATATCCAAACGTAGTTTTTCTTTTTCTTTTTTTTCTTTTATCCAATTATCCTAATTAAATAATTTTTTATAATTTTTTTGAAAGAAAAAATAATTTTATTGATTCAAACTTGCAATAAATCGATAGATCTAAGATACAAATTACTAAAAATCATAGGATGAAACAATATCAAGGTTAATAACATAATAAATAGGCATGAAACCTACAAATTCGATAATATAATTATTAGAATATCTACGACTCCGGTTCTTCAATATAATGACGACCATAATCTGGTATTTTTTATTTATCGAATCGGTTTTGTCTCTTTGAATCATCCACACACAATATACTTCATATTTTACTTACATGGAATATCCATTATATAAATGCATATTCTTTTACTTTTACTAAACAACTAAGATGTAATTTTTATTTATTTATCGTCTTACTTTTTCACAAAACCTCACTTCTTAAATTTGCCAAATTTTCATTCAAGCTCAATAGTTTTGTTTTTATTTAAGGTTAAATCACAGAATCTATATTTTATCACAAAATTTGATGTGCTAGCCAGTAAGTGTCGGATTTTTCATCCAGTTGAATGAAATTAAAGTCGTGAAACAGTTGGTTTGAATTTTGAAACATCCATTTTATGGATTTAACCTTTTTAAATTCGTTTTATGAATATTCATTCCTTCGTCGGCTTAGACACGTAACCAGCAGAGTTTTTCCTTTTATCCCTTTTGGTAGTCTATATATAGACGTCAAAATCATCAAATAAAGTACCTGAGTTTTCTTCCTCTTCCCTTATCGGTGATAGCGTCAAACTATTTACAATTCGTCAAGTTTGTTGTAAAGTGTTATTGCAAACCATCGTTCAATTGTTTTATCTTGAAAAACAGACGTTTGTGACTCTCAAGCACCAAGGAGAAGGGCGGTTTTAAAAGTAAGGAAATTATGGACTCACACAAGACTTGACTCGCCTCGCCTCTATCATCTCTTCAATTTCTTTTTGTCTGTTGTTCTTCCAAATATATAACCCTTTTGTATAATCAAGATTGTTGCAGGCCTAGGTTCTTAGTACTCTTGTACTTACAGTTGTACTTATAATCTTAAAACAAAATTGAAGAGGGAGAAAAAAACAGAGGAAAAAAAAGGAAGGAAAGGGAGAAAGAATCGGTCAAAGAAATCGAGAAAGCCATCGAGAAAAAAAAAATTAACAATGTGCTAGATGGGCTGGTCGGAGAAACAAAGAAGTTTGTCGAAAAAAATTTAACCAGAAAAAGGAAAGTGAAAGGAAAAAAATGAAAAAGAAGTTCTTTACCATAAATTTTGGTTGAAAAAATATCCAAAAGAAATATTTTATCATATTTTGTTTTGGCAGTTTTAATTAAAAAAAATTCTTAAATCTATTTTTAAATTTAAAAAAAAAAATCTTAAATCAACTTTGGATAAGGGTTTTTTAAGGGGAAAAAAAAGGTTTTCTTAAGAAAAAACTTTTGATAAAGGGGTTAAAAAAAAAAACTTACTTTGAAATATGTTTTCATTAAAAATAAATAAATTGCAAAATGAGGTTTTCTTGTAAACTTCTTTTTAAGGAAAAGGTTTTGGTTTGGAAAAGGTGAAAAAACAAAGAAATTTTTTTTTAAACCAAACAATTAAGGTGGTTTATTGGTTTATTATAGAAAATCCTTGTTACAAAAGTACAAGGAATGATTTCAAACCCATGACTTGAAATTTAGGTGGTGAATGCTCTACCATTAAACAACATGCTCAGTTATGGTTTTCTTTGCGAGGAATACATGTTAAGGAGATAAGTCTATTAGGCTAAACTCTACACTCACTTTGTGGGTTTCTACCAATTCCTTTTGGTCTTAGGAAATTGGAAATTACGGTACAGAGAAGTTTTATCTAAGAATGTTGGATCTTAAGCTAGATCGTTTATGACCCCTCCAATATTTTATGAGAACTGAATATTCTGTCTAAGGAGGCTGGTTCCTAGCCCAAGTTTTCATACTCCACTAGTCTTTCTTGGGAATACTCTGTATAAGTAATTTTTATTTTTTTTAAAAGGAAAAGCTTGACATTTTTGTCGGGTTTTGTAGGAAAATTACTTATGAATCCAACAATACTAGTGTGCCTGAATCTGGCCAAGTGGTAGCCCCTATAGTTGTTGCCCAAGCACCAATGGTGCACACTTCCGGGCCAGTTTCTATTTCTCTAAGGGAGAAGCCCGAAAAGTTCAACGGACTTAACTTTAAACGGTGGCAGCAAAAGAAGTTATTCTACCTAACAACCTTAAATCTTGAGAGATTTTTTATTGAAGATGCTCAAAAGCTTAAGGAAGACGAGCGCAATATCCAAGTCATTAGTACAATAGATCCTTGGAAGCATTCAGACTTTCTTTGTAAAAATTATGTCTTGAATGGGTTGACTAATTCTTTGTATAATGTTTATTATACTAAGAGTTCAACAAAGGAGCTATGAGAATCTCTAGATCGGAAATATAAAAATGAGGATGTTAGGGCTAAGAAATTTAGTGTGGGTCAATTCCTTGACTTCAAAATGGTAGATTCCAAAACTGTGGTCAGTAAAGTCCAAGAATTTCAAGTGATCATCCATGAGATACACGCTGAGGGAATGGTACTAGGTGAAAGCTTCCAAGTAATAGTCATTATTGAGAAACTGCCTCCGACTTGGAAAGACTTCAAGAATTACCTCAAGAACAAGAGAAAGGAAATGAGCATGGAGGATTTGGTTGTTAGGCTTCGCATTGAAGAAGATAACAGATGGCCTGATAAGAAAAGGGCTCACATTTCAACAGAAGTGAAAGCAAACTTTGTGGAACTTGATCAAGGTTCCAAGACAAAGAAGCACAACAAAGGGAAGGGCCCCAAGTTAGGACCTAAAGGAGGAGTCTTCAAGAAGCCAAAGTTCCTAGGGAAATGCTTCAATTGTGGGAAGTAAGGTCACAAATCTTCTGATTGCAGGCTGTCAAAGAGGAACAAATCCAAGGAAGCCAATGTGGTTGACTACATTTCCAAAGATGTGTCTGACATTGACCTCACTACAATAATCTCTGAGGTGAACTTGGTGGAATTCAATCCCAAGGAATGGTGGATTGACACTAGTGCTACCCGCCATATATGCTCGGGCAAGAAGATGTTCTCCACATTTGAATCAATTAAGACTGGGGAAAGGGGTTCATAGGGAACTTTGCCACTTTAGAAATCAAGGGCCAAAGAAAAGTGGTCTTGAAGATAACGTTTGTGAAGGAGCTAACTCTGACCAATGTCCTATATGTGCTTGAAATCCGAAAGAACTTAGTATCTGGATCATTGTTGAACAACCAAAGATTCAGGTTGGTGTTTGAGTCAAATAAGTTTGTACTATCCAAAAGTGGCATGTACATTGGGAAAGGGTATGTGAGCGATGGTATGTGGAAGTTGAATGTAATGACTCTAATTAAGTCAAACATGAATAAAGTGAGCACTTCTACTTACATGCTTGTGTCGTCTAATTTATGGCATGGTAGATTATGACATGTTAATTATGATACATTACATACATTAATTAACTTAAATCATATACCAACTTTCCAAATTGTTGCAAAGCATAAGTGTGAAACTTGTGTTAAGGCACAACTGACTAGGTCATCTTTTCAAAGTGTTGAAAGGCACACTAAACCTCTTAACTTAATCCATAGTGATATATGTAATTTGAAGTTCATACAAACAAGAGGTGGTAATAAATATTTTATTACCTTTGTTGACGATAGCACCAAGTACAGTTATGTGTATTTACTTAAAAGTAAGGATGAAGCAATAGAGAAATTTGGTCTCTATAAAACCGAAGTTGAGAATCAACTCAATAAAAAAATTAAAGTGCTAAGAAGTGATCAAGGTGGTGAGTATGAATCACCATCTGTTGACTTTTGTGCTCAACATGGGATTATACATGAGACAACATCGTCTTATTCGCCTCAATCCAATGGAGTGGCTGAGCGAAATAATCGCTCTGTAAAGGAAATGATGAATACAAGGTTGATAAGTACTTCTGATCTACCACAAAACATGTGGGGATAAGCTATTTTGTCTGCTAAATTACCTTTTGAATAAGATACCTAAAAAGTAAGCAGAGAAGACTCCATATGAGTTATGGAGAGGACAATAACTATCCTATAAATACTTGTGACTGTAGGGATGTCTGGCCAAAGTGGCAATTCCTCCACCTAAAAAGGTGAAAATATGACCTAAAATTGTTGATTGCATTTTCATTGGTTTTGCACATAACAGTATTGTTTATCGATTTCTTGTCCATGAATCGAATATCCCAAATATTCACAAGAGCATAATAATAGAATCAATGAATGCATCATTCTTTGAAGATGTGTTTCCATGTAAATCCAAAGAAGAGCCAAACTCATCAAAACGAGTGCTTGAGACTATTAATGAAAATAGTCAAGATCAAGATGGTGAGATAGAACCTAGACATAGTAAAAGAGTAAGAACAGAAAAATCTTTTGGTCCAAATTTTCTTACATATGTGCTTGAAGGGGAACCTTAGACTTTCAAAGAGGCAATGAACTCTACAGAGAGTTTCATGTGGAAAGAGGTCATTAAGAGTGAAATTGATCTCATACTACATAATAATACTTGGGAACTAGTGGATCTTCCACCATGTTGTAAACCTTTAACTTCTAAGTGAGTTTTCAGGAGGAAACTGAAAGTATATGGATTAATTGACAAGTACAAAACAAGACTTATGATCAAAAGCTACAAACAAACTGAAGGCCTTGCTTATTTTGGCAAGAATAAATTCTATAAGGATGATGCTTGTAATTATTGCCTTAAGGAACCTTGAAATACATCAAATGGATGTGAAAACAGTCTTTTTTAATGGAAATTTAAATGAAGAAATCTATATGGAGCAACCCGAGGGGGTTTTTGCTCCGGGATAAGAAAAGAAAGTATGTAAATTGGTGAAATCGTTATATGGGCTAAAACAACCACCAAAACAATGACATGAGAAATTTGACAATATCATGATGTCACATGATTTCAAAATTAACAAATGTGACATGTATGTGTATGTCAAAGACATAGAACATGGATATGTCATTGTATGCCTGTACGTAGATGACGTGCTTATTGTAGGCAATGATGATAAGATGATTATATCTATTAAGAACATATTAAATTCAAGGCTTGACATTAAAGACTTAGGACTCATTGATGTTATATTGGGAATAAAAATCAAAAGATCTTCATATAGACTTATTCAAAGTCAGTCACACTATGTTGACAATATTCTTGGAAAGTTTGACAATGATAATTCTGGTATAGCCAAAACACCCGTAGATGTAACTCTACATTTCTCCAAGAATAAAGCAGAGTTTTTCTCAAGTAGAATACTCTAGGGTAATAAGCAATCTAATATACTTAATGAGTTGTACAAGACTAGACATAGCCTATGCAGTTAATAAATTGAGTAGATACACGAGTAATCTAGAAGCCAAGCATTGACAAGAAATTATGAGAGTATTAAAATACTTACGATTTACTTGTGATTATGGGCAACACTATACAAGATATCCTATTATATTTGAAGGATACAGCGATGCTAATTTGATATCTAATGTTAAAGACTCAAAATCCCAAAGCGGTTGTGTTCACATTAAGAGGAGCAACAATATCATGGAAATCCTCAAAACAAACGGTTATTGCTAGACCCATGATGAAATCTGAGTTTATAGCACTAAATAAATGTGGGGAAAAGGCTAAATGACTACGTCACTTCCCAGAGGATATTCCAAGGTAGCCAAAACCTGTGCCTCCAATATGCATACATTGTCATAGTCAATCTGTTATTGGAAGAGCACAAAATAGTATTTACAATGGTAAGTCTAGACATATTCATCGTAGACACAATACCATTATACAACTACTCTCAATTGGGGTTATCTCTCTAGATTATGTAAGATCTAAGAATAACATCGCGGATCTACTAACCAAAGGGTTAAACAGAGAGTTAGTTCTAGAGATCTCAAGATCTATGTTCAAAAATGACAACTAAATTGTAAAGACTTTGATTTGATCACTGTGGGGATCTTCCTGTGTCCATTCCTGTGATGAAACGGTAATGCTCATAAGAAGAAGGTTAAGTTATACTTTTAATGATCTCTATGCATTAGAAAGAGTAACATAAGCTACTACTAATTTAAGGAATCACTTATGTAAGAGTGAAGTGGTGCTACTTTAAAGGGAATTGAATAGAGGATAATTTCTATTAAACTCTTACAGAACCAGGCACATGTTCATTGTCAAAACGAACATGAAAATGAGAACTGGAAAATGTTAGGAAGATTCCTGTGTAAAGTATGTCATCATCTACACTAATGACAAACGGTTCAAGGACGTCGTGTCTATTGTTTAGTTAGTAAAGTAAACATACTTCTATAAGGGAGGGTTCAAAAGGTAACACCTACCTCTCCTATGCAGGTTTCAACCATTGTACTCTATCACTTATGAGGAATCGTTTGTCTAGTCTTTGGGTGTCAATTTCATTCATGTGGGGAATTGTTGGATTTTTCATCCGATTGAATGAAATTAAAGTCGTGAAAGTTGTGAAACGGTTGGTTTGAATTTTGAAACATTCATTTTATAGATTTAATTTCCTTTTTAAATTCCTTTTATGAATATTCATTCCTTCGTTCGTTTAGACACGTAACCAGCAAAGCTTTCTGTTTTATCCCCTTTGGTAGTATATATATATATAGATGTCAAAATCATCAAAAAACGTACATGAGTTTTCTTCCTTTTCTCTCATCGGTGATAGCGTCAAACTATTTATAATTCAATGGGTTGGTTGCAAAGTACTACTGTAAACCATCGTTAAGTCATTTTATCCTGGGAAACATACGTCTATGACTCTCAAGCACCAAAGAGAAGGGCGATTTTAAAAATAAGAAAATTATGGACTCATACAAGACTCGACTCGCCTCGCCTTGCCTGTCATATCTTCCAGTTTCTTTTTGTCTGATGTTCTTGCAGGTATATAACTTTTTTATATAATCAAGATTCTTGCAATCCCTGGTTCTCGGTACTCAGGCTTGTAGTTACAGTTGTACTTACAGTAAGTAATCTAACATTTATTTTATAACAAAAGGCGATACATACTAGTCCATGATCTGATGTGATGGCAACCATGTTGAATAGCCAGCAGGCCACTTTCTCCAGCAACATCTTTCAATTTGCTGACAGTGACATTAAAAACCCATGGAACCCTAAACTTAATTCATGACTTCTTACACAAAAAGTTATCCAGTTTATTGGTTGAACTAGTGGTAGAAACCAAATTGGAACGAAACCGAAAAAGGTCATCGGTGGAGTGGAGTAGATAGTAGGTACTTACTACATGTAATGGGTACCTTCACCACCCTGAAGCTCAAAGATAGAGCTAGGGCAAGGACAATTCCCGTTAAGAAGCTCCTCAATCATTTGCAGTGCAAGTTTGTTTTCTTCAATGTCCGACATCTCGGTTCCGAATTCCGGGTTTGCCGATGGTGAAGTCGATTCTGATAAAGGCAATGCACCTTCTAAAGCATGGGCTTTATTCTTCTTCTTTTCCCCCGAATCAACTATCATAACCCAGCTGGAGCACTGCCCGGCCCCCTTCTGCCACACCCCTATGTGGGAATTCTCCGGGTCAAGCTTCAGGCATGTCAGCGACGGAGAACACACCTTGCTGCTTTTTCGGAGCTTCGCTTGTAGGATTTCGGAGAATTCATTGGTTGGTAAACGAGGTTTTGTGTTTTCTCTTGGAGTATCGGTCTGGGATACCGGGAAGTTGGTTTTTGCGTTCCGACCGTTCATTAGAACGGCGGCTTGGTCGTAGGCCCGAGCGGCTTCCTCCGCTGTTTCGAATGTGCCCAGCCACACCCTTCTTTTCCTGTCCACGACACACACAGGGAATATAAGGGCCGCCGGCTCGTTTGTTTACCATTTTTTCAAAACTGTTATTTGTTTTGAAAAATAAGAAAATCATAGATAACACAAAAAAGAGAAAATACTAAATTATGAGAATAAAATTAGTTTTCCTTGTAGAACATTAAAATTGTGTTTTTGGTGTTTTAAAAAACTGTTATCAAGAACAATCTCCAAAAATATAAATCAAATGAGTCCTAATTATTTGTTTGTTTATATTTTTTAAAAACTGTTTTTGAAAAACAAGAAATTTTGGTTTGATTTCCCATTTTTTTGTTTGAAAATAGGTGAAGAACATAAAAAAGCATTAAGTTTAAATATCAAAAACAGTTTTTAAATAACATTAAAATTAAGTTTTCTATGTTTTTAAAAACCATTCTAGGAACCAAACATGACATATGTGACCGATCAAAGAACATGAAAAAGTAATGAAAGATGTACATGACATGAATGTCATGGATATTGGAGGACGTACAACAAGGGGTGGCGGATTTCGGATACCCATGAGCCCCAATGACGCTGTCTGACACCTCTGAACTTCTGGGACTGTACCATGTTTGAGAGAGAGAGAGAGAGAGAGAGAGAGAGATTGAGAATAATTTTAATCCAGCCCATCCAACAAGATATAGAGCTGAGGAATCGGCGAAATCCAACATCATTGGAGGACGTTGTCGGCCGAGCAAACATTCAGTACAGTCCCTAATAAACCTTTTCACCAAACCCCATTCATTAATTTTAAAAAAATTAATGTGACAACTTGACCTCTATAAATAATCGTTGGAATCATTCATATTTAAATTTTTTATGTTTGAGGTGTAAAATAACCGTCACACCCAAAAACTCGGTTTTTACTCGTTAGTTTCTTCCAAAAAAAGGTTGTTAGAGGTTTTGTAATGAGAGGATCATGATCAAATTATATTACAATGGATCACACCAAACTAATTAACCAACATTAATAAAAATGAGGCGCACGCACAAAAAATGAGTAGGGTCAATGTATCTATATATGGGGGGAGCAGGTTATTGAATACCTCAGTGATAGATCAAAAGATGATGAAATATTTATGGTGGTTTTGAAGCCCATTATTCAAATTTCAAAGGACATTGGCAACTAAAATAGAGCTAAAAAAATTGGCAGTGGAGCAATGTGCAATGGCCTCCCCATGTGCAATCCCATGTGGTGGTCGGTCAGGAGCTGTAGCTACCTATCAAATCAGGTTCACAGTCTTTGTCTAGTCCTTACTACTGCTATGTGCTTATGATATACGTATCATGTGTCCTTTTTTTCTTTGCTGCTTCTTTCTCAACTGTTTTTGTTGACTACGGAATACACTATATAATGGCATGTGACTAAAAGTCCATACCACGATATAAGATGCGATGATGTGAAATAAAACCAACGATCCCAACTCTTCAACCGTTATTATCAGGTTCAGGTTCAGGTTCAAGATTATGGTAGTGCACACATGGTTTTTCATCCATCCACCCGATTTTGCTTTTTTATTGAACCTATATTCTTAAGAAAAGGCCATTGATAATGTCGAGTTCAAGTTCTCCGTAGATGCATTTTTACCTTTCACTCTCCAAATAATATGACACACTACATAGGGTATATGCATACATCAAATATCAAAGGAACGTTGTTGCACGAAGATTGAGCTTAAATCTCAAAAATATGTTTGTTTTTTTATGGTTTAAGGTGATATTAAAGCTTAATTTGACATGAAGTTATAAATTTGAATCATCCCATAATTTGCATCTTTATTTTTTCTTAATTAGGTGCGGAGCAGACACCGGTGGACGACGCTCATTCAAGGCCGCAATTGTGAAGAAAATCGACATGTGGCTTTTAATAACCTTTTTGTAAAATATTTTGGAATAATCTAGTTCTAACTTGTAATTTTATTATATATGCACGAGAGTTGTAATTAAACTCTTATGGGTAAATGGACCCAGAGTGGTCATTTAGTTGCTAACTCTACGGGTTCCAGTATATGGGACATAGTATTGTGGTATCGTATTTACCCGATATCGTGAGTTTCCGCGGAGTTCGTTTAGTCGAAGAACTCGGGTTTTTTTTTGGGCTATTGTAAAAATGGTTTTGGTCAAAATGGAAAAATGGTTTTTTAGAGACTGTTAGCCAATAAGATTTATTATATATCATGGGTTGGGTTAGGTTGCCCGAACCATTAGTCCAAAGCCCAACTCGAATTTAATTAGGGTTGATAAAACTAAAACCAAGCACAACCCAAATTACAAAAAAAAAATAGTGCCCAAGAATGCCCAAACATCGATAGATCAAGCGTGGTTGAGTTAATCATTCAGTTGGAGCCTCAATCTGCTATAAACAAGTTGGGTTTAAGTTTTAATTTTGCTTGGCTACCATTAGGTGGGAATATGGGTTTGGTCTGATGGGCCCGCCCATTTTGACCTAAAATTTATTAGATCGAACTTAGATTTTAGTGACCCGAATAGAACCCGAGCCTAATGGTAGCCATGACATAAAAATGTGTTAAAGAAACATGATATACATTTAAGCTTCAATCTTAGAAATTTATCACTTACAAATTATTGGGTGTACGCCTAAAGTCTCATATCGGTTAGGAATTAGGAGGATCATGAGTTAATGAGCATGGATGATATCTAATTAGTATGAGGTTTTTTGGGAGGAGCCCAAAAACAAAAATATAAAGGCTTAGGTCTAAAGTGGAAAATTTCATTCCAATGTGAGGAGGGATATGTCCATAAGTTTTCCAATAAATGGTATCAAAGTCGGGTTTAAGTTTTACCATGTGGGTAGATGCCGAACAAAATGTTATGCTAATCCCCTGACAAGTGGTGCTTCACATAATGTGTGTACCCAAAAGTAGTAAAAGACAAGAAAATCTTGATTTGAGGAGAGGTTGGAATGCATCCAAAGTCCCACGTTGGTTAGAAATTTGGAGGATCATGAATTAATAAGTATAAACAATATTCAATTGGGACAAGGCCTCTGGGAAGAAATCCAAAAACAAAACCATCATAAAGACCTCATGCCCAAAATAAGTAATATCATTCCAATGTGGGGGATAGGTATGTTAGGTTTTCCAACAAAAATGAGGGTCCACATTAAAAAGATGATCTCTAAACTTACAAGAGGACCTAATCTATCAACTCGAGTAAAAAAGAAGAGTATAATTGCTCTTAAGGCATGATAAAATTTGACAAGACACAAACTTGACACGCTTTTTATAGGTTTTGGTTGAGTATAATCGTATTTGAATAAAATCTGTGTTGACCCGCATAACTCGCTTAATGATTATTTTAATTAATATTTAACATACAATAACCTATTTAATATGTTATTTGTAATAAATATTGGTGAATTAATTATAATCTATATTATTTTAAATTATTAAATTAATAAACAAATTATGCATGTCATATCGTATCATGTAATTATTAATTAGATTGTGTTTGAATTTGTTATTTTTTACCTATTTATTATTTATATTATGTTTAGGTTAGTAAATAAAATAGAATATCTATTATTGACATGATCCAAACACGACCTACCAACACAAATTGCCACCCCTACTCTTACCCCAAGTGTCCAAAAGTCAATTGAAGTAGAGGTTCTCCCACAAGAGCAAAATTCGATTTTAGTCATTATGAAAGATAGTGTACATCTTTCCTACCAACGAACCATAGTTCTAGCTAATTGTTGTATATACATACCCAAATAGTAAAATGGTGGTCAAGAAGCATGCCAAAAGCGAAGAAAATAAAGGTGGAAGTACAAGCTTAAATAATTGTTGTGTCTCAAGACTACCAATACAAGAGTTTGGTTGCATGCACCTCTCATAATCTTTTCCAAGTTTCAACCCCACCTCTTTATTTATTTGTTCAATTTTTATCCAATCCTTGATATATAAAATGAAGAGACTCATTAGGCTAAAATTCCAAACCATAATATAATATATCATAAAATTGTTAACAATTTTTTTTTTTTTTTTTGTATTAATTAAAAGGGAAGGGTCCAAGTACGAGGTGAATTGATATTAAGGAATATTAAATAGAATATAATTGAAACCTTAATGTGATAAAAGCCCATGAATGGGATTTGGGAATAAAACCCTATCCTTAGCTTTTTAAAGTTGAAAAACTTGTTATAGTAAGAGTACCCAAGAATGGGAATTACATTATTGTTTGGGGGAGTAATGGACAATGATCAGTAGGGAGAAGCAATTAGTGAGATAAGGAGTGAGGAGAAAAAGAAGTGGATGAATAATTGGAGAAAGAGAAAGTAGAAGGATGAAGATTGTCAATGAGTCGGTTTTCATGTCCTGTGTCGGCATGGATCCCAATTTTGCCGATTTCAATTGATGCTGGTTGTTGGAAGTTAGAAGCCTTTCTTAATCATGTGTTGCTTGTAAATAACCTACTTTTTCTTTTCTTTTCTTTTCCATTTTTTGGTTTTTATTTTCAATTATTTCTAAAAAATAATTGAAAACAAATATTTTTAAGAAATAATTACCATGTTCTAAAAAGATTCTAGAAAAAAAATATATATTTTTATTAAAAAATTTACCAAATTTTCAATTCCTGGAAAACAATTCTTCAATGACTCTTACAATATTTCTCTTTTATGAATGCTTTCAAAAACACAAAGTTATGAGAAATAGTTTTCAAATGTTTTCTACAAATTTAAGTGTTCTCATATATATATATGATAATATATGTGAAATAGGCATCCAAATTCTTATCTATATAGGAGTTAGTATTTTTTATGGGTATGGTGTTACAAGTAAATAAGTAACTCCATCATTATGTAATTGAATATATGTATGAGTAATGGAGGGATAAACATTCATACTGTTAGATTAATGAAATGATAACCTCTGTAACTCTTTCATGTGGTTTAATTTGTATATAATGCATATGAGTAATAAAATATAAAATGCATAACCTATGAAGTTAAGTGTGTGCATTCAAGGTAGTAACCCATTATTGATACAAAATGATAGTGTTTAATGTTGTAACTCCCACATGGTTTTTGATGCAAAGACAAAGAGTTTTTATTTTTTATAAAGATTAAGGTCTCAACTCATACTCCCATACTATTTATGTTTTTTTATTGTTTTACTTATAACAACACACCATACTAATGACCCATCGACTTATATGAGAGTGTTGAGTTGAAGATTTAAACCAAAGAGGATTCATAAGGTAATAAACTCATTTCTAAGATGTCATTCTCTCATGAATCAAGGTATAAAGATCATCATTTTTTTTATCTTTTCATAAGGATTGTAGCTATTATGTTTATACATCTAAATTTGTTTTAATATAAAGTCGTTTATGTAAGAATAATCAGCGAAAGCAAGAATCATCATGTGATTTAGAATATTCAATTTAATTACTAAATTAATATAATCAGTCATATCTTACCTTTTGGATTTGCAGAGAAGTATGCACACAAGAACCGCAGATCTTCCAAACTATCCTCGAGGTGATGGAGCAGCGTGTGGACACTTGAATCACTAAGAAATGATTTTTCCTGCTATTCTCTAAAACTAATTCGATTCGCACTGTGTGGTCAGACATCTTACTCTATTTATAGAGTACAAACCCTTATCAATTAATAGCCATTTGGGCCTCCACACTCCAGGGCCCAAGTCCATGTGCGAACCCATTTAGTGTTTTAAACAACTTAGACTTAATCAGATAGAAAATCAACACCCTCCCACTCTGCCATAAAAACAAGTCCGAGTTCTTTTCAGAATTGTGATATCACGCCCACCATTTATCCCGAGCGCTAGTTTGGGATCCTACGGTTATCATTAATCAAGGCTCCCGAGCACTGCCGCTAAATTATCTAATCCGATGCTATTCCACTAAAGCCCAGACTGGTCTCCGAGATTAATATTAAACACAATATTTTCTCCTTTGTAAAATATCAATAATTAATCGATAAGATTTTCTATCAATCAATCAATTATTTATTCTCTTGATTTATCGCTTTCTAATGGATAAATGCACCTGGCCAGCCGACTTCATAACGCTCCAAGTATCGAAACATATTAAGAGGATATTTCATACAAATTCCATATTGTTTATTTCATACCAGTAATTAAATAATCTTGCTCCTAAATCATCAAGATATTGGTCGTTCAAATAGACCTCTACTATTGACAACTTAGAACAATAATCATTTAAATACCTATCTATAATAAACTCAGGATTGAGAGAAGAATAATAACGAAATATTGCTTGAGATTTATTTCCTTTAACATAAATTTAACTTTAAATAAATCTCACTTTGATCCTATTAATGCAAGCATAATTTACACCCATATTTTATAATAACCAAGACAGATTATTTCATAAAATATTGTGGTCTAAATAAAGCGCCCAACTTTATTTAATGATCAGATCTTATCTATTAATTATGAGAACCTATGATCATGTCTTCTATGAACGTATTCATATGATCATATACTCTACAATTAATTCGGACCTTATACACAAAATATCAGTGTGCACAATAATATGAAGAATACCTCATATTATATTAAAATTAAACTCATAAAATATAATAACACATTTGTCTTGTCTGGAAAACACAAATAAACTCCCACTTGCCTTAAAACAAGTCCGGTAGACTCTTAACACCCATATAATCTAAGATAAGCCAAAACTCGAATTGCAGTGTCTTATAAATGGGTCTGCTAAATTTTCCTCTGATGCTATTTTAGTAACCACTGTATCTCCTTAGATATTTGAGAATATGCTTCACTGCAATCCAATGTTCTTCTCCTGGATCGGATTGATACCAACTAACTATTCCCACTGCATAGTAGATATCTGGCCTGGTACATAACATGACATATATGAGACTACCTACTATCGAAGCAAAAGGTATCCTACTCATACATTCTTTTTGCTCAAGAGTTTTTGCACGCTTCCTTAGAAAGATTTAACTCCATGCTCATGGTAAAGTCTCCTCTCTTGGAATTTTCCATGCTGAACCTAGCTAGAATTTTATCTATATATAAACCTTGAGATAATGCCAACACCTTATTCTTCCGATTCTAGAGAAGCTCGATTCCAAGAATATAATGCTTCTCCCAAATCTTTCATATCAAATTGCTTTTGCAGCCATCCTTACACTCGATAACACCTCTATGTCGTTTTTCCGATTAGTAAAATGTCATCTACGTAAAGGACTTAGAAAACTACTTCTTGTACTTCGATCCTTTTGTAAACACAAGGTTCATTAGGACTTTTCAAAACCGTATAGTTATGGCTTGATCAAACCTAATGCTCCATTGATTCGCTTTAGTCCATGTCGGACCTTTCGTAACTTTATGTCATGTGTTCTCGTCTCTAGCTAAGAAACTTTCGTTGTCAGACGCAGATGTCCTCTCAAATCGCCATTTAAAAATGCTGTTTTACATCCATCTTCCAAATCTCGTATCTAGACTCTCAGCCTACAACTAAAAGAATCCGAATTGATTAAGCATGGCTATCGCGAAAGGTTTCTTCATAATCTATCCTCTTTGGTATAACCTTTTCCCACCACCCAAATTCAAGGTTTCTACCTTTCCCATATGGTCGCTTCTTTTTCTCAGATCCACTTACAAACTATATAGGTTTACCCCTTTCGTTCTACAAGAGACCGCATCGAAGTTAGAATACATATACTCCATCTCACGGTCCATGGCTTTGAGCCACTCCTGTGCATCAACATCCTCTAGTGCTTCTTTGTAATTTATGGGACTTTCCTTCATATCAATGGTTATAGCTTGGTACGATTCAATTCAACAAGAGATATCTCATGGTTTCATGGTCGTTTCCTCCCACTACGCCTCGAAGCTCCACCGGTTGTCAGGGTTTTACAAGAAGATCCTCTCATCATTTTGAATTTGATTTTCTGTTGTCTTGCTCCACTTGTATATCTACTGTTGTTCTACTATTTGTCCCCACTCAGGCTTATTCACCTTCGAAAGTATATTTTCATTTTCCCTCCGTTGAACACGCACTAGAAACAATGGCACAATAGGTCCAAATTCAAGTGGTTTAGGCGATTCTTGAGCTGAGTTAAGCTCCTCAAGAATTACCTTACTCTTAGTCTCGAAATTGTTTACATAGTCTTCCTCGAAAAATTTTATGCTAGTGCTCACTATAACTTTCTCTTCTCTGAGGAACTATAAGTTCCACCCCTCGCTCCTTTGCGCATCCAATAAACAACATACTCAAGACAGATTCCAACTATGTGGTTCCTTTCAAGACATGCACTGAAAGCACCCCAAATACGAATATGGTTTAAAACTAGGCTTATGCTCGCTCCACACCCACTGGTGTCTTAGAAACCGACTTGGGAAGGAATCAAGTTCAATAAGTATGTAGCGTTTCTAGCAAATCCTCAAAACAATATGTAGATGAATAAACTTAAGCACTGATCTCACCATGTCTAGGAGAGTTCGATTCTTTCTCAAGAACTCCATTTTGTCGAGGTGTTCCAAGGGTCGACAGTCAGAACTATCCCCTGAAGTTAAGTAAAACTTAAACTCCGCATAGGCATTCACCGCCTTGGTCGACTGGGAAGTCATTGATATGGACACCTAATTGCTTTTCTTCCGCTCTCAAATTCTTTATATTCTCGAATTTATCAAAAGTTTTGACTTTTGGCGCATTAGGTAAACAAACTATATCTTGAGTAGTCATCCGAAAGCGACAAAATACTCCATACTCCACCGGGCCAACACATCAGCCGCATACACGCACATGCACCAATTCCAATGGTTTGGTCAAGGCTGACATCCTTAGGGCTCAAGGGCCTTCGTCATTTTACCTTCCAAACAGATTCATATATTGGTATAGGATTCAAATGCTAGGAATATAAAATCCCACTTTTCACCAAACCATGTATCCTATTAGACGACCGCAAATGCTAAAGGTAAGTTTCATTTGATACTTTCCTTTTCTTATAAGGTGATTATGTTCATTTTCAACAATTTCAATGGCAATTATATCATAGGACAAGGGACTTAAAATAAAGATTATTCATAAGATCAACGAACTATTAAAAGAAGATTTACTTTATTGAAACCGAGGAATTAAATCAGATCACAAACTGTGGTTCAACTAAACAACTGACATAAACCAAATTCCTCTTAAAATTCGGAGCAAATAAACAATCTTCTAAACATAAAGTCCTATTATTCTCAAAAATAAAACAACTAGTCCTATGGCCTTTACAGAGATTAGCTCTCTGTTCCCAAGTTTCAAGTATCTTTGTCCTTCTTCAATAGACGTGCCATGTTTGAACCACTGCAAAGAGTAACAAACATGATTAGTAGCTCCTGAATCAATGATCCATTTATCATTAAAATTCTCCACTAAACAAGCCTCAACAACATGTAAATCACCCATACCTAGCTTTTTATGGCCTTAAAAATTTCGTTTGTTCTTGTCCGTGACTAGCACTTCGCTTTCTGGGCTTCTTCATTGCGCTCACGGTAACTGTATCACGCCTTCTTTTTCTTTGTTCTTGTTTCCACCCTTAGGTTTCCTTTAAGTTTAACATAAACTTCCAAAATTGATATCAAGCTCGGGTTTTCGAGAGACTGTCAAAGACTTCAAGCTCATGCATCAATTGATTCTGAGTCGTGACCATCTTATGCATATTGTAATTGACTTGAACTTATTGAAATGTTTAGGCAAGTGGATTGCAAGATGAGAGATCTATCTTCATCTCCTTTGAAGTTTTGCCTATCACTCCGCCGATCGATATGTGAAATCATTGCCAAACAATGATCCTTCATACGCCAACGCCATAATGCGTGTGTTAATCAAACTGCTGATAGCAAACATTTCCATGGGCAAAGATTTTTAGCAAACATCCTTCGAGAGTCCGGAGCATTTCTAATTCAATCACGAGGTTACCGCCTCAACGACCCACAACAATCGGGCAAGAATATAACACCGGGCGAAGTGTTTGTATCTCCCAAGTCAAGGCGGTTCTCGCTTTTGTTATATCATTACACCAGCTTCCTGATAGCCGGGCTTAAGCGGTATCCAGCAGACAAACTTGATTTTCTCTATAATCCGTAACGATGTATAAGTTCGCTTTCCAATCTTCAAAGTTATTTCCATCCAAATGGCTTTTTTATCCAAAATCATAGCTAAAGGGTTGAAAGATGCTATTTTCTGCTGTTTATCAGGAACATATATTATGTGGGGCAATAAACATATATTTAGTGTAAATCCAAAACAAAAATATATTTGTTGTTTATTGTAAACACAATTTAGTTTCCATAATAAAATGCTCACTGCAGCAAGAATTTTATAAACAAATCAAACTTGATCATAAAATGAATAGTATCCAACCAAGTTGGGTCCCAAAAAATCAGGTCACTTACCTGACTACTTACATCCCAATCTTCTTAGATGTAACCTTCCTAGATCATACACTTTCATTTCAATCATTGTTCATATGGCCCATAATAATATTATTAGAGCCTCGTTGGGAGGTTAATAAAATTATCGTGGTTTTTGAATCCTTGTTTAATTTTAAAATTCTCTTAATCTCTAAGAGTTGCCTGTATGGACCTGGGCCAATCTAATTAAGATTTTAAATTATTTGTGGGTCCAATCCAATGTTCCGATCATGATTATCCCGATGGGCTTCATGACCATTTTATTACTTGGACCTACAAAAATTAAAGGATTTTCTATAATTATATTTATCTAGATTTTTAAAAAAAAATCAAATTTTAATTATGCACACATGTATATCATTGATCCAGACAATATGGCACCACTACTTATATGTCGTTATCACAACTAAAGCATGTTACCAAATATAATTTAATCATCCATGAATAAAAATAATATATGAATAAATATAATTAAAATTTCAATCCATGGTTTTCCTAAGAAAAGAAAAAATAAAACACAAGCCCACAACACTGGTTCTACTTTATTAATCCCGCCCGGGCCTTTGGTCCAAATTTCATCCATTCGTTCAATTTTGACTCGGCATGGAGGCCTGAAATCAAGAGAGATTTGAGTTAAAACTCCAAAACTCTAAAACACACAACATGAAACTCTGGGGCCGTTAAAGCCATCGCTGGCCGTGTGTCGCCACCCGAAAGGAGCCACCCATGGGAGCTGGGCTGGACGTCTGAGAGAAGTCTCAGAAATCGGCCGCTAAACCCTCTCCACACGGCCGAGCGATATACAGAAGCCCACTACAAACGCCAGGGGCTGCGCCTGGGTCCTGGAGGTGATTTGCCTCGAAATTTGTCCTAAGAAGATCACATCTTTCTCGCGCTTCTAACTCCTGCATTGCCTGACACTTTGACGTTCAGAAATTTCTCCGCAAAGAACTCAAACAAATTTCGCGTGTACGTTGTTCTCCGCTGTTTTTCTTCACTTCGTTTCATTAGTCTTCAAAATTTTACAAAAATAATCCTATAAATTCTAATAAATGGTGTACAAGAATTCTAGATGATGTGAAAAACAAATCTATGAAACCTAATCTCGACAAATTTTGTTACAAACCAATGAAATACACGTAAACTCTACCACATCAAGGGCAAACCACAATTATCGAAAAGTAACCATCCATAAACAAAAATCATATTAAACATGCAAACATGCGAACTAACAACATAGAAACCTAGGTGCCATATTGCTAATCAAACACCAAAATGCATGAAATTGTTTAGATCAAATTCTCAGAAAATTTAATCACACACATGCTCCGATACTCATTTGTAGAATAATCAGCCATAAGAATCACTACGATTTAGAATTATTCAATTTAATTACTAAAACTACATAAACCGCTAGATCTTATCTTGTGGATTTGCATAGTGCATGCATAATAAAAGAACCGCAGATCTTCCAAACTATCCTCGAGGTGATGGAGGCCATGGCGCTTTGAATCAATTGGGAGAAATGATTTCTTTCTCCTCGCTATTCTCTAAAACTAATTCAACTGCATCTGGGGGTTGCATTATCTTACTCATTTATGCAGCATAAACCCTGTAATACGACAGCCATTTGAGCCTCCACATCTAGGCCCAAGTCCATTAACCTATTTAAAGGTTTTTAAACAACTCGACTCGTCAGATAAAGAAAAATCCAACAGCTTCCAATTTCTTAAGTTTTTGATCACTACTTATTGATTCACTTTCAATTTGCTCTTATAACCTGTTTAGTAAAGATTCTTAATTAACTACTATTAACTCTTTTTATTTGTTTATTTACTTTGTCCTTTTATCTAAATTAAATAAATTAATAGGTTAAAAATGGTAAAATAATCCAATCAAACACATTGTCCTCACTGTCATGGAACCATCAGTGCAACCCTCTAGTGGGGTTTCAGAGATTCTCATAATCTCACTCCATTACTAAATGAGTGTTTGGTGATGACTGATAAGAACATGCTGTGGATTGGTAAGATGAGTACTGGTGACTCTAGTTTTGCTTCGGAAGACTTTTTTGGGCAAGAAAGTTCGAAGACAATGAATGGGAAGGCATCGAATTGACGAGGAATATGGTATAAATTTCCCCTAAAATTTCTTTAATATTTTTTAAGGAAGATACTGTAATTTTTCCTCAACATTTTTCTTCCTATTTTTCCCTTATGTTGTGTTGTTTTCCATATCATTCAAACCATAAAAATTTATTTTCCTCCGTATTTTTTTTTCTCTCCCTAACATTTTTTCGGATTTCAAACATAACCAAAGGAAAAAAAAATAAAGATAATGCATAGTAACGGAGCCACCACAGGAAACTTCATACCTATATGTCTCCCCTAGCTTTAAGATATGCCATTGAATTAGTTTTTTCCTACCATAGAGCTATAGAATACTCAACACTTTTTTTATTCTATATTTTATGAACATTATAATCTTAATTTTTCATTTTCTTTCTTTTTGTCTTTAACTTATTTTATTCAATTAAATATTTTAAACTTTTGATTTTTTCTGTTTTGGTTTTTCTTAATTTACTTGTTGAACCATGTCTAAATTTTTATTTTTTCTTATTTTTATGTCTGACTTTATTTTTATTCAATCAAGTGTTTTAACTTGTAATATTTGTTTTGATCAAGTAAGCCTTTATTAATAAAAACCTATTAGATATTCTAATTATAAAAAATAATCAAACATATTCATGTCATATAAAATAATGAAATTATTTAACTAACCTTCAATAAGGTGAAATGTAATATTATCCTTTCCACATGCACTAGGGTTTTTATCATCTATTTGTTGCAATGAAAAGAAATTTATAAAATTAGCTACTATAGAATTGAGATAAAAATTAAAAAAAATTCCTAAAAAATAAAACACAACAATTTAAAAAACAAATTTTAATTATTTTTACTTGTTTTCTAAGTATTATGTGAAAAAAAATTAGATATGAATAATTAAAAATAAAACATTAGATATTAAAACTATTTTTAAAATAATGAAAAGATTTATTTTTTATCCATTTATAGCAACCAATTTAATCAATTTCTTTTATATGATAATAAACATATAACCCTAACGTTGAAAGAATAATATTATCCTTTAACATCTTTAAGTAATTTCATCATTTTAATTTATATGATAAGAATGTTATTTTGATACATTTTTTGCTTATTCAAAAATACTAATAAGTTTTGATTAGTCATAAAGCACAAAAATTAAGAGTTAAAATACTTGATTTAATAAAAATAAAGTTGAGACACCAAAATCGAAAAGTTTAGACACTTGATTGAAGAAACATAAAATTGAGACGCCAAAATAAAATTAAAAATTAAAAATTAAAACAATTGATTGAAAAAAAAATAAAGTTGAAATATCAAAATAAAAAAATTAGAAAATTTAGACATTTGATTGAATAAAAATAAAGTTAAGACACCAAAATATAAAAAATAAAAAAGTTGAAACACCATTTATGTAATTAACCCAATTTTTATATATGCTCTCCCCTCCTCCATTTATGATGTGCCATTGAATTAGTTTTTTATCGCTATGGTGCCTTTAATCCTGGCAATATTATAAAAAAATACAGCTTTAAAATGATTTTCTTATATTTACTTTATCAGAAAATAGCAAATCAATCAAGATTCAAATTTATATATTTTGGGCTTAGTCCTTATGTGGGATAGAGAAAAACAAATAAACGAATGAACAAACATATATATCACTTTATTGTTTAAACCCATTTTTACTTTTCTTCCAAATTCTTTCTTTCCTTCACTTTTCTCTTTCTTCTTCTCTCTCTCCCATTTTTTTCTTACTTTCCGATTTACAAATGAAAAAGCCTAATGGTCTATTAAAACTTTTCCCAAAACAATTCTCCTTCCTACAATTGAGAAATTTGAGCCAAGGTATAACTTATTATACTAAGAGCATCTCAAAAAGGAAATCTCTATTTTTCACTCCAAATTGGCACTTTATGAGGACCTGGCAGCAAAATGATAGATTACTATTAATAATATTAGTTTCGATGTTCAGACTTTATTGATTCTGATAACCATACTATCACACCACAGCTGTCTCTACAAATTTAGTTATGCACAATCTAATCCATAGCTTGACATTCTATGATAATCAAATTTCACGATTTCTCAATAAGAAATTGACGACACATGACACAAGGGACACGTACATGTGGCACCAAACAAGTGACATCAGCAGTACATAGCTACAATATGGCACACACATCTTACCATAGATGAAGTAGATGGACATGGCATGATGACGCTACAAACAATAATGACGGCAGCAAAGGTGTCCTACACCAGATCAAAGTGAGTTCGTGGAATGAGAAGGAAAGAGGAAAGCAGAAAGGAAGGAAAAATGGTAGGAAGTCCGCTTTCCACTAAGTTTCAGTTCTAAATCAATGCAGAGTTTATTTACAAAGGAGTTTGACCACCATGAGGGGTTCTCTCCTACTCTAGCTGGGGTCCTCGTTTGCTGGTCATTCAATGGCCATGAGGTGTAGCCCTAACGTGGGGTCGGGTTCAAGAACGCTTGTGAGATTCAAACCCAGAATTGCTGACCAGCCGGTCCTCGCTTCAGAACTACTACAGTTGTACTTGGCCGAAAATACAGCCTGAAAGTATGGTGATTTTACAAATAATGAGATGGAACGATACGCCGAATCGTGGTGTACTGCTTTTGGGTCCTGGTATGAAGATCCGGGGCTTTTGCGTGTTATTGCTTTATCAAATGACATGCAAGTGTGTGAAAATCATGTGGATATATAATCGATGTATTTACATAAGGCTATGGATGTAAATTGTATGTTGTAAATTATGATTATTCAAGGACTGTAAATGTTGTATGTAGTTTCATCATACGTAATATTGAAATGAATTATGTGCAATGACATTTTGCATTGCATATGCACAGGATAATGCGTGAAACGAAAGAGTGCATGGTATAAAAAACACTTATTTGTGTTTAAATCTGTGCCTTGAAAGAAACGATGTCCTAGAGTTGCACGGTTTGAAATTATGTGTCGGGTGGTAACAAGAAGGAATAGACACCCCCTCAAGTGAAAGGCCTATATTCTTGGTCAAACATATGCATCAAGCGGTGAAAGTCCGTGAAAGTGTCGGAAGGTGTACGACGCTTGCGGTAAAACCCTGGAAAGCTCATTACCCACAAAAGACACATGGCTTTTGAATAAATCGGTTTTTCAGAGATTGTCCAAGGAATTGAAATATAAAACAAAAATATTTTGTTTTGAAAATGAAGTTTGTTTTCATACATGACGTGTGCATGTGTGAGGGAGTCAGTGAGGGCTTGGGACATTAGCATGACATGAGAGCATTCATGTAGAAATGCATATGTTTTGCTTAATGTGTGACACCCCAAATCCCGGGGGTCTTTTTTTTTTTCTTTCACAGGTAACCTTCAACAAGCTATATAATAACCTCATTCACGCATATTCATGTGTCACTCATTTATTAAGCAATGACACATAACAGTCCATCTCATTCAAGATTCTAGTAATTAGTGCACTTAGTGCAATGATCAATTTTTCAGAAACTATGTGAGCACCAAATGCCATCCAAAGGCATATGATTAGATTCTAGACTCAGAGATCTTTCCATAGAGTCCAAGAACGTGCAAAGGACTTGGACCCGAGAAGTTATGGTCCTCGAGTTGGCGTTGCCAGTATCATTCCCTAGACGAGGTCGGCTCGGCCAAAGGAGGTCAGCTCGGCCAGAAGAGGTCGGTTCGGCTATATTTGAGCACTAAATGCCATCCACAGGCATTTGGTCAAATTCTAGACTCAAATAGCTTTCCACTTAGGATCTAGAACACACAGAAAGCGGACTTGGGCGAGGAAGTTATGGTCATCGAAGTTGGCGCTTCGCGAGCGGCAAGCGACATGCGAGATCCCTCTGAATTTCTACTGTATTTCATCTTTTTCGAATAAAATATGAGGCTAGATCATATTGATCCATATATGTGGATTTTGGAGCTCAAAGGGCTTTCCATAAGTCTCTGAGCGCGTGAAACGGACCGGTTCGAAGTTATGGTCGTCGAGAAGTTGGCACGAAAACCGAGCTCATTCCTCTTGAGCTCGACCGGAAGAGGCGCGAGGGTCGGCTCATGCGGAGAGCTCGGCCCGCGGCTCATGTTGGAGGCTCATCCCAGCCTCATGCAGGAGGAGCTCGGCCACGGCTCATGCGGAGGCTCGGCCACAACTCATGCGGGAGGCTTCGGCCATGACTCATGCGGAGGCTCGGCTACGACGAGAGGTCGGTTAATTTAGAGATAGGCTCGTCCACGGCTCATCCTCTCAGACCCTTCTAAAAGGCCATAACTTGGGCTGTAGAGGTTCGATTTGGGTGATTCAAAAGCCTACATCAAGCTTACTGATGGGGCTACAATATACCAGAAGGAAATAGGGCCAAATTTCCTTTAATTGCCAACAAAAAATCAGTCTTAAAGTTCAGCTAATGCATAGGATCGAAATAAAGCGACTTCCTATGATTCAGACGCAACCAAACATCCCCTCAAGTCAAGACACAGCCCTTACCAAATTGTAAACATATGAACTGAGTACAATTTATCTCACACTATATCTATAGAAGCTGGATAACAGGTCGGTATATAACAAAATCGAGGTTTACGCAGACTTTTACAAAATACATAACAAACCATCTTTGACCTTCTTCTCAGCTAAGGCCTCATGGAAGTGCCTTCTCTTGAGGTATCTTTCCGTCACATAAAATGTTTTACAACGGGGTGTGTCTTACGATGAGAAAAGTCTCTACAGGGGCTACTCCTCTAAGTGCACATCTGATAGCATAATCGCAAATCATTCACACATTCATATAAAATATGCATATCTCTATATGAATGTCATGTCATGCCAGTTTCAGTCCTCATAGGCTCCTGTCCCAATTGTATTATATGAAAGTGTTTTCAGTAAGCTTTTGTTTTTTTTAAATCCCGCTGGACCACCTCAGGGAGTATCAAACCATTGAATGCATCCGATAACCCTTTTGTTGAATGACCCCTCAGATAGAGTTCATTGGACAAACATAGATATAATTTATTGGACAATCCTCAGAAATATTTATTGGACAACCCTCAGATATAATTTATTGGACAACCATAAAGAACCCATTTTATTCATGCACTCACGATTTACGTGATGTACGCAGTGTACATGCGATGATAATGTCCTTTGCATAATATCTCATGTTATGCATGCGAAAACTACATGCAACGATTATATTGTGCTTCATCTCAAGCATCATGTTAATATATCAAGCATGAGTATATCAACATCAATATTCACAAAATCTACATATTATTCAAACAAGCAATAACACACAACAAGATCATCATCCGTTCACATGGCGGCAAAATCGGTTCGAGCTATGATTGGAAACTATAAAACACGGACTAAAAATCGGATCCCACAATAACGATTTAATCATTTGTTCTTTGAACCATTACATCACCCCGGGGCTACACCTCATAGCCATGTCATGGCTCTGAAATGAATTAATCGAGTAGGAAGGGGAACCCTACCTCTTAAGGCGTAGATCATTCAACTCTTTGCAGCTCCTGCGTTCGTAAATCGAGGCTAGCAGTTCTCTTTCCTTTTTCATTCTCTTCCCCCTTTTATTTTTTTCCCCTTTTTCTCTTTTATTTCTCTTCCATTCCACCGAACATATTTGTCTTCGGTGGAGAAGACTTCCCTAGGTGTAGAACACCTCATGCTTCCTTTGACACTAAGCATGCCACATGTCACCATATCCCACTTCCTTGTCACTATCTTGCATGCATGATTTAAACTTGACACTTGGCCTCCACTAATCGTACTTACCTGTCCTCGAAGTGCCACATGGCATGCAATCCTCATGCCATGTGTCACTTTCTCTGATTAGGTAATTCACTTGAAGTATGTGAAATTAGTATTTGAATTAATCAGATTATTGTGTACCTAGATTTCACGAGGCCGAACTCAGCGGTGTGATCTGTGTAGATCATCAGGATCTGAGAAATTCACCGGGTTTGTTTGCAACTTTGTATCTATCGTTTTACTTTATCCGAGGGTCTCACATAGTAATTTGATAAATGTTAAGTGGCATTGCATATTAACTTAGGTGAGAGTAGTCCTTGTGGGAGAATTTCTCGGGCATTGCTCAATGCAGTCATTAGGAAAATCATTTCGGGTGTTGGGGTCCACGGGAGATGAAACTTCGTAAAGTTGTAGTGGTGAAGAAGGCCGTATCTGGCTTATTTTGTATTTTGTACAATTACGAATGGTGATCCAGGTTTACGGTATGTAAAAGGAAGGAGTCACCAATAAAACTCATTCACGAAATTGTTCGTGCGGGTTTAACGGTTTTTCTTTCCAGATTTTTGTGTTGCCTTTATTGTGCAAAAGTCATGTGTTAATTTTATAGTGTTTTGGGAAAGAGCTGGAGGTCTGGGATGGCCATAAGGTTGTTGCGAGGCTTAAGGTGGTACAGATCAGCGATAAGATTTACGAATTACGCGCGGTGTTTGATCTATGTCTTAATGAGGTTCCCAATAATACGACATAGTTCTCGAGCAGGCGGTGCTAGGTCATGACATAGTCTTTCCATGTCGCAACAGTGTTTTGTTTCTCTATCGTGATAGTGTTTTGTTTCTCTGTCGTGACAATGTCACGACAGAGGTTTCCTTGTCGCGACCGAGACGGCCACGATAAGAGGTCAAGTGTCGCACCCTTCATGTTGCGACAAAGTAATTTATGTCCTGATAGAGTTTGATCAGGGCTAAGGGTTTTTATGTCGCGACAAGCGATTTACCATGTAGCGAATTCGACCTTGGCGAGCTTGCTTAATCGCGACAAAAATTCCTTTGCCATTGTGAGGTTTGGCGCCTGGTAGAGAGAGATTTCATGTCGTGACGGAGAATTTGATGTCGTGACAGGGTTGAACAAGACCAATAATTTTTCTGTTACGACAGAGAAGGCTAGGCAAGCGCGACAGACACGACTAGGCGCTCACGATAGAGGTTCTCTGTCGTGATAGAGATTTCTCTATTGCGACAGACTTCTTACAGTGGTAAAAAAAAAAAAAAAGGAGGGACCCTCGGGATTTGAGGCGTCACATCTTCTCTATATTTAGAGATGATGGAACCCCCATTTTAGAGACTCAACTCCAAAAAGCAATCTCTATTTTCAACTCCAAATCAATATTCATCCTCAAACATTCATTTTTTAAAATTAGAATATTTTAAGAATATAATATATTAAATAATTTTATTTATATTTAAATATAAATATTAAATTATATTAAATAAATAAAATTGTAATAAATAAAAATATATTTAAAACCTAAAAATGCATTTTAAACTAATAAATATTATATTATAGAGCATCATATTACATTAGAAAATAAAGCAACAATCTTTATATTATACAGTATCATATTGAACTCTTCAATATGAATTTGTATCAAGGTATAAGTTATTATACTAAGAGCATCTCCAAAAGGAAATATCTATTTTTCACTCCAAATTGGCATCTTTTCTATATTTAGAGATGATGAAACCCACATTTTAGAGACCCAACTCCAAAAAGCAATCTCTATTTTCAACTCTAAATCATTATTCATTCTTCAAACGTTTATTTTTAAAAATTAGAATATTTTAAGAATATAATATATGAAATAATTTTATTTATATTTAAATATAAATATAAAATAATATTAAATAAATAAAAATATACTAAAAACCTAAAAATGCATTTTAAACTAATAAATATTATATTATAGAGCATTATATTACATTAGAAAATAAAGCAACAATCTTTATATTATACAGTATCATATTGGACTCTTCAATATGAATTTGTATTTTTTTTCTAAGAAATCATTGTATTAATTAATTAAAATTTTAATGTTTTATTATATCTAACTCCAACCAACAATCTCTATTTTCAATATAAGTAAAAATAATATAAATGTGTTATATCATTGTCAAAAAAATAATTTTAATAAAAATTGAATTATTTAAATTTATTTATTTTAAGAAAAAATTAGAAATTATTAAAAATAAAAATTAATACTATAAAATCAATATATTAAAATCATTTTACAATATTACATATGAAAAGTAATTCAATATTAATAAAATAATAAATAATAAATATAAGTATGTCAAAAATAAAAATATAAATAAAATAATTATTTTATTATTATGATAATAAAATAATGAAATAATAGTAATTATAATAATAAAATAATAGAATAATTAGCATTAAGATGTTAGACATCATCTCTATATTTAGACATGTGAATAGTGAATCTCCAAATATGAAGATGCACTATTCATGTCTTTATTTTAGATATCAAATTAATCTAATGCAAATTCTTTATATATGTACTAATTGTAACTCAAAAAAAAAAAAAAACTTTAATTTATATCCCTTTGTCGTTAAGAGTTAGAAAACTTAATCTAAAAGCTGGGAAACCCAACGAAAAGAAAAACTCGACCTGCGATTTAGGTTTATGTATTTAAATATTATTAAAATGTTACATGAATAAAGGATAAAATCTATATTTTATTCAAATTTTAAAATTTATTACTCATAATAATTGTTTATATTTAAATTTAACTTTCTTATTGAATAACAAATTATTTGTTAAAACTGTATTACCATTATATTCTTAGTTAATATAATATTTTTAAATATATTATGATTAATGAATATATTAGAATATGTTTTATTAAATTTTGTATTAATCACATTTTATATTTTTATACTACTAAATTATAATACATAAACAAAAATTAAGCTACCAGCCTGATAATGCATATAAGACGGATAATTTTTAACTAGATATGAATTATTTTACTTCTTATTTTATGAATATTAAATGTTGAATTTAAACATCCTATTTGATTGTAATTTTAGTTTTTTCGAAAAAAAAAATAATATTTATTTGAAAAACATTCACGGACAAAACAAAAAACATTTCGAATAGAAACAATGGAAATGCAATAAAAGAAACATATATCCAAAATTACATGGATATATCTTTCTAGTAGTAGGATTATAGATGGGAGAGGGAAATTTTGGTTATTTCCACACCATACATGTGATGACACACTTATTTTACGAGGCTAACAAAAAGATGGGTTAAAGTATCTAGCTGGATTTTGATGTGGTTCAGCGGCTATCGAAGATTGAAAATTAACTTAAACAAAGCGAAATCATTCCAATGAGTCCCGGTGGACAATGCGGAGGAGTTAGGCCAATGAGTTGAGGCGTAAATTGGATCCTTCCCTACTTCCTACTTGGGCCTTCCCTGAGTGTAGCGTAAGGCGATAGGAATATGGGACTCGATAGAAGAGATTTGAAGAGGTTAGCTATGGAAGATTCGGTATATCTCTAGGGTGGGCGGGCCACGCTCATTACGTAGTACCTTGTCGATCTTGAATTTATTATCTCTCTCTTAGAATGCCACGAAGGTTTGTCTTGGGTGGAAAAGATCGAAGGCGGAGTTTCTCGGGCGGGCGGTAGATCGGGTAAGATGGGCGCGGTGTGTATGGATAAGGCAGGTGGCATCGGGATCAAAACTTCTCTTTGATGAATAAGGCGTTGCTCGGCAAAGTGATTTGCCCGGTTTGCCAACGAAAGGAACTCGCTTTGGAGGAAGGTTATTTGCAGTAAATTTGGCGAGTCTAGAGGTGGCTGGCATACCAGTGATATCAGAGGCGGTTATGGGTCCAGTTTATGGAAGGATATCAGGAAATAATGGCCGGTTTCGAACTCGGTCTTTATATGAGGATGGTAGAATCAATACGGAAGGATGTCTGGTGTGGAGAGGAGGTGTTGTGTGTTAGTATCTGTGCTTTTAATTTAGCGCGAATAAGGAAGTAGGGTGGTAACATGTGGGATAGCGAGGGAGAGGCTGGGATGGTCCCCAATCTTAAGGCTCTGATGATTGGGAGATTGAAGAGATGAAAGATTTCTTCAAAACTCTTCCGATCATTTTAGACCAACGGGTGAGACATGCTTTACTAAAGGAAGTAAAGCGAGGAGTTTCGATTAAGGTAATGTATAAAGGGTATGACTTATCCCAGCTTGTGATTTTCCCACCGTTTGATCACGGAATTCGATGGTGCAGGTAAAATGGGAATCTTATCTTGGGAAATTTGCGTAGGGTAATCTTCCTTTGGATAATCTTAAGCCTTGGAAGGTATGGCTTTGGCTAACAGATGCTTTACGTGCGGGAAGGGACGAGGGAGGCAAGTAGATCAACAACGATCCCGTTGCAAAAGTGCAAAAATGTTGTAGGACTTGTTTACGTCAATGGTGGGGATTAGTTAGGTGTTCCCCGCGATCGGTCGCCGTGCCGCACCCAGCGGCAGGTGTCGCGGGTGGAAGAGCGGAAAAAATATGGGCGGCAACTCACGCCGTGTCTGTTTTGGACTCTACGGCATGCTAAACGGGATGGCGTTAACGAAAACTCTGCGCGACCGAGAGGATTATTAGTTTTATCTCTGAATTTATGGACTTGGGCTAACCTATATAGCGCTAATTCAAAATCTGTTTTAGATTTCCTCGCTTAGTTGGGGTGTAGGTAGGTTTTCGTTTGCCTTGTTGAGCTTTTCACGGTTGTCCACGTCCACGTGTACTCCTAAGATTTTTCTTTTATAATACTTGATTCTTGATCAAAAAATATATATATCAAGAATTACATAATTTCTTGTCTAAGGGTGCTGTCTCTCCAAGATCAGTCTGGGTGGAGCCTATCCCCAGATCTGGATGGACAAAGCCCATACAAGTGACCCAATTCCACCGTAAGCCCATACAAGTGACCCAATTCCCCCGTAAGCCCAAAGGTCAGGCCCAAGTTCTAGTTGGGCCATGCACTCTGAACAAAAACTCTAGGCCGCAACGTCCTAACCTACCATTCAAACGTTAACTTCCATTCTTCAGGAGGGAAAGAAAATGAAAAAACAACAGAACATTTTCTTCGCTAATAAGCAACTTTCATATAACTGTACGGGCGCATCAGCTCCGCACAGCCCACAGCTCAGCCGTGATGCTCAAAGGCAAACTCAAGCTCCCGGAGGTGGCTCGCCGAGCCTTCCCGGACCGCCTGGGCAGCTTGGTCATGGGCTTTGACGATAAGGACTATGAAAATGGAGGATCGGATCTGGTACTTGGGTCTGGTGAAGAACTCGAGACGTTTGAACCCAACGGGTTTGGATTGGACAGGGAGAGTGACGAGGAAGAGGAACGCAAGTCCAGTGACGAATCGGATTGGAGAATCCGGCAGAGATTGGATAAAGATGGTGCCAATTCTGTTTCGGCGTCTGAAATTTTCGCAGCAGATGAGAAAAGGTCGAATATTGCGTTTGAGGTGAGATTGTTGGGCGGTTATTCAAGAGCTGGTTAATTTGATTGTGATAGATTGGAATTATTGGATTAATTTGATTATTATATGCTTTAATGGAATTAGTGGTTTGACTTTGTTTGGTAGAGTTTTCTTGGCATGTTTATGGGTGAACTATCTGGGGTTTAGGCGGAATGTAGCGAAAATTAAGATTCTCCCTTTTGTCTGTTTGGTTGCTGAGACAATGTAGGATAAAGGGTTGAATGTTATGCTTTCCTTTATTTTATATAACAGTGAAAGAACTTTCAATCATTCATATTCTTTTATTCTACTCCATTTTCTTAGCAACCAAAATGGAGGATTTGGGATTTTATGTTTGTTCATTTCATGGCTGTAAGTAAATATGTTGTTTTGACTTCATCTCTGTAAGCAGCTTTCTCAGAAGGAGATAAACTTGGAAAAGTTGCAAAGACTTGCTACTTTAGGGCTTCCTGATGGAGGAGGTCTGCGGGCAACAGCTTGGAAGGTTAGGGTACTCTTGTTCCGTAGGTTTTTTCTATTCATTCACTCGTACAGTCGTACTTCAACTATGTTTAGTTTACAAAAAGTATAGGGGAAAGAAACAAAGACTAGACGAAAACAATTTTATTAAAACTAATTTTTAAATTATTTAACTTTTATATAGAAGTGCAAATAGTGACGAAGCTAGGATTTAGTTTCAAGGGGCATGTTTAAGTTGCATAAGTTTGACAAGCATTAATGAATGAGTGTTATAGCCCAATGATTCAGTATTAATGGATTTTCAGGGGACATAGGCTTGCTCTGAGGTTCGAGTCTCCTTGGGTGTAAAGAATTTGAAATAGTGTGTAAAAACGAGTTTACATACTAAGTAAAAACGATTGTAAAAAATTCACAAGACCTCCTTGGGTACTGATGGATTTACAATCGTTAAAAAATTTCCCCTTTACACTCAAGGAGACTCGAACCTGAAAGCAAGCCTATACCTCACTAGAAAATCCATTGACATTGAACCATTGGGCTATAGCCCTTTTACATTAATGTTTGCCAAACTAACGCAACTTACGATATGAAAGTGCGTAGAACTTAAACTCTTTAGCAATTGTAATAGAACCCTAAGATATGAAAGCCATTTATAATGACAATTAAACAGCTGGTAGTTTTTGTGCCTTGATATCCCTTTTCTGTGTTTGTTCCTTATGCTTTTATGGATCCAAAAAGCCATCGCAATATATAGGAAGGAGAACACTTGAGATTTTTTTATTAAGAACCTTCCATATGTTTTTCTTTCCCTAAAAGCCATGACCAAAGGTCGATTCTAGAAAACTCCTTAGTAAAGCTCTCTTCATTGTCATGAATTGACAAACTAAAATAAAAACAATGCTGATATCTCAAAGAGGCTTGGTGCACAATCCTGAAGCACTTAATAGACAACTGTTTGTTCATGTGTGTGTGTGGGTAATAAATCTTAAAAAGGTTTCTTAAACTGTCAAATCCTTTAAATGCTCCCCTTATGTACGTTTGGGTAACAGGAGCAAGGCCACTGAAATTGCCATCACCTTGGCTAGACTATGGTTTTTGACCACAAGTGGGCTATGTTATGTTTGCACTACCACTTAACCCTAGAACAGTTTAAACTTTAAAGAGCTTAAAAAGCAACACTCTGATAGCACTTCAACTTTTTGATATAAAAGTCCCCTTGATAAAGAATCATAGATGTTTCATAGACCAACATAATAACATCTAATTGCTTACTACTTGTGAGTTCTGGACACGAGTTTTAATTGTTCTTGTCTGATGTACTGAAACAGCTGCTCTTAGGCTATTTGCCTGCCTCCCGTGACTTGTGGGAAAAAGAATTGACTGAGAATCGTTTAAAGTATGCTAAACTAAAAGAAGAGCTGCTTTTAAGTCCAGTAAGTTGCTAATTGCTACACACTTTCTCACATTATTATATTGCAGCTGAATTCACTCTGTTACTCTTATACTAATTAGACATTTATCTAGACAGGCTGAATACAGAAGAAAAATTGAGGCATTGGATGCTATGGAACATGATGTGGACAGTCCTGCTGATGGACCACTTCCACGACATGAGATTTCTCATGAAGACCATCCACTGAACCTTGGTAAGGCTAGTGCTTGGCATAAATACTTCCAGGTACGTGTTTTGTCTATTTTAAGAAATCACATGAATGTCTCGTGCTACTCTTTGGGCTGATGTTTATCACAATAGAGACATTCATTTCTAGGATATAGAAATTGCGGAGCAGATTGACCGTGATTTACAACGTACTCACCCTGACTTGAAATTCTTCTCCGGGGACACTTCATTGAGTAGAAAAAACAGGGTATTGACTTTAAGTTTTCTATTTGCTAAGTACTGTTGTTATCTAAACAAGGGATTCTATACAGCCAATTCACTATTTCCATGTTAAATCCCAGATATTCATATCAATGAATAATGAATATATTCTTACAGAATGCATGGTAATATGCTCCATTTCTAACTACAGGAAGCAATGAGAAGTATTCTTCTCCTGTTCGCTAAACTTAATCCTGCAATTCGTTATGTGCAAGGCATGAATGAAGTATTGGCACCAATATACTATATATTTAGTACTGACACTGATGAGCAAAATGCTGTAAGAGTTTTTTGTAAAGAAGCTGTTCTTTCTCCATTATTTTGAAACTGTCTTTTGCATGAGAATGTCTATGAGTTATATTGTTACCTTTCTTTTATATCTATCCTTCAAGTTTGGAGTATTAGTCTCTACTCAGCACTGCAAGTTCGTTTTATTTTGGGCTTGTGGAAACAAGCGCTCATGTTTACTTCCTACCGCGTTGGAATGTTTCTTCTGCCTTTATAGGTTGAAGAACTTGCATGTTGGGAACTTAAATCAATATGTATATTTGTTTTGTTCTTTACCTAAAACAAAATTGTCTACTTTCTTCTACTCTGCAGGAAAATGCAGAAGCAGATAGTTTCTGTTGTTTTGTCCGACTCTTGAGTGACTCTGTGGATCACTTTTGTCAACAACTGGATAATAGTTCAGTGGGTATCCATTCTACTCTTTCCCGCTTGCTAGAGTTGTTGAAAGCCAATGATGAGGAGTTGTGGCGGCATCTTGAATTCACAACCAAGGTAAACCTTCATCAAATGGAGTTAAAAGAAATTGAGTTCATGAATTTTTGGGTTTGTGCCATATCTTAAGTCATTCAATCTAATACATTTTTTCTGTGAGAATTACAATCTCATGGAATCCACCAATCATAGATCTGTTGAGTTCACATACTATTCACTATGTGTTCATTACGAATGATATTATCATCGGCTCATACTACTCTGGAACACTGGAGAGACTTACAGTATGCATCCAAATGAGCAGGTCAATCCACAATTCTACGCGTTCAGGTGGATCACATTGCTGCTTACTCAGGAATTCAATTTTCATTCAATCATGAGAATATGGGATTCTCTTTTAAGCAATTCTTTTGGCGTTCAGGTTGGTCTCTTGCTTTCTCAATTTTAACTAAAGGCCTTCTCACCAAATCCTGATCCACTTGGAGAAACCTTTATGGAGTGCAGGAAATGCTTCTGCGTGTTTGTTGTGCAATGCTGCTATGTGTGAAAAGCCGACTACTAAGTGGTGATTTTGCAGCCAACCTAAAGCTTTTACAACACTACCCTGAAATCAACATAGAACACTTACTACAGGTAGCTCGGGATCTCAGTCCTGACACCTCTTCTTTTCGCTTGTCCATGTAAATTGATGGCCTGATTATGCACTTGTCTATGTAAATTGATGGCCTGATTATGTGAATTTGTTTACAAGTCTGTTTTTTGCATGGTTTGTAAACTTCACCCTGAATCTACCAACTGTTTGAGTTTCTCTTCACCCAAACAGCCAAGAGAGATTGATTAAGCTGGTTAACATAGAACCTCTCGTATACTGGCCATTCTCTCTTTCCAGTATTCAAGAGGATGCTAGCTATGGAAAGCGCCTTTATCTTAACAAGTACATATTAGCTTAATAAATTCCTCATAGAACTTGGGCATTTTTTTGTCAACCAATGCCAGAAAACATTATATTCATCCCATGTGACGCTATCTAAATTTCGTCAATCATATGATTTAGATTTTTTGTATTTGATGTTTAAAAGGTTTTAGTTCTTGGATGATTTGTAAGCCTTTCATGAATGAGCATTTAGGAAGTTTCCATGGTTTGTACTTATATGTGATGACCTTTAGAATAGATAATCATGTCACTTCCTATATATGTATTTTTCATGTGAAGCTATATATATTCTCTAAGTTCATTATTTATTCATTGACATGCAGTCAATGCATTTGGATTACTTAATATGAGTTAAAAGAAAAAATTATTTGAATCAAAGAAGCAGAGCAGACGAAAAATCAAAAACTTTTTAGGCTCTTTCGTAAATACTTTCTTCAAAAGTGAGTTTTGTTCCATTCTTCGATACGGAAGTATTTGGTTTCTGCGGATTAGTGCACAATGTTTTGATTCTAAGCTTAGTCCAATGGCGGATATGAAGTTGCCATAGCTCTACAGGAAGGTTCAAATTCTAGTCAAGAAGAAGTGTCTTTCTGGTTTTAAGGTATGTAATTGATAGAATTATTTGTACATGTTGTACAAATATGCTGTTATTATATCTAGTGAAACATTTACTATCTGTTGTTTGTTTAATCTTTGTTTGGTTTTTGAGAAAACCAGGGAGAAAGGAAAGGAAAATATTTTTTTTTTTTTTTTTTGAGAGTTTTACTTACTGTAGAAAATCAGGAACTTCGGCTTATTTAGGCCAACCTTTTTGGTCCAGATATTTTATCTTTACCTCTGGAATCAAATTTCAACTCCATTATGAAATGTTATATATCTGGACCTTAATCGAATCTGATGTTTAATCCGAATCACTCAACTGAACTTTAACTTTAACTTATTTTCTGAAATTAGATAAAAAAAAAATCATTAAGTCTGAAATAGAAAATGTTTAAACAACTAGAGTTGGGTCATAGGATCGGGTTTGACTCCGGAAAATGTTAGGAATACAAAATTAAGAGAAAAATTAGTTTGAAAGAAAAAAGGTAAGAAAAGAGTATAATTTTTTTTTCTTATTTGTTTATCCATGAAAACTTTAAATAAAAAAGGATTTTTTTTTTTTACAGCAAGAAAAAAGGAATGTATTTTATATTGTTCCCTTTTTAATAAATTTAATAAAATTTTATCTCTTGTTTCATTTTTTTTTTAGGGAGGTAAAAATATATATATATATATACATACGATAATTTGGTATCAAAAATTGTATAGATCAACTTAACTTTTTTCTTTCATTTCTCTCTTATTTTCCTCATTAATTTTTCAAGAAATTAATTGAGAAAATATTATAATATTTTCCTCATGTCTTTTATAATTTTCCCCTCACATTTTCCATGGAATCTAAACTCAAGAAAAAAAAAATTTCACAATATATATATATTCATTTCCTTAACATTTTGCGAGAACAAATATTATCTAAATTAATACGTGGACAAATATAAAAATAAAATTTAACTAAAGGCAAATAAGGAAGATTTTGTGAAATTCTATTTGCCAAATGGATTGATTATTCCGAGCGTCCCATAATCGCTGTAGGCCCTTTCACTTCCAATCACGTGAACTGCCTCAATAAATAATAATAGAATTTTTCTATTTATATAAAAATCAATCTATCCCTTTAAAAAAAAAAAAAACAATCAACATCTAAATTCAGTATATGTATATAAAACAAATTGTTCTCATTTGTACACTGAAATTTTAAAAGATCTTGGGAAACAAAACAAAACAAAGCATTTTTCTGGGTACTGGGTTGAAGATGAGAATTAAGGGCAATAAAAGAAACCTCCATTCTCAGTTGTCATGGGGATAGGGGGGACTTAAAGCATTTAATTTTCTATTACATTCAGGTGTGAGGGATGATGGAGCAGAGCATGGTGCATGGGACGCTTCATGCAACCATATATGAAGTTGATAGCCTTTACACCGGAGGTCCCTGGAATTTCATTCAGAAGGTATACTCCACCAATCACCATCCCACCATTCTTCTCTAAATTTAATTTTTTTGTTTTTTTTTTTCTCTAGGCAGTCGATTCTTACGTAACTCATTAGCTTTCGCAAAAGCTGGTGTGTGTAACTTCGGAGACGAGAGATAAAAAATATATGAATTCTGAATTGGGAAATCCTTTATTTATTTCATGATAGAAGTACTGATAAATAAGGGTGTAACTAGTAAAGTTACTCGAGAATTACTTGAGCTCAATTCGTAGAATACTAAAATTTGACTTGAAGTTAATCGATTTAAGCTCGAGTATCATTATATCCGACTCAAACCACTCACAATCTTAATCTAATTTTACTATTTTATTACTCGAGATAGTTCGATTATTTTTTGTCTGAGTTTTGAACATTTAAAGAAAGTTCGATTGAGTTCGGGTTTCGAGTTTTTTAATTGAGTTGAGCTCTAGCTTGGTTGCTATGTATCAATTTTAACTCTAACTCAACTCGATTACACCCAAAAATAAACATTATCAGAAAACCAAGAAGAATGAAGAATAGCAAAAAAAAAAAAAGGGTATTGAGCTGTTGCCGACCTAATCAATGATCATGACCTGCTTATTAGGTGTATAGAAGTGGGACTTGATTACCCTTTTATCAATGAGTAAAGCATTTTCCTTCCATGTTTCTTACTCTGTCAATTATTTTTTGAAGCTAAGCAAACGCATCGTGGGGGCGCGTATTTCCAAGGTATATGTGACCATTGATTTGGGAAAAGCCGGAGTTGGTCGAACCAGCAAATTAAACAATGAGGATTCAAATCCCCGTTGGTACCAAAGTTTTCACATTTACTGTGCCCACAAAGCTTCTCATGTTATATTCTCTGTGAAACAAGATAATCCTATTGGAGCAACTGTAATCGGAAGAGCTCACTTACCAGTTGAGAAACTCCGGGAACAATTAGAAGTTGATACATGGCTTGATCTCCTCCATGATGATCACACTCCCATCCATGGAGGTTCCAAGTTACATATAAAACTTCATTTTGTTGATGTTACTCAAGAACTTAACTGGTCGAGAGGGATCAAAAACCCGAAATTTCCCGGAGTTCCATACACATTCTTCCCACAGAGAGAAGGCTGCAGGGTTACACTTTACCAAGATGCTCATGTCCCAAACAAATTCATCCCAAGAATCCCCCTTTCTGGGGGAAAGTTATATGAGCCCCACCAGTGCTGGGAAGATATATTTCATGCCATTTCCAATGCTAGACACTTGATTTACATAACAGGGTGGTCTGTGTATACTAAAATCTCCTTGGTGAGGTACTCAAGGGGGGAAAAGACAGGGGATCATGCCACCCTTGGAGAGCTTTTCAAGAAGAAGACCTTGCCCCTGGGGGAGCTGCTGAAGAAAAAGGCCAGTGAGGGTGTAAGGGTGCTATTGCTGCTTTGGGAGGACAGAACTTCTGTTAAGTTGCTTAAGAAGGATGGTTTAATGGCCACCCATGGTGAAGATACCTGGGAGTATTTCTATGGCAGTGGAGTACACTGTGTGTTATGTCCCCGAAATCCCGACAATGGGCTTAGCATAGTTCAGGACATTGAAGTGTCTACCATGTTCACTCATCACCAGAAGAGTGTGGTGGTGGACTGTGAGATGCCTATTGGAGGAGGATCTGAACATAGGAGAATTGTGAGTTTCATTGGGGGGTTTGATCTTTGTGATGGCAGGTATGATACTCCCACACATTCCATTTTCAGGACTCTAGATACAGTTCACCGTGATGATTTCCGGCAGGCCAATTTTCCGAATGCCTCGATCAGTAAAGGTGGACCAAGGGAGCCATGGCATGATGCTCACTGCCGGTTAGAAGGGCCAATTGCATGGGATGTCTTGTTTAATTTCGAGCAGAGGTGGAGGAAACAAGGGGGGAAGGATCTGCTTGTTCAGTTAAGAGATCTTGACGACATTATCATACCTCCTTCTCCAGTCATGTTCCCTGAAGACCATGAAACATGGAATGTTCAATTGTTCCGATCAATTGACGGTGGGGCGGCTTTCGGCTTCCCTGATTCTCCAGAGGATGCTGCCAGAGCAGGGCTTATCTGTGGGAATGACCATATCATTGACCGGAGCGTTCAGGATGCTTACATCAACGCCATCCGACGGGCAAAAAATTTCATTTACATCGAAAACCAGTACTTTCTTGGAAGCTCCTTTTGCTGGAACTTAGATGACCTCAAAGTAGAAGACATCGGGGCTTTCCATCTCATACCAAAGGAACTATCACTGAAGATTGTCAGTAAGATTGAAGTAGGGGAGAGGTTTTCGGTATATGTTGTGATTCCAATGTGGCCGGAGGGTATCCCGGAGAGTTCATGTGCTCAGGTAATACTGAATTGGCAGAGGAGAACCATGGAGATTATGTATAATGATATAGCTCAGGCCCTCCATGCCAAGGGGCTTCAGGCAAACCCTAAGGACTATTTAGCATTCTTTTGCCTCGGGAACCGAGAACGAAAGAGACACGGAGAATATGAACCTCCGGAGAGGCCAGACCATGGTACAAATTATCACAGAGCTCAACAATCCAGGCGGTTCATGATCTATGTCCATGCTAAGATGATGATCGGTCAGTTGCTCTAAACTGAAACGTTTTCTACTCTTTTTAGTTTAGTTTAGTATAGTGAGCTTATACATTTTGCTGGGGGCATTATATTAAATTATACTGATGGTTGGACTGTTTTCAGTTGATGATGAATACATAATCACAGGATCAGCCAACATAAATCAGAGGTCAATGGATGGTGCCAGGGATTCAGAGATTGCAATGGGAGCATACCAACCTTATCACCTAGCTGCAAAGCAGCCTGCCAGGGGACAAATTCACGGCTTCCGAATGGCGTTATGGTACGAGCACCTCGGCCTGCTTGATAACTCCTTCCTCCAACCGGAGAGCCTGGACTGTATCCTAATGGTGAACCAGATGGCTGAGAAGAATTGGAAGCTCTATACCTCTGAGAGAATGGATCATCATGACCTGCCAGGACATCTGCTTAGTTACCCCATTTGTGTAACGGATACCGGAGAGGTCACGGAACTGCCCGGATCGGAGTTCTTCCCGGACACCAAGGCTCCGGTTCTGGGGTCCAAATCTGAGTACATTCCTCCATTGCTCACTACTTGACTGCATTGCCTTGTTCATTCTGTTATCTTCTCCAAATAGCAGTAACTTCTTGTGGCAAAAAAGTATTGTGACAGACAATTATTCATTAAATGGTAATTATGATTCATAAAAAATGCTATAGAAGAATGAAAACTATCATCAAAAGGTCTTTCATGTTGTAATCGATTCCATAGTGAATATGATGATGGAAGTATGTCTTCAAGCGTTATATGCACAATTCCAAGTGATTGCTTCTTGAACTTCCAGAGTCTTGTATACACAAATCCTTTTGAAAACTTCAAAATCTCTCCTCTCCAATCATGCAACTTCACATGACATATTTCTCAACAATGTTGAAATAAATATTCAATCTACAACACTACTAACACAATTATTTATGATTTTAACTTTCATTTTCCTATAAGTCTTCTCAATCAACATGCATCTAACAAATTAGAAACCACTAATAAGATCCATCCAATTGTGAACCTGTTTAGGTTTTGACTTAAATTCAATTGAAATTGGGGTTGACTTACAATGCCACTGCCTTATTTCCCTTTCTTTTCCTCTGTTTTGACAGTGAACAGGGGTGTAGTAGGGTTTAGCATATATCCCAAAACCCTAAAACACTTTTCCTCACCATCTTTGTTAGATCCATCACCTGTTATCCACCAAGCAGTCAGCCCTTTCACTCAGAAACTTAGAATAATATAAGCTTAAATAGTTATTATAATTTGGCCATTAAAGTGTAGAATATCAGCAGAGGATTTTGCAGGGTTGAAAACATTGGCGGATAAGTTTCCTAGTATTTCTCAGCAAACAAACAGGTTATATCAAAATGCAGTGACAAATGCAGCAAATTAATGAGAATTGTTCCGGGCACGTGGACCATAAATTAAAGTCAACTTCAGACAACGAAAGTTAGTTATCGAAAATCAAATATTTAAATGAAACTATCAGTTACCTACGCCAATATCATACATTTAAAAATACACCCCCAAACTTGCTCCGCACATTTTTCCCCCTTTTTAATCACCCCCAAACACCCAACAGTTCTTCCATTCTTCATTTCACCTCCCTTTCTCTCGTTTTCTCATCTTTTCCAAGATTTTTGTTTCCTGGGTCATCTGGGAAGAGGAGAATATTTTCTTTCAGGCGAGTTTACTTTTGTGGGTGTGATTGTTTGTTGGGCAGTTGCATTTGATACGAGGTGTTAGGGAAGATGAAGCAGATTTTGGTTCATGGGACGCTTCATGCAACCATCTATGAAGTTGACAGGCTTGTCGCCGGAGGTCTCTGGAACTTCATCCACAAGGTACGCCGCCACCATTTATCTGTATTTACTTAAGCTAGAAGTTTTTTTCCACCATTCTAAATCTAATTCGCTGGATTTACTTTGACTTTCTCTCTCTCCCCCTCCTCTCTCTTTTCCTTATTGGCGTCTATTATTTTTTCAAAGTTATATTTGGTCTCTAGAAAATAATTTTTTTTTAAGGTTATATTTGGTTTCTAAAAAGTTATTTTTTTAAGGTTATATGTTGTTTCTAGGAAATATGTTAGAGAAGGAAAATAAAATAAAAATAGAATTAAATTGCATATATTAATTTTATTTATTACTTTAAACTCATTTTGTTTTATTTTTATTAATGCAAAGATTAAGTAATTTTAAAAAACTTAAATTTCCGACAAATTTTATCTGTATTTGACTTTTTTTTTAGATTTTTCGTTAAACAATCAAATATAAAAAATTTATTCTTTTAGCAATTTTTTGCTTGGTGCTTTTCAAGATTAAACATAACCTTAGTTTCTTTCCATCTAAGCTCTCCAACAGCACCAAAAAATTAATCATATATTCCTGGTCATTGGGAATTAATCGAGTTATGTAGTTAGAAAGTTAGAACTTAATCAAATTAGGCTAAATGTTTTATTACTGCTCGTTTATTAATTTTTAAAGGTGTTTCCTAAATTTTATTAAACATTGAAGTCAAGATATATTTATTCCTCATTTTCTCTTAATTTTTTATCAGCTAGTATCTTTCCTTTAGGTTATCAGCTAGTATCTTTCCTTTAGGTAATGAGGGATTTTTTCTAAAAAAAGTGGTTATTCGTTGAGATATAAGTTTTCATTTGGTTTTTGCATGTTTTAGTCATCGTTTTGGTACAACGTGTGATTTTCATTGTCTTGATACGACATTTGTTTGTCATCGTCGTGGTACGACGTTTATTTACTTTGATGACGATTTAGACGAGCAAAGCATATCCAATCAGCGACAATAAATCAAATCAAATTCTGTAAAACTTGAATAATAGGTATTCTAGTTACAATAGTAATATTAAATGTGTAAACTTAACTATCAAATATATAGACTTTGAGTCAATTCATTATAATATTAATTTGAATGTTATTTCATCCTTTATGTTTTTAGCGATTTTAATTCTATGTTTCTATCGATGTATGACTATTTTGAATCAACAAAAATTAAACATTTAAGTAAAAAAAAATTATTTAAAAATTTTCAAATATTCTAAAATCAATTTATGTGACAATAACTTTTATTTTACACTAATCACATATTGCATTTATTTTGAAGCAAATTTTTCTTTGAAATGAAAAATAATTTTATTGATTCAAACTTACAATAGATCGATAGATTCAAAATACAAATTGCAAAAAATCATAAATGATTAAATAATATCTAGGCTAATAGTATAATAAATCGATATAAAACCTACAAATTTGATAATGTAATTGTACTAATATCTACTTATTAGTTCTTAAACATGCAGGCGATCGCCAATTTAATATCTTCATTAATTGAATCTTTTTGTTGATGTTGAATCATCTGCGCGCCAAACAAAGTGGCCAATGAGCCAGCGAAAATATACACTGTAACAAGCCGTTGATAAATCGAGCGTATGATAAGATAGCGCCTTGAAAAACAAGATATATAAGTTATATAAGATCTAAATCTTTGTGGAAGAACCATTTTATTAAGCAGAAAAATAAAATAAAGAAATGCAAATGCGTGATTTCAAGTTAAGAATTACCAAAAAATCACTCATCATTGTTTGAGGAAAAGGGGATAGAAAAGAACAAGATAAGAAAAAATTAGGGGTGGGGTTGCTAGGGTTTAAAAAAATATTTTGAAGCAAAATTTAAAATTTCCTAATGATTTATTTTTCTAAGACTTTTTTACCCCATTACTTTTTAAATGCACAGAAAATATTAAAAATAATAAGAAAATTTATTGTATATATAATTTTTTTTTGAAAGATTTTAACTATAGGTTGTTCAAGTTTGGAGAGGATTATTTAAAAGAAAATTATTATTATTATTATCATTAAATCTTACTAGTAATTTGAAGCCCTAATAAGAAATAATATATTTTCAGGAATCTAAAAGGAGTGACTGACTCAAGGACTAAATGAGTGGAATATAAAATAACATATAAAGTGAATAGAAATTAAAAAAAAAAAAAATTACACTTATACAGTTCTGCTTCTTGTTTCTTGTCTGGTTTTGAAATTATCAAACAACATAGTAAACGAGAGCTCGCTTACCAGCGTCAAGATAGGGTTGTTGCCCTTTTCCTTGTTAACTAAGTTAAAAACTAGTTTTCTTGGATTATATTTTATGTTTCTCAGTTCTCAACGATGATTAATTATCTTGTACAGCTACAGAAACACGTGGAGAGGGCCGGTATTTCCAAGGTATACGTGACCATCGATTTGGACAAGGCTAGAGTTGGTCGGACCAGGAAGTTGGAAAACGAGGAGACAAATCCCTGTTGGTCGGAATGCTTCCATATCTACTGTGCCCACAAGGCTTCTCACCTCGTCTTCTCTGTCAAACAAGAAAATCCCATCGGGGCAACTGTTATTGCTACGGCTCAATTACCAGTCCAGAAACTACTACAAGGAGAATCAGTAGACACATGGCTCCAGCTGAACTTCCACCATGATCATCATCATCATCACACTCCCATACACGAAGCATCTAAACTACATGTCAAACTACAATTCTTTGACGTTGCCCGAGAAGTTAACTGGTCGAAAGGGATCAGAAGTCCAAAATTCCCAGGAGTTCCGTACACGTTCTTCCCACAGAGAAAAGGCTGCCGGGTTCTGCTCTACCAAGACGCTCATATCCCCAACAAATTCATCCCGAAAATCCCCCTCTCCGGCGGCAAGTTCTACGAGCCGCACCGATGCTGGGAAGACATATTCCATGCTATTTCCAATGCTAGGCACTTGATTTACATTACCGGCTGGTCTGTGTATACTAAAATCACATTGGTAAGGTACTCTACAAAAGAAAATCAGGGGGAACACCCCACCTTGGGAGGGCTTTTCAAGAAGAAGACATCAACACTGGGAGAGCTTCTCAAGAAGAAAGCCAGTGAAGGTGTGAGAGTGCTAATGCTTGTTTGGGATGACAGAACTTCCGTTAAGTTACTAAAGAAGGATGGTTTAATGGCCACTCATGATGAAGATACCGCAGAGTACTTCCATGGCAGTGAAGTTCACTGCGTCTTATGCCCCCGGGATCCCGACGACGGACTTAGTATTGTTCAGGATATAGAGGTATCCACCATGTTCACTCATCACCAGAAGATTGTGGTGGTGGACAGTGAGATGCCTAATAGTGGATCTGAACGTCGGAGAATTGTAAGTTTCATTGGGGGTATTGATCTTTGTGATGGGAGGTATGATACTCCCCATCATTCCATTTTCAGGACTCTGGATGAAATTCACCATGATGATTTCCGTCAGCCCAATTTTCCGAATGCCTCGATTAGTAGAGGCGGGCCGAGGGAGCCCTGGCATGATATTCACTGCCGGTTAGAAGGACCGGTGGCATGGGATGTCTTGTTCAATTTCGAGCAGAGGTGGAGGAAACAAGGGGGGAAGGATTTTCTTGTTCAATTAAGAGAACTTGATGATATTATCATACCTCCATCTCCTGTCATGTTCCCTGAAGACCATGAAACATGGAATGTTCAATTGTTCCGATCAATTGACGGCGGGGCGGCTTTCGGTTTTCCTGATTCTCCAGGGGAAGCCGGCAATGCGGGACTCATCTGTGGGAGTGATCATATCATTGACCGGAGCATTCAGGATGGTTATATCCACGCCATCCGACGAGCTAAAAATTTCATTTACATCGAAAACCAGTATTTTCTAGGAAGCAGCTTCTGCTGGCACTCAGATGATCATGATATCAAAGTAGAGGAAATTGGGGCTTTGCATCTCATACCAAAGGAACTATCGCTCAAGATCGTCAGTAAGATCAAAGCCGGAGAGCAGTTTTCAGTGTATGTCGTGGTTCCGATGTGGCCAGAAGGTATCCCAGAGAGTTCATCAGTTCAGGCAATACTGAATTGGCAGAAGAGAACTATGGAGATGATGTATACTGATATTGCTCAGGCCCTCCATTCCAAGGGGCTCAAGGAAAATCCCAAGGACTATTTGACATTCTTTTGCCTTGGCAATAGGGAGAGGAAGACAAACGGAGAATATGAATCTCCGGAGAGTCCAGACCATGATACAGATTATCACCGAGCTCAGCAATCCAGGCGGTTCATGATCTATGTCCATGCTAAGATGATGATTGGTTAGTGACTCTAGACCAAATATATATTTCTACACTTCCTAGTAGAATGAACGGCTTTAAATTTGATTGTATCTGTTTAAAAAAAATGAGAGTAGGGAAGAAAAATATAAGATGAAATAATGAACATATATATTTATATGGAAACATAGGGAAAAATCCCAGGTAGAGGTAGAGGAGGAGAAATCATTGTCTGAAATATAGATACATGAAGTATTCTGATGTCTGAAATATAGAACACTTACAATACCTTATAATTAATCTCATGCAAACCTTAATTAAAAGTACAAAATATTATTTATATGCATCCCAAAACTAAACACGCCCATGTCCCAAATAAGATTAATAGTAAACCATGAGGTCTTCACTAAAACCCTTGAAAAATCCATGACATCACACAGAGTAAAACTTTTTGGTGTTAAGTTAGAACAGAACAAAATTGGAATCAGTATCTAACTTCAAAATAGAAATCTTGGTGATGTGTTTCAGTTGATGATGAATACATAATGATAGGATCCGCCAACATAAATCAGAGGTCGATGGATGGTGGCAGGGATACAGAGATTGCGATGGGAGGCTACCAACCGTATCAACTAGCAGCCACCAATCAGCCGGCCAGGGGACAAATTCATGGCTTTCGAATGGCATTATGGTACGAGCACCTTGGCTTACTTGATAACTCCTTCCTCCAACCAGAGAGCCTGGGGTGTATCCGGAAGGTGAACCAGTTAGCTGAAAAGAACTGGAAGCTCTATTCATCGGAGAGAATGGATGACGACGATGGTGATGAAAATGACTTACCAGGCCACCTGCTTAGTTACCCCATTTGCGTCACCAGTACTGCTGGAGAGGTGACTGAACTTCCCGGATCAGCATTCTTCCCTGACACCAAGGCTAGAGTTCTGGGGTGCAAATCTGAGTATCTCCCCCCTATTCTCACTACTTAGACTGCATTGCATCCCTTGCTCACTCTGAATCATGCCTGCCTTATTTCCCTTTTAGACTGCATTGTATCCCTTGCTCACTCTGGATCATGCCTGCCTTATTTCCCTTATCCTCTGAAGTATATATACACATATCAATCGATATCTTCTTCTTTTGTGAAATAATATTGTACATGAATCCTGTGTCTTATGTTAAATCACACAATATTCTAATTTACAGCAAATTTCACTGCCAAATGTATGATTTTTGGAGGGTGACTTCAACCTTAAGAAAATTAAACAACGATCATTTAGTGCTTGTTTAAGTTAAAGTTTACCTTTGCAAATACTTTCCTTGACACATATTATATATAATGAAACTGTATTAATTACATATACATAGTTAAGAAATATACAATTAATTAAGTGATTTGCGATTAATACCAATCCTAATATATAATTAGCGAACTATTTATAGTTTACTTAAAGAATTAGGGAACTACTCAAAAGTCCTCAATTACCAGAAATTATCAAAATTTGTTTTTGGGTAACTTCTAATGGGACAAAGTGATTATAAAAGCAATAGTTTGGATCTCCAAAAGCCAATTAATCCATATTAATAAATAAAATAAAAAAGCATCATTTAGATGTTAGAAGGAGATATTAAGAGCAATATAAAGGTTCTTAAACCTGTTATAGGTTATGTTCATCGTGTCTAACTCATATAGTAAAATTCATCATGTTTAACTCATATAATAGAACTCATCATATCTAACTCATATAGTAGAACGTTCCGTATGGACTACAATTAAAGTGTATAGCTTTAAAAAAAAAACTTATTTCATTGACAAATTTAGCGAACAAGGTGTGAAAATTTGACTTTTGTTTCTTGGAAGGACTTGGTGGGATTATTTAAATGGGATTGTTATGCATAAGTTTCAATCTACAAATCAATTCCAACCCAACTAATGACAGTCGTGGAACAATCTAAATCAGAAAACCCAATTCCATTAAGCGGCAAAAGTAGTTATACTTATACTCATTACCTAATCCACAAAAATCAATAGAAATTAAATGGGATTGTCTTCAGCATATGATTCATTTAATGGGTAATGTTGCTTTCTTTGAATGAGTTCAATCAAGTACGTTGGAATTATTTATTTATTTATTTATTTTTTAGTTGTAAACTCCTTGACATTGCCGACTGCCCACATTGACACAAATACCTAGGCCTTATCTGAATTTCCCTTTGATTTAATGACTTTGATGTCTCCACCCCATTGGCCTAAATCTCATAAACTCTCACATGAAATCAAGATCAGTATGTGAAATTTGGTAGAATTCCATGAATTTACAAAATTCTAAAGGACACTGGCTAGAGAGGGATTGGGGGTGGAGGGAGTGCACATATTTAATTATATATTTCTCTTTCTTAGGGAAGCTACAAATCCCATTGGTCCCAAAGTCATTTTCTCACCTCCTTTCGGATCTTCCCCATCAAAAAACTCCAAAGCCTCATGGTATGTTGACGTGTCATTCAGCGATTGGTTGTCTACATGCAAACTCATGTGATTATTGGGAATACCCCCACCCCACGCTCCTCAGTCCTCTCTGAAGCATTACTTGTGATGGTAAAATGGGGAAGCCGGCCCGGATTTAGGTACATTTGGCAAAAAAAGCAATTTCAAATGATCGGCCAGTGGAGCCAAAAATTGGAGGATATACGTGATCGGCCAATCGATGGAATATGGTATTATTTTGTTATCGGTAGAATATTAACAGTGTCTCGGGTCTGGCGGTTTTTGGAAGCCCAGCGAGAGGCTGAAGCGAACCACAAGCGAAGGAAATCTCAAAGCAGGAGAATCACCGGAAAATCGATAAATAAAGCAGGCAATCGTTTGGCTCGACGGATCTAATTTATTTTATAAATAGCAAAAAAAGTGATATTTCGTGCAATTTGGATTAAAGGTGTGAAGAAGAAGAAGGGAAGAAGCGGTGTTTGTGGCCATGGATTCGCTCGCCAGATCCAAATTCACTTAGGTCGCGCCATCTCCCGAGCTTGGGTAGCCTCTTGATCCGTACCAAGGCGTGCGGGCTGTCAGCAGTGGCGGTGTCTTTCTTCGGCCGTCCCGCCCCCTGCTGCGGTCCCCCTCCCCCGCGCGCCGATCTCCCTTCCCCATCCCACACCTGCGCCCTTGATCCCCGCTGCCGATCTGCCGTGAGATCCCTTCCCCCCGTCGCCCATCTCTGCCGTCCACCCCATCTCTTTGCCGATGTTTGAGGCCTCATTTGACAACAACAAGTTTTGATTTTACAAAAATGAAATGAAAAAATCAAACTTAGTATCTTATTTTAAATATTTTTTTTTTAAATACTAATACGAATTAAAAATAACATTTTTACTTTATATAAATTAATTTATTTTTATTAGCCTACAAATATTTTAATTAACTTCTAATTATTTCAAAAATAATATTATAAATAAAATATTATTAATAAATACAAAAACCATAAATCATATTTTTGTGCATAATTTAGAATAAAATCTTTTACTTGATATGAATTAATTTATTTTATTAGCCTACAAATATTTTTCATTAACTTCTAATTATTATAAAATTATTAAACCATAAATAAAATTGATGTGAATTTTCAATTCTAATTATTTTTTTGTGAATTTCTTTTCCACCTTAGCATACCAATATTTAATTTAATTTTGATTTTGTAGGCGTAATCGCTGTCAACTACTCACAACTACTACAACTAAATGACGCTATAAATATTAAATTATTTCTTAAATATAAAATTATATTTAAAATATATAATTTAATATTTATAATGTTATTTATTCATTTTTATATATTTTAAAATATTAATATATGATTTGAGACATCAACAAAATATTTATCAACTACATTTGATCATATTTTCTTATTAATCCAACACATTGTTTTTTTTCCCTATAGTTGATAAATTATTTATTTTTCTTTATTTTTTATAAGAACTACAATTAATTTAAAAATATTTACTGGAGCATTAACATAATTTAATAAAATATTTTATATTGCTTGAAACATATAAATGAATTGGGCTGTGATATGATAATTATTAAAGAAAACCTGCAAAGAAATTTAATGATTTGGGGACAATAAAATTTAGACGCCACTCGCTGAGATGTGATTAGCGGTAATTTAAACAATCTCAAAATACTTTTGAGCCTAAAATTCGCTTTGACGCTAAGGCTGAACCCATTTTATATTTGCCTAAGCAAGGCAATTCATTTTCCTTTTTTATTTTCCAGTTTTACTTATATACACTTTAGAGTCTCTTCTTTCAAATATTTGAGTTTGGAACATCTCCTATCTTCTTCCCACCTTTTTATAACTTAATCATGTCTTAAGGATTTCATTTTTATTTTTTATTTTTGAAAAATGGGGTAGTTAAGTCAGTTTACATTATGTAGCCAAAAAAGAAGGCATTATCACATGGGCTTACTAAAATAATTGAACTTCAGTTCCAAGTGGGAAGGAAAAATCTCAATTAAGTGGGTTGTTCCAAATTTCAGACACCAAAGAAGCCAGCCATCAACGTCCTATACACATCAAGGGTGGCACGTCCAAGCAGCCGTAGCGTGGGCTCCACGCGCCGCCACCGCTCACCAATTGGCAATAGCCCGCCCCTATATAATCCAAACCAACCATAAAAACTTGTAAGTGGGCAATGCCGTGCGGTGCACGTGCATAAGCTATAAGGTTCAGGCAGTCTCTTCCAAAGACCCAAAAAAAAATAATAATAATAATAATAATAATTCTACGGCATTCAATTCAATTATCATTTCAAATATCGATTCACGGCATTCACCCCTCCAGTAATCTTTCGCTTTCTTTTCTTTTCTTTTTCTTTTCTTTTCTTTTCTCTCCCCTTTCTTTTATTGTCTTCCAAACATTCATATTATAATACTATAAATAATTTCCACTCCAAACTACCCCGGTATTATTTATCCCTGTCCAATCCTCGTGTAACTTCATTTCCCTTTCCTCCCCACCTACCATGTCTCCCGTGCTCTGTTCACAAGGGGTTGTTCTCGCCACTGCCATGGCGGTTTCCGGCACCGTAATTCTCCTCGCTTTCTGCCGTCAAAAGACCTTCACGCCTCCCCGGAAATCATGCATCTCTTCCGGTGGGTTATCGGTTGCAGAAGAGATTATCTTCCCTCTTCTCTCAATCTCTGTTTCTGAAATTTTCTGTTTTTTTTTTTTTTTGTTTCTGTGTAGACGGGAAGAAGAAGGCGAAAGAGAAGGAGAAGAAGAAGAAAAGGGTGCACTTCGCGGAGGACGTGGTGGATCCGAGTGGAGACGGTGAGGAGTTCCGACGGCAGCACAGTCGGAATTCTTCATTTTCCGTCAAGAATTCCGTCAAGAAAAGTGGCGATGAAGTCAAAGGAATGCCGGCGAATCGGGCGGCGCTATACAACGGAATCCTCAAGGAGCGTGGGGTTCATCGCTTTGCTTATTCCTATTGACTCAATTTTTCTGTACAATCTTGGGTCACACTCTCTTTCTCATTCTCCTCTGTTTTTTTTCTGTACAAATGTTTCCTAATTTTCCTCTGTTTTTTCTCCCAAACTTGTAGTGATCACCCTCCCCACCCCCACACCACACGCTTTGGTGGCGCGTGTTAGGCTAATTGGATATAGTTTGGATCAGTGTACATTTTTCTTGATATTTGTTCCCAATCCATTACTTCTTTTCTTCTCCCTTCACTTTTTGGATTCACAGTATTCCATAGATGCTCTATGGTTGTGTTATCATCAATGATAAAGTAAAGAAATATGAAAATAAATAAAAATATCACATTAACATGAAAACCCTTGTGGTAAAAAATCATGGATAGAGGAAAAAATTTTACTATGAATATGAGGGGAATTACAAAGTGCGGGTGATAGGGAATACACCCAGTTTATATAATGAAAATACCCAAACATAAAGTTTCATATCTTCAGAGAAGATTCTTTTGCTATCAGAACAAATTCCTATTTTTTTCCCTTTTTTTTTTCACAAAAATCATACTATGAGCCTTCGGGTTATACATAAGCCAAAAACCAAATTTAAATCACAAAAAACAAAAGATTGATTTTCCCTCCCTGACCAAAAACTAAATTTACCAGAAAATTTTACATTTTATGTCAACTTTATGGCCATACTGACCATTTGGGGAAGAAGGCAAGTGGGTATTTCATATTAGTGCATCACATATGACCTTTATGACCATGCAAGTGAAAGGGTCACAGCTATAATTCTTTGATGCTTCCCCTCCTTTTAATTTTCTACCACTGAAAAAAAAATGGGAAGGAAAACAAGAAAAATTGGGAGGCAAACTCAGACATAATAAAACCTTATGGTAAGTACACCGAAAATCTGCAAATGGTATGAATTATTGGTCAAACAGAAATGGGGAGAGCCAATAAATTTGACCACTTCTTTTTTTCCTTTGCTTTCACGGAATGTGTTTGGGGAGGTGGGGGGCCGCCACAGGAAACCAGAAGGAAAGGCCATTTTGTGAGACAGACAAAGCAAAAGAAAGAGATGGGCAACTTAAAAAGGCACTGGAAGTCTCGCATAAATTTGGAACAGAATATTTATATCAGCTCCCTGTCTCCTTTCTGCTTCTTCTTTTCTTTTTTCCTTATTTATTTTTTTATTTTTAATAATGTGGGTAATTGGAAAGCCAAGAGAGAGAGAAAGAAAGGGTAGAAGTATATACCTCTGTTATCACCCCCCATCTGCCTTCCCATGTGTTTGAGTGGTGATTGGAGGAGGCATATGAAATCTTTACAAAAATTGACCATTGCCTCACCCAATCACTTGTCTTCTCTCTGTCTGTCAGAGTTTGTAACAGAGATGATAAAATACCCAAAGAAGCTAAGATAGGATTTGGAATTTGGATCCTTGCCATTCATCCAATATCAAGTGATCAGATCATATATTTTCGGGTTTTCGATATAAAGTTAAAAGATGAAGTCAAAATCATACATTGACATTATAATTATTTCCTGTCTAAAAAGGTCTTAAGTGCAAGGGTGGATTTACATAGAGGTCAATGGGCCAAATTCACTCAAATTCTGGAAAAAAATTATTTGTATAAGGACTCAAACTCCCGTGTTCAAGTTTAAAGTAAAAATTAATTGTGATTAAATCATCCAAGTGACTTATGCCTTACTTTAATCCCCAGCTTAAATGAAATTTATGTTGAGGTCACATTTTGCAAAACAACTCCACAAATGGTGACATGACTTCTCATAGTAATCTAATAATAAAGTGCGGGGTGAAGGGTTAAGTGAAGCACCAATTGATGATGGGTACCAAAATTTTGAATTGAAGATGGAACATGACACAAACATCCACAATGATTTGATTAAACAAGATGACATCTGCAAATCCCATGGTGGTATGCTTCTTGGACCTACTTTATGACCTCACCCCTTGTGAACATTTTATTTATTTAAAAGAGAGAGGGTCTTTTATAAGCTTAGGGTTCCTTTCTAGTGGTCCATGGCTCCCCCCATCTAGTCACTAAAAGAGCCAATGCTTTAGGGCAAGCCTCATAAAAAATATATATATACAATTGAGAACCCACCAATAATGCCACCCCATCTTACCTCATCGTTGTTTGGCTTTATGGTTGTATTATTGAGAAAAACCTATTTCCTATTTTAGGATAACCAATCAAATTCAAGCATCTTTCATTAATTTTCTGTTGACCCATGAAAATGGCTTTCTTAACATGATTAGTTAACTAATGCCCTTTCAATATCTTAAAATCAAATGGAAGGAGTGGGTGGAGGGGCCTTGTCTTGATCTTAACATGATAGGTTTGAATTTGTTAAACTAATAAAATGGTAAAACAGTTGTTTGAGGGATGGAGTTAGTGATGTTTAATAATTAATTAAGACAATTTCATTCTTAATGTTTTGTGATGACAATCATCCATACTTCTTTTGGATATTAGAAGATTCTTAAACACAAGAAGTATTTTAAACACAATAAGTATTTGAATTATCTTCGAAGATCTAAAAACGTAAGAGTACTTAAAACACACTTTGAATAACAAAATGAATCCTACTTCAAGTCTCTGCTCAAGGGGTAAAAAGTGATTTGTTGTACGAGGTCATGGGACAGTTTCCTATAGCGACAAAGATACAACTATATAGAATATAGTTTAATAAATATAAAAAAAAATAACAAAAATGAATCCTCATCGTTTTCAAAATCACAAATTATATATTTGAATTTTTAGGAATAATTGTCGAGGAACGAAAAATATATTTGAAAGTGATTATAGAAGGAATATACACAAAGTTTTGCTAATCGAATTTTGATCAATTTTGTAAGTTTTAAAATGATTTAATATTTTCAAAATAAAAACTCTAAATTATTTAAATGACAAAGTAAACATTAATAAAAGTTATGCGAAACTGAAAGATAAAAGGAAAAAAGAAATTATAAATTGGTTCATTTATGGTGAATGACCGGCCCATAACGAGAATCATTTATTTGCTTATAAATGAAGGTACATTAACCTTCATTTATTACAATGGACATGGAGGCTATAAAAAGCCTCTCCCATTTTTTGTAGGATCATCCTAAGAAAGTCATTTTCCCTATCTCTTTTGTCTCTTCATCCCTTATTCTTTTTCTCTCTTCTCATTTCTTAGTTTTTTCTTTTCATTCTATTTTTTTATATACAAAAATAAAAATAAATTCTCTTTTACTTAAAGTTTGCATTTTACAATATTTTTACAACACGTTATTAACACGAGCTTGCTCTCATGTAATTTTCAATCTTAACTCAAGCTTATTTCAGATTTCAGATATCTACGCTATATTTGGTTTTGATTGTAAACCAAAATCTATACTTGTCAAAACTGATCATAATACATTATTATCAAAAGTTTGTCAACAATATCAAATCTCATAAAACTTAAGTTTGTGGCACTAGAAATTATCGAAAATAATTTATTATCTTGGACCCTTGATGCTAAGATACATTTTGATGCAATGAAGGGGATATATGACCACTAAAAATTTTTAATTATCCCAAAAGGTCAATATGACTGGATACACCTAAGGTTGCAAGACTTAAACACCCATTAATTCAACTCCATTATTTTAAATCTCAATTCCGGGCCAAGTTGTGTAGAGAGAGTCATGTAATAAGACATGCTGAAAACGTTAACTCGTATTTCATGCTCGAATAAAGCTCTGCCAACAATGTAATCAAGAGCTTACATTTACAAAAATACTTTGACTTTAGATATAATTTCTTCTTGGTTACGAACAAAATGACGTAGTTTGATGAGAACATTGTCTCGCCCAATCGATTTTGAACAATTCTCATAGCATGAATGTAATATTGTCCCAAACCCATGGACAAGAACGAGGACGTGGTCGCGGTTGTAGTCGAGGAAGGAATTTCTGATACCATGGAACTCATGGTAATAATTATTCAAATTCTCAGAAAAGGAAAACCTCATGAAACTACCATAAGTGGAATACTACAATAAGTGGAATATCATTTCATATGAATAGTAGATGATATATATATATATACACAAAATACACCTATGAGAATAATTGTCATAGATGTGGTATGAAAGAGCAATGGTTGCATACCTATCGTAAGCCCAAACATTTGACCGACCTCTACCAAATATCAATTAAAGAAAAATGAAAAGAAATAAAAATGAACTTTATTGATAGAAATGAACTAGACTTAACTTACTATGACATTGATTTCTTTGGAGGTCACAGTGGAAAAACGGACTATTTAATTAATGATGAAAATACTGAACTGAATGATGCTTTTTATATCAAAATTAAATAAAATATCATTTTGTTATTACATCTATCACATTGTTATTTATATTATTTATAATGTTTATTAGTTTTATATGAAATCTCACACCCCATTTTGTTTTGAACCGATTTTGATGCCTTAAAGGATTATTGGGAGGGTTTTTCTTTATGTTTTTTTTTTTTTTGGTTTCGTTGCTTTGGCTCGAGATGCCACCATAAAAAACCCAACAAGTAATGCTGTGAATGAAGTGCCTTTGTGATACAAAAAAGAGCATTATCTGCCATTGATTGAGTGAAACCAAAATGAAGGGAAGCATTATCTACCATTGACAAGACGCTTGTTTTAATCAATAGAGGGACTTTGGAAGTCAACTGCTCATTTATCACTAGGAGATAAATAACTAGGAGGAGTGTCATGTAGACTTCTTCATCAAAATCGCCATGTAAAAAGGCATTATGAACATCTATCTGATGCGATTCCCATGACTTTGCGGCTGCCACAGCTAATACCATTCGCACTGTAGTAAGCTTGGCTATAGGTGCAAAAGTTTCAGAGTAATCAAGACCTTCAACTTGTGTATAGCCCTTGGCAATGAGAAGAGCTTTATACCGCTCAATTGTCCCATCAGAATGATACTTGATCTTATAGACCCATTTTGAGCTAATGGCTTTTTTCCATCAGGTTGATGCTCTAATGTCCATGTATGGTTTTGTTCAAGAGCCTGTAATTACTTGTTCATTGCTTCAAGTTAACGAGTATCCTGAGCAGCCTGCTTATAAGATTTCGGTTCATCATGTTGAGTGATGGCCATAGGAAAACGAGTACGTGAAGGACTAAATCTGGAATATGAGAGAAAAAAATTTAAATGATAAGAAGCACCTGAGGATGCATGATTTGAAGTGACGGGAGAAGTTCCATTATTCCCTGGCAAATCAACATGGTAATCTCGAAAGTGAGAAGGTAGTTTTCTGATTCGAGGAGAAAGTTGTTGTGGCATTAAAGGAAGGTAGATGAGTAGTAAGCGGAGGGGCATTATTCATTAGGGATGGGAAATTTGGTCCAATATTTTCTGGATTGTTGGTTGTTGGGGGGGAAGGATCGATGTCATTATTTTCTGGAATGAGGTTTGCGGTAAGTGGTGGCGGGGAATCAAGGGATGTAATTTCATGATCAGAAACAGGTAAAGGTATAGGTATGGTGGAAGAGTGGAGGTTCTCTGGAGAAGGGAAATTCTTGTTGTGAAAGGGAGAAATGTGCTCATAGAACGTCAAGTTCCTAGAGGTGAAAACTTTGTGGGTGGATAAATCATATACCTTGTACCCTTTTTGACCGTGAGGATAGCAGATAAAAACACAAGTTGTGGCTCTGTCTAGAAATTTATCCTTTGATCGTGGGATAATGGAGGCATAACATAGACATCCAAATACACAAAGACGAGAATAAGATGGCTTTCCAGACAACAAAAGCTCATATGGGCTCTTTCTAGAGAGAAGGGGTGTGAGAATGTAATTTAATCATCAAATGTACTGCTGTCAAAATGCATTCACCCTAGAATTTAATGGGCAAATTGGCCTGAAACTGTAAGGCTCTAGCTACCTCAAGTATATGTCTATGCTTACGTTCTACCACTCCATTTTGTTAGGGTGTAGAGACACAAGAAAATTTAGTCAAAATCCCATGTTGACAAAACAGTTGGAAATTAGAGTTTATAAATTCGGTACCATTATCACAACGGATTTGTTTTACCAGTTTACCAAATTATCTAGTGACCATGGCCATGAATGATGTTAATCGAAAACAAACTTCAGATTTTGTTTTAAGCAAATAAACCCAAGTGGTTCTGGTGTAATCATCTATGATGCTTACGAAATAATGAGCTCCTGACAAAGATGACGTGTAATAAGTACCCAAACATCACAATGGATTAATTCAAAAGATTCATGAGTTTTAACAGAACTAATAGGCAAAGAGTTTCGAAACTGTTTTGCTCAATGACAAGAATCACAACACTTATTAAAAGACTTAACAGAAAAAGGACCTAAATCAGTGAGAAAAGATAGTCTATCAAAAGCTAAATGCCCAAAACGTTGATGCCATAATTAGAGCTTAGAATCATGAGTGATGCTGGTTGCTGCAGTAGGATACTTGATTGCCCGAAAATAATAGAGCCCATCTCGACATTCACCCATTCCAACCAGTTTCCTCATGGCTAAGTCCTGTATGGCAAAAAATGAGCGACACAATGCAAGGCTTCAGTTAACTTGCAAATGGATATTAAGTTACATGTAAAGGAGGGTATATAAAGAACATTATTCAAGGTAACAAACGGATTCAAAGAAACATCTCCATAAAACTTTGTTGGAATAAGTGAAAAATGTGGCAGTCTTATGCGAAGGAATAGCATTGGCATGACACGTCATGTGATTAGAGGCTCCTGAATCCAAAACCCATTCAATGTTACAGTTGGGCAGAGAACTAGCATTACCCGCAAAATTGGTTGTAGAGTTATGGGTCCTTTCAAGATTAAGCATGGAAATGTTTTGAAGATACACTAACAATCGACAATTTACCTACGAAAATTCTCAGAGGTGAATATAAATAATCCGATGAATTACCACTATCGACAACTATATTTCGTGACGCTGCCGCTACAGATGTCATTGCATAGATGTAAATAAATTAATGGACGGAAAATCAACTCGTAGTAAATTACCTACGGAAATTCCGTCAGTAAATTCGTGAGTGCCAGAGAAAGTTTGAGAAAATCTACAAATGGGGACGAATACCAACAAAATCTAAGAATTTATCGGTAATTTACTCATCACTAAAGTCCGTCTGCATTTTTAGCTTTTACCAAATCAGCAAAAATACGCATTCATGAGCCAACTCGTGACTGAACTCGAAACACTGGCGATCCACTCAAGAACAATCGACTCAATGCTGGGTAATCGAAATATTATATATATCATTCATCAACTCATATATTAATCATAAAATAAGATATATATATATATATATATATATATATATATATATATATTGGTTAGAATAAAATAATTAATTTTAATTTTTGGATATATTAGGTTTAAACATTAAAATTATTTCATTTTATAAAATTTAAAATATTATTATAATTACACTTATTTACTAATATAAAGTATTAAAGATAAATATTTCAAAAATTATCAAAGATAAATTTACCCGCGAACACTCCGCTCTGCAATGTTCCGTAGGTATCTGCTGGAATGGAAAATTACCTAATGAACACTTCCGCCGGTAATTTTCGTAGGTATTCCTGGTCGGTAGAATGTGGAAAATTACCTACTAAACACTTCCTCGTCTGCACCTTCCGTATGATTCTCATTTCCACAAATCTGCATCTAAAAAATGCTACTTACATAGCCGCGAAAATTACCTACTAACACTTCCGCGGTAATTTTCCGTGATTCTCGCTTCCAGAATCAAGACTCAAAAGTCGGCCGCCATATATAATGGAAATTACCTAATAACACTTCCATCAATTGCGAAAATTCTGCCTTCTGCAAACGACAAAATCGCAAAAATAAAACGCTTGTTTTCGTCGATATTCATTTACTACTAACAGAATTTAACTACTTGCAATTTTTGGCTTAAAACTCGTGAATTTCTTGTAGTGATATACCTTTGAGGTCAACCCATTGACTGATGCATTACTACCTGCAATAGCTTCCAAACGTTTTGAACTATTTGCTGCCTTGGGTTTGATAAATATCTTTCCTTTGCCCCACCATTCAGGATAACCATGTAACTGATCAAGACAATTTTCTTTTGTATGTGTTTGGTCTTTTTGCAATGTTCACAGAACAGATTGGAAAGATCACGATTATTTGTATGCTTGCGATTACTGTTACTAGTAAGGAATGTTGCTGCCTTAACCGAAGGTGATCGCGATGTTGTCACCACCTGTTGTCGTTCTTCTTGTGCTACAAGTGCACAAATACGAGATAAGGAGGGTAATGGATCAGTGTTCAAGATTTGCAAACGTAACGTACCATATTATATTTTTTTGTTGAGGCCCATGGGAAATTGATCCTTTTTTTTTTTCTCTTTCTACAGTAAATGTCTTCACAAAGCCACAAGCACACAGTGTGATCTGTGTGTATGCGCTCAGTTCATCCCAAATCCCTTTTAATTTGGTGTAGTAAGCTGAAACAGGCATGCCTTGTTGTAATGTATTTATCATCTCAGTTTTTTAACTGGTGAATGCGAGGAGCATTGCCTCGTGAAAATCTTTCTTTAAGATCATTCCACATCTCTTGTGCCGTAACAAAGTATGCAACACTATCATGAAAAGTGGGGTGAAGAGAATTGAAGATCCAAGAAATCACCATGGAATTGCACTTGATCCATGCAGACTCTGTTGGTGAACCAGATGACGGACATTTGATAGATCCATCCACAAAGTCGTATTTGCTTTTGGCCTGAAATGTGTTTTTCATGGCACGACGCCAAGTGGGGTAGTTTTCTTCTTTGAGAAGGCAGGTTACCAAGGTTGTGCCTGGGTTGTCTGAGGTATGAAGAACAAAAGGTGAAGAAGCATCAAAGCTAGGTTGTGTACGTAGTGTTTGATTGATTGGTTTTGGGCATAGCAGATTTTTTAATGCTGTCCTTCTCAGTCATGTTGAAAGAAGAAAAGAGATACCCTAGGGTTTCTACTGCTCTGATACCGTATCAAATGATAGAAGAGGATTCCTGAATTTCCTCTCTTACATTTTTCATACATGTTTATATACAGGAGGAACCCTGAACTAAATTAAGGAATACAAACTAGGAATAAATATATACAATTGGAGATACTTGATTTCGTCTAACACATAGGTAAACTAACTATTAAAAAGGCTACATAAATCAATTGAGTATAAAAATCAGTTAGTTTAATAACTTTAGTAATACTACCATAGTGCATTTCTCCAACGTGAATGATCACCCTTTTATTTTTACAATTTTCGAAAGGATATGTAAGTTCGAGTTTCTCCTACTTGAATAAATAGACCACACTTATACTTTTAAATTTTTTGAAAAGGATATGTGAGTTTGAGTTAAAAATAAAAATTCAAATGCTAGAGAACTTGTAATGTTTTTTAAATACTTTTTTTTTTCAAATAATTTAGGTAAGTAAAGAAGAAATTTTCCTCAAAATAACAATCATTTAATTTATAAATAAATAAAACATTTTTTTTATATCTATTAACTTTGCATACAAATATTCGGAGGATGAAATCTCCTATTCCCCATTCTACCCTTTATCACTTGAAATTGGCCTAAAGGACATAAATAGAAAAGATACTGTTTAAAAGGAACAAATCTCAATCAAAATTATAAAGCTAATCTTTTTCATTTAAATCCAAACACAATTACAATAAGATACATTTTCAGACAAAAATGCCCTTGGACATTTAGTTATAAATGTGGGGATTTGACATAAACACATTTTTAAGATTATTTTTCCAAGATGTTAGTTTTATAAATAACTTTTGTTAACCAATTTATCTAAATAAAACCTATTTTAGATGATTTGGATGAATATAATGTGTTTTAAAAGAGATTTACAAGGGAATTATTGTGTATTAATTCGATTTCACAAAAAAGATTATTTTCTTTAAAAGAGATACTTATCTTAAATATTAATGAATGTAAATTATATAAAATTTAAAATATAAATTATTTATCAAATTTGTGAAACCCATATCGATTTTGTAGATTGAAAATCTTATCACATGCATTCCAAAAAAGGAACTTAAAGGCCGATGCTGGAAAGAGTGGATTTGCCAAGGCCCAGCCCGTTATCACCTGACTGAACAGACGTTACACGCCGCCTTAGGGTTTGATGCAACACAGAAACTTCAAACTTTGCTCATACATAAGCAATCTGAAGTTCATTCTCCTAACGGTGCTGTGTGTTTCTGTCGATCTCTGACTCTGAGTCGAAGGTACTGTTCCAATCTCTATTTTCAATTCAATCTTGGTTGGATACAGTTGTTTGGATGCTGAGGAAATCATGCGAAAATGAAAGAAATCGTGAATTTTTTATTATTAAATGCTCGATAATTCAGAAATATGCACTTCACCTAAAACTCACGACACTTTGGCTAAATTGATCTACGTTTTTTGTTTTATTTTTTTTAAGCTTTTTTTTGTTGTTGTTTGTTTTCAGTTTTTTTGCCGCAAAGGGAGTGCGTGAGGTAACGTAGTGATCAAATGTGTGTGCGCGTGTTATTTTTTTTCTTTTCCATTTTCTTGCTAAACAAAAAGAGGACCAGATTTCACTCTGAGTGCATGATAGATTAGGAATGCTGCTACTGGAAGTTTTGAATTTTAGGGTTTCTCCTTGTATAGCGGTGGAACTATTTACAGCTCGAGTTGAATTTTTTACTGGATTAGTGGTTTTTTCTACTTGGGAATATTTGACTATAAAAATGGATCTATTTTAGATACAGAGAAATATGAATTATAAAATATAAAAAATTTTGAATGTAAAATTTTGACAGCTGAGATTCAGGGGTACAGAAAAACTCCACTTTACTTAAAATTCAAGCGGATTGTTTGTCTTGTTTAAACAGAGGGTTTGTGTCTGTTTCGTTCTTGAAAACACAGAGAACACAACTTTGGTGTTATCTGAAAACTTTTGGTGTTATCTGAAAATTGTTATTGTTTTCTGAATTTAGTGTTTACTGTCTTGTCTGTGTTTTTCATAACAAAAACATTGGAAACCAAATTTCTTTGTTCTCTTTGTTTATGAGAATTGAAAACTGTTTTCAAAAACAGAACCCAAACAAGCCCTTTTGTTCTTTGCTTTTTCTCTGGAAGCCAAAGATGAGAGTTAATGTAGGGTTTAAATTCTGTTTTATTATTAATTTTTTTGTGCTATTTTTGTGGAAACCAAACAGATAGAATTCTCTTTGAATGCATTTAACTTGTCGAAAATTGAATCCCAGGATTTCATTTTGGACATGGTCTACCTGGAATTTTTAAAATTATCTGGTACATTCATGCATAAAAAAGGATTTGGCTTGAATTTTCTGTAAAAACATAAATAGCACCTACCCCTTTTGCTAATCATTCCCAATTTGAATGGAAGCCTTTGGTACAGCAGGAAGAGCTTATCAGTCATAACCTTTAAATAATAAAAAGGTGAATTTATTATGATGAAGGAATAAAATGCTAACTTGATTTATTAATAAAAATAGTGAAAATGAAGATAGAATCATTTATGTAAAAAATGATAGAAATGAAAAACTGCCTATTCGCCTATGCATATATATATATATAGACGCCAAACAAACAGTGCCTCAAGTTACCTTTTCGCCTATAATATGCATTTAAAAATCCAGAAACGTCTTATTTCATGGTTTGGATCAACAGAGAATGAATCCATCACTGGGTAACCCTGTCCCTAAACCCCTGTTTTCTTCTTGCTGCGTATAATGATAGAGAGTAACATGTAATCCAAAGATAAATTACAATAAAGGGAAAGTTCTGGAACCTTTGAAAAAGTACATGTGCACGTACCCTTCCACACAACACACAAATATGCATTTTGAGAGCTGGTAATAGTGACCCATTTGCTTTTGTGCGATTCTATTATCAACTCTAATTTTTAATATAAATTTGTACTTGCTGCTGTTACTAAACTTGTCGTAGAGGATACTGTTTAAAAATTATCTGGATTTTAATGTATAATTTTGGGCTAAGATATCTTTTAAGAATATCAATTTTCTTGCCCTTGATTTTTGTGGAAGTTATTATTTATTTGATTCTTTGGTAATGCTGAATGTATTTGGGTGTGTGCGGCATATTTTTAATATGTTGATGCAGAATTTAGTTCTTTTGGGGGGGAGGTGGGGTTTCATGTTATAAAGAGCTTTAACTTTAACCCACCATTTCCATCTAAACAAAACTTTAACACCCACCCCTGCTCTGAGTCTATCCATGGATACTTTATGCAGAAATTGCAGAATGTCAAATGCTTTCTCTTCTCATTCATCTCAAGATCCTGATAGTTGAACTTATGTTAGTTTGTGGTTTTCTTTCTCTCCAATTTGTATTTATAGAATTGGCTTGTAAACCTGTGGATAAATTAGGGTTCTTGTATGACAATGGGAAATTAGTAGAGAACAAGGAATGGTCAATTAAGGAAATTTATAAAGAAGTAGAAATCAATAGGCAACCTGGTAGGTGCTGCTTTAAGAAAGAAGAGCAAAAGATTTATTAGTTTGGTTATGAACAAACCCAACCAAAGATTGCAAGAACAAGAAATCACGGTGGCTTATAAGTTTTTGGTTCAAGGAAAGAAAAATGAAATCATTTATGGGGTTGAATTTGAATTTAGGCATTCTCAAGGAGAAAGTTTTTCTTTTAAAAAAAAGGAAAAGAAAAAAGTTCATCATAATGTAGTCTAATCAAAGAGCCTTTTTGCTACTGTTGTTATATGTTCTTTCTTTTCATTCCCATGAATCTTTTTATTTGACTTTAGTGCTTTCCCCCTTCTTCATTTTTGGTTTATGTATGATTATGGACCAGAAGGTTTGATAAGATCATAATTCCATTCTTCAGTAGCCATGAAGGTGCGGTCATCAGTGAAGAAAATGTGTGAGTATTGTAGGACAGTCAAACGTCGTGGCCGAGTATATGTACTATGCACAGCCAATCCCAAGCACAAGCAACGACAGGGCATGTCAACATTTGCCAATGAAGGCCCTCTTCCTCCAATGTATGTATTTTTCTTCTGGTTCAATCATTCCCCTCATCTTGAGTTCTTTTCTTCTAGTTACATCATTCTTTTCATTTTGAGTTGTTCCTGTGTGCACCATGGGTAAAGAATTTTGGTTACTGCTGAGGCATGGTCAAAATATTGCAATTGTTTTGAGATGATATTCTTGGCATCAACATGACCATCTTTTTATCATTATCACTTTAAAGAAGGGACACCAAGAAAAGTTACCAAATTGAAGTTAGATTTTCAATTTCTTTTTATTTGCCCTTTGTACCAAAAAAAACTTATTATTAGTTAAAGAATCCCACCTTAGTGGGAACGGTAGGGTTCCACAACATCTTTATAGGCACCCATTTGCTTGACTTAGCTCAGCAGGTCAACAGGTTTAACGAGGAGAAACTACCATTTTTCCTTTTTCCACTGATTCTCGCTTAGATTAGGGCCCGATACGGGAATTGGCGTAGCAAGGGAGCCTTACTCATCGGTCCCCGTCTCGTAGAAGTCTTACAGCTGAAGTTCCATCCTCCCCGGACCGAGCCACCCAAAACTCCGCAACCCTAGCCCCTTTAGAGCTAGCCATACGATGTGTTGTGGGAAAAGAGAAGGCATGGGAGCTTCACCACACCACTGTTTCAGAATCTGCGCCTTGGATCATCCCAGTCTTCAAAACGTGTCTCCGGGATCAAGCTTCTTTGCAAATTTCCTTCAAAAGACCAACCCCATGGCAGCCTTTAGGAATAGGAGGAAAACAGCCCCCATCCTCCAAGCCATATTTCAAATTGATGACACTTTTCCACATAGAGTTATCTTCTGTCGAGAATCTCCAACACCATTTCCCAAGCGAGCCACTATTAAGGTGGAAGATTGCGAATACCCAAACCACCTTTCTCTTTATACGTGATGGGTCCATTTATCGAATGGATTTTCTCTCACGACAGGCCCCCACCCCAAAGGAAGTCTCGCTGAATTTTTTCTAGTCTAGATTGGTGTTTTGGTGTTGTATAGCTGTTTGTTTTTGTTTTTGTTTTTGTCCTTATATTCTATTGTCTATGAATCCTATATATTTGGGTTATGCTTCATTTTTTATTAGGTGTCTTTTAATTTACTTTTAGGTTGCTTAGCCAAAAAGGAACTAAATATCTTCTGTGCAAAGCCAATATTAAAAAATCATGAACATTAATAAACATGTTTTGTCTTTTTTAATTGCCAGTAGGTCAGGTCCTGTGTATAATTCTTATATCTTTAGTTGCATTTGTTTAGTTTTTTCAGTTTTGTCCCATTGATTAAACACTTGGAGAATCGTATGAGGGAATGTGCATATAATGAATCCAGGAGAACCATAAGAGAGGGTAAAACAATTTTAAATAAATAATTGAATTTTTGGATGCAAGCATGCTACTCATGACTGACGCTGCTAATTGAGAAATGACTCATTTGTGAATTGACTATGAAGTGTTAAGATCACTTACGTGGTGATCAACTCTTTCTACACCTGAAGAAACTGGCACGTAGAATGCCTGTCACAGACTTATGGAGTCCTGTTATCTGACAACTTTTTTGCCCATATGTTATTGTTAAGCAGTTCATCAGAAGTTTAATTAGATAAACTTGACTCTATCCTGTTGCTCTTGATGCTGCACATGTGGCTAACTGAAAGAAACTAGATGCTGCAATGGACCTTAGCAAATTGCACAAATGAATAATGAGTTGTTTCCCAATAGCGCAGTTGAAAGGGCTTAATCGAGTTAATGATCTTTTGAGACCCTTATTTGGTTGCCAGGTTGCTGGAATCTATAAGAAAATAAAATAAAATAATGCATTTGCCCATCTACTGAAAATGCAATTTTCCTTCAATAATGTGTCTATTGGAATCCAATTTCAGGTCCTCAGGGATGAATGGCAAGCAAGAGATCCCACAGAGCCACAGGTTGCAAGGAGGTCTGGCATCCATTTTACCCAAAAAGCCTGAGCCACCATCAATGATGTATGGATGGAGATCAGCCCTGGCATCTCTTCTATTCAAACAAGGGAATTAAAAGCAGAAAGAAAAACAGAAATATATGAAAAGGATAATCGATCTATCCCTGTTGGTTTGGTGCGGTGCTTATATCAGCCACCTTTCTATATTTTCCTTGTTTTGGTAATTTGCACTGGGTTGGTTGGCTGAGATAGTAATAAATTGAGAATTAATGTTTATGCAGAGAGGATAAGGGCAGCCAACCAATTATTTTCCTTCCCCTTCCAATGTTTGAAAATGGACGGTTGGGGCACTAGTCTTGGTGTTGGTTAAACTTAATGGTGTTATAGGTTGGGGTAGTCTGCCTTCTGCAGTATCCATGTCCTGCTAACTGTCAACCTTTAATCGACTACCGCCTACCTACTTTGACCGCCCACTCCATTTAACACTATGTGACAGATTTATCTAGAATAGAAAAAAAAAAAAAAAAAGGGCCCCGATCATTTTTATTTTATTTTATTACATTTATTCACTTTGCAATAATTGTACTATTTTCCAGAATTTTAAAATACTATTTTTGTTTCACTTTGTATTACAATGTTGTTGTATTACTCTGTACTTAAATGTTTTTGAAATTTTAATATGGCATTTTTTTAACATCCTCTTTGCATTCGTTATAGCATTATTTTCTTAAAAGTTTTGGAATTGTAATAGTATTATGTTATATGTTTTCGGAATTTTAAGATACCATTTTTTTAGATATGTTCACATTACAGTACATTAAAGTAATACACTTCTTAATAGGACTTCAGCCTGGAACAAATTGTACACTCGTCCATTTTACCACTTTTGATCTAGGGTTTCCTTTTACCACTTTTGATCTAGAGTTTACTTATCCGTTTTTACTAAGGCTCGTAAAATTTAACACAATATGTGAGCATGTATAGAATCTAGCAGCGATTTTCTTGGGTTTGGTTGAGTATGATGGTGTTTTGAAGTCGTATTCGTGACCAAAACATATACTTGTGAATTAAGCGTGTTTAATTATTATATTAATTAGTGCTTTGTTTATTAGTTTATTTATATTAAATATAGATTATTAATTATAATTATTTTATTATTTTAAATAATAAAATTAATAAACATGTTAAATTTAATAAATTATTTGTGTTAAACATGGATGATTAATTATAATTTTTATTATTTTAAATAATAAAATTAAATGAGTCATATTCGTGTTGACATGCTTAAATCGAATAATAAATAGTTGGGTTTGGTTAGCGAAATGTTGACATGTTTATTTTTCATGAAGAGTTTGGATTGGCGAATGTTGTGGCAATTTGTGCGATGCTCTGATCTGAGCAACGTCCGCGGGCCAGTGCTCAGTGCTACTTTACCTCTTGGGGTGGGTTTGGGAGAGTTTATTTGAGCTTATTATATCGTATAAGCATTTTTAATAAAAATTATAAGTATTTGAAAGAGCTTATAAAAATAGCTTTATATTCGTTTTTATCTTTTCATTTAAAACATTTATAAGTTTCGTAGAAGAGCTTTATCAACCTTATCGAGCACAAAAATTGATCGTTTAATAATAAAACTATTATTTTGATAAGGAGAATTATGTAAAAAAAAATTCTGAAAAAATTAAATAAAAAATAGGTAAATTTTTTTTAAAAAAATTATGTAAAAATAGGAAAAATAATGAAAATAGCCAAAATTTTCTGAAAAAATATGTAAAAAAATTGTTAAACTTTTTGAAAAATTATGTAAAAATAGGAAAAAAAAATCTTAAGAATAATGGAAAAAAATAGAAAACAAATTCTGAACAATTACGTAAAAAAAGGTAAATTTTCTATTAATGATGGGAAGAATAATATTGATGATGGTTATCTTGATTTAGAATTTGATATAGATCCATGAGTTTTTATTTTGTTTTAGAATTTAGAATTTTTGTGGTAATGGGAAGTATTAATGATGTTTGTTATTTTGTTTTGGAAATGTTTGTGATGATGAGAAGTACTAGTGATGTTTGATTTTTATGTTTGATGTTATTTACTTAATTGTATTTTATTATTAGATAAAAACTATAGACAATATTTAAAGAGATATATAATTTTTATTATATTAGGTAGAAGTCGTCGACTTAAAAAGAATCATCTTCCAAAGTGCGTCTTCTTGCCTCGAGTGAGGCTTTTGAGCTTGAGTCTTGTGTATTAAATAGCTATGTTCCCGTAGTGCGTCGCGTTCGATTTATAAAGCGTCAAGATTTTAATAAATAAAAAAAACCTATAATATTTTAGTTTTTATAATTTCTTTGATACATATGAAACAAAAGTGAAGAGAGAATGATTCGTTAGCTATTTTTTATACTAGAGATTACATTTGAATGATAAATTATTTATTCAAACACTTCAATTTTTTAAGTTCTTATGATGACATTCCCGGTAATTCCAGTATTATAAGTATTTGTGGCAATGTCTATTAAGCAACTTTAAAATAATGCATAAGCAACTTTTAAAAATATGCATCGAACCACAAATAGCTTATTGAATAAAGTATTTACTTGTAAGTTACCGTGCAATAAAGACTTCTTTATAAAATAAGTGTTTAATTAAACTGTTTATGCAAACATAGCCTTGATCTAGAGTTTAGGGGGTGTATTAGATTAGGACTTTTAATGATATTTATAGATTTTTTTAAGATGATGACTTTTATAGAGATTGATAGATTTTTAAAGACTTCTATAGATTTTTGTAGAGTTTGTAAATGTATAGATGATTTTTATAAACTTTTATTTTAAAAGACTTTTATAGACTTTGACAAAATTTTGTAGATATTGATAGACTTTTATAAAATTTGTAAATGTATGGATGATTTTCATAGACTTTTATAGACTTTCACAGAATTTTATAAATATCGATAGACTTTGACAGACTTTTATAGATATTTATAGACTTTTATAAACTTTAAATAACTAGAATAAATTCATATTTTAAATAAAAATAAATAAAAGTAAAATATCATAATTAAATAAGTTTGTCCAAAAAAAGAACCATTGCTATTTAAAAGAATACTTTCCAAGTAAAAAAAAAAATAATATTAAGTATTCTCCATATGCTCAACATTACTCCACATATCAGTTGTTATACCAACTCTCCATTCATTAGCGATATCTCTTTGTTGCTTTTGGGAATCAATACATGGTTCAAAGTCATCTTCTTGATTTGCCAATGCATGTGAAGACGTTGAAATTTCGTTATCATTTTCTAATGGAAATTCATCTGAAGAGCACTCCTTTGGAATAAAGTTGTGCAATCCTGCACAAGCTAACACTAGCTCTGCTTGTGTGTTATATGGAAATGGAGGAGTTGTTTTGAAAATTGTAAAACGTGACTTAAATATTCCAAATAATCTCTCATTTGTATTCCTTAATGAAACATGACGTAGATTGAATAACTCCTTTGCATTTTCAGGATGACGACCTTGGCCATGAAAATCTTGAAGATGATAGCGAACACCCCGAAAAGGAACCAAAAATTAGGTCAATTTGGAAATTGATGATCCACCAAAAAATATTTACCTAACAAAAAATAGAAAATAAATAGTAAATATTATAAAATGTATTAAAATAGTAATAATAAAAAAAGAATTAACATAACAACCAGGTGTTAAAAATAATACATTTTGGTACTTTAAGTCTATTGTTTCTTGTTAAAGCATCATTTAACACTTTTGAATCGTGTGTGGATCCCTCCCCCACTTAGTACATAAATGAATTCCAAATCAAAATTACAAGCTACTAAAACATTTTGTGAAATTATTTCATGACGATTATTATAACTGCTTGTCTCTTGTCCAGGTACCAAAGCTGGAATATGGGTACCATCTATAGCTCCAATACAATCTTAAATTATTTTATTAAAAAATATAATGAGAATAATGACATCAAAACTATTAAAATAGTTATAGTATAATAATAATAATAATTATTATTATTATTATTATTATTATTATTATTATTATTATAAAAATAAGAATGATAAGGCCCTTACTTTGAAGTAAGCATAAAACCTTGTACTTTTTCTAATTTTCACTTGAGCTAAGGACTTGATTTAACCATTCAATCTACTGCAACTTTGTTTAATGCTCTTAAAATCTTATTGAAACATTGACTAGTAGTGAAATGTGACCGGCCAAATGTTTTACAAACTAAGCGTGTTGGATTTTGACCAGTTGTAATTAAAGCTGTGATCATTTTCTCAATACTTGATAAATCTATTATCTTGTATGCCAAAGGTGTTCTCTCTCTAAAGACTTGTTGCATAACCAGGAACACATTATGATATATTCTATATATTTGTCGAAAGTGTTATGGATCCTCATTTAGAATATTATATGTATATTCATATCCGCTTGAAGTTATCGGTTGCCTAGATAAAGGACTTTGAACGCATTCTTGGTGCATGTCAAGTATAAGCTTATTCAACACACATAAAATTGCTTTAGCTGTAACAAACAAATACTTTTTAAATTCGTATAATTTTTCTCCCCTCTCTACTTGTTCCATCTCTTCTTCCTTAATTTCTTGATGTCCTACTCTACCATCTTTCATTTCTTGAAGTTCTACTTCATCATCTCCATACATATTGTCTGATGTAAAAATAAAACCACGTAAGAAAAAAAAATAAACTTGTGCATGCATTAATTCTTATAAAAATATAGAAAATTACTTATAAAGATTCATTCTTCATTCATAAAATATTATAAAAAATAAAAAATAAACATAGTCAAACGTCATAAAAGTTCATTCTTCATTCACAAAACATATTAGAAAATTAATAAAATCAAATATCATAAGATTTGACTTCATTTATAAGCATAAAATGCATTACTAGTTCTCGAATAAAAACTAAGAAAAAAAATTGGGATTGATAATCCATAGTTTATTATAATTCATAAGTTATCCATTCATGATGTTCTAAAGTCATTTAAGTGAACTCAACCTTTTACCCCATTTGTAGTGCTTGGAAGTAACTTAAGTGCTTTGTAATGTGCCAATTTATCTAAATTTGGTACTTCCTTGATAAGGTTTTAGCAACTATGTTCCTTAGCATCCATTGAATCAATTGATTGAGCCAACTTGTTAACAAAACAAACGAGATTGTTTATGATATCTAATTGACTATTACCAGTCTCAGAGGCTGTAGAATTTTCTTCAAGCTCGCTTCTCTTACGTCTTTTAGGTGCTGGAGGGACCTCTACATTCATAACTTTTGAAGGTGGTAGGGAAGTGGAACGTTCGTAAGATGGAGATTTATATAAGAAATCTTGTGTATTTCTCTGTGTGAATGTTACAGTATTAGAATCATAAATCAATTCATCTATTGTATGACCCCTATATTTTTCATCCTCATATGTTCTTGCATTAGTGTCGTCCCCTAATCCAAATTGCATGTTTTCCAATAGCAGTTTTGTAACACCCCCTTCCTGACCACAGTGCCCCATCCACTGTTATGGTGGGCTCATTGTGTCAAGCGATGAGTGCCACAAATCTGAGAGCTATTATTCAAAACTTATGACAATATTTCTTTTATTATGTTTTTTTAATAGGATTACCCTTTTTATTCGTGGAAATCATTTCTTTTCAGAATATTAAAAGTTCATATTCATATATAACATGATTATAGTAGTGTTCAAAAACATAATTGATATGTCATACATTTGTCTTACTATTACAAAATCAACACCTACATTGGTGGACTTCTATTGTTGTATTGGCCTTGATAGATACAAGATGCCTTTTGCGTCAAACTTTATCTTTGGTACTTACACGGATAGAGCACCATGCTAAACATATAGCTTAATAGAGAAACAAATATGATATGGACAACCACTCACAACAGTCGTCAAAGATATCACACGAATATGAGTATATTTCATTAATTAATTCATACTCATAATGTTCATTATTCCAGTAGCAATGAATGACATAAATTTTAGTACAATGGGTACCCGTAGGTACATCATATTACATTACAGATATGTATTAACTTCATAATTAATCATTTTCATGTTATTCATTACCAATGACCCATTTCATATAAAAGTTTGCCTGAATAGCTAAATAGAAGGTGGATAACGGGAAATCACTGTACAGTAGGTACCCATAGGTACATTACAATATAGTACAGTTTTGATCCAAATGGGATCCAGAGAATGACCCAAATGGGCCAGAGAATTACCCAAACGGGGTCGAGCGATGGCTTGACAGCATTAGTCTTTATAAGTGCGTAGTATTCCACAGTCAATTTAACTTATCCGAGTACATTTATTCTGATTTTAACCTGAATGTGAGGTTTTCAGACAAAGTGATATTCTAAAAAAATGTTCACCTATGTCTTAAGTTTCCAAATGCTCATAGATCAAGTCATTTGGACCTTTAACTTAGAAGATATGGCCAAAACATTCTGGACTGCTCCTAAACAATTTCCAGGGACAATATTGTTTTCTCAATTGGACGAATTTATGGGAATAATAGAAACATAATGTGACCATACTTTCTTCATGAAAGTTACTCTCCTAGGTGTCTAGTTTTAGTAGGATTTTGATTCACATCATTTGGATGAATATGACTCAATATATGGTCCAAACAACATGAACTACCCCTGTAGAGGGGACATAATCAATATCTTACTGTATAACTCGTTTTCAGGGTTTTTAGAGCAGGATTTAAATCTCAGTCTCTTCTAGACATTTGTAGCTCTAGTTCTTAGGTTTCATCTCTAACTAGAATCATCTAATTTGAAGGTCCTTAGGCTAAGTTATGGCCAAAACAAGGACACAACTCTAGGGAAATTTTGGTGAAATTTTCCCTTAACCACCCACATATCATTTTTCACATCTTTGGTCCTTACCAAAAACCACAAATAAACCAACAAATACACAACAAAAATGACTCAATAATCATATATAAAAGAGTTAGAATTTTCCTTAACCTTTGTTTGCTCCTTTTTGCATCAACCACACTTTCTTCTCTTCTTTCTCCTTCCCCCTTATCTTCTTTCTCCTTCTTTGTTTTGAGGGGATAACTAGTTCCCAAAGTTTAACGGTTGAGGAAATCTCCTCTCACCTTCTTGATCATTCTAGTACAAGTAGGTGATTTCTTGTTATTGGTTTATAATTTTCTAGACACTAAGTATGTGCCTTCATGTGATTAGTTCACATTTTTCGTTTTATTTAACTCATCTATCCTTTAGTGTTTGATATACATGTATTTCTAATTCGTAGTTAGCATACAAACTTAGCATTTTGAATTCTTTTAGGTCACAATCTGAGTACAGTACCTTATTCTTGAATTAATTTCGGTTGCCTCTGCTTTTCGGCTCTAATTATTTTAACCATCGGATTACACAATTTTGACTTCCAAATACACTAAACATGTCATAAAAGTACTAAGGTATAAGTTGGGGCCTTATAAGTTTAATTTCCAATCGCAATCCTTAAATCTTCATAGTCTCCGAAAGTATCCATGCGATGACTTTTATGGTTAGGATGAGACTAGTTAAGAATAACAAATAAAAAAGAATGTCAGTATATAAAACAAACATACGATATCTTATATTATGAAAATAAATTTAAACAAAAAAGAAAAAACATTACCTTGAAGTAGTCCTCCCAAACTTCATCCGGAGTAGTAAATTTTTTTGTAATAGGGTCCCATCAAAACCTAGAGCTAAATCGCAAAAGATTACAATAATTATTGTATCTTTGTTTAAACCATTTCAAACGGCTTAAATATTGTGAATAAGTTCTTTGACACCCAAGTTTTTCATTGAGTGTAGGGAATATCTTTCTTTTAAGCTTGTAACTTTGTATGAGCCGTTGTTATATCAGTCTTGATTTGCGATGTCAGTATAAGTTTTAGCAATTCATTGGTTTCTTCAACCGTCCATGTTTTATATTTTTCTCAAATTCTTCCTTTACTTTGGTCATTCCCTTGATTTGAATCTCCCATCATAATATTATTACATAATACATATAATGTCATAAGCAAATAAAATAACACAAAGAAAAATAGGTTTGAATAATTAAAATTTCATAACTTCTTTGTTTCAAATTTTCATCTAGACACTTAAAAATAAATTTATCAATTTATGAAATACAAGAAAGATGTATTTGATGTGATTTAACATTAATATTAACGATGTATAAAAAATTATTTTTATCCACATACTTATATAAAAGATTCAAACAAAAAATAATACATGTGATTTTAGAAACAATAAAGAACTATAATTCAAATAAAAAAAATCATATTTTATTTCACAAGCTGTAATAGACATACATGATTTTAAAAATTAGAGCAAATTTTAAAAATCAGATTAATCAAATTACTACAATACAAATAGATCTTGGGTTAAACCCTTACCTAAAAAAAATTCTATTATATATAAATGACTTTGCATGATAATGAATAGATCTGAGTTATACAAATAGATTTCTATTGATAATGAATCAAGAAGAAGAAAATAATAAAAAAAACATGATAATGAATCGAAGAAGAATTTTACCAGGTAGAATAAAGATGGGATGATAAGTAAAGCGGACGTAATTTGTGCATGCTTGACTATTATTCGCTTCATAGATGGTGAATGAAAATCGTGAAACCAAGTATATTTATATATATTTAGGGGGTAATTTATTTATTATAGTACAGTTTATTTTTGTATAGAATATAAAAATGTGTGTTGAATGAAATTCTTATTCTAAAAAAAATATATATCTGATTTTTAGTTCTTAAAATATTATTAGTTCTTAAAATATCATATTTATATCTAATTGTAATACATTTTATTTGAAAATGATTATGATATTTTTAGTTCTTGAAGTATTATATTTTTATGTAAAACGATTAAAAATAATAATTTGCATTTGATTTTAAGAACAATCATATTCAAATTATCTAATTTTAGGAATCGCACATGTTTTTAGGAATAATTGATTCTTTTAGGATTAAAAATTAGTAAATTTTATAATCTAACTTAGGAATAATTAGTTCTTAAAATTATCTAATCAAAATAGGATTAAAATTATAAACCCTTTTAACCACAAAAAAAAAAAAAAAAAAAATCAAATGGTTAACCCTATCAAAATCGGAATCGTATGATTTTTTTTTTGTATGTATAACGATTTTAGGAACAATAAAATAATTGTTTGAATTTAGGAAGATTCATATTTTTTTTTTACTTTTTAAGTTCTTAAAATTTTAGGAAATCATAAATAGTGGTTTTAAATCTTTCAGAAAAGCCTAAGAGAGTTTTATACGATGAGTATTTATCTTTATCTGGGAAAAGTTATTAAAATAATTCAAAGTCACAATGTTTGAAAATCGATGAACATCTCTTAAGTATATTTTTAAGAGAGTCTGTAAAATAAAATTGAATATATCGTGGCCCATTCTTGAAACTTTTAAAGCGCAATGGAATACGTGATGACTTTTATAAAGTCTTTAAAGTAATGTCAATTCTGTGTGATTTTATAAAACATAATTATGAAAGTGGGTAAAATTGTATCGATACAGTCTTGAATGCAAATTTGAAACTCAAATTAATGCAATAGCACTTACTATATATATATATATATATATATATATATATATATATATAGAAATTGTTTTTAAAAATAAAACTAAAGATTTAGAAATATTTTAAGTCATTTTTATAAAATTTACCATCCTGATTTGTTTAAATAATTAAATAATTGGATAAAAAATCCATCAAGAGGACAAATGTGAAGAAGTTTTACTATAGTAGAGATTCATTACCTTTGTGAGTGATCAAGAAGAATGATAATGATTATTCTGGAAAAAAAAAAGAAAAAAGAAAAAAGAAAGAATGATAATATGATTAGACTGGGTCGGCTACCTTATCAATGAGAGGAGACTTATACGGCCCCTTTGAGATATTTAATAAATTAAAGCTTGATTGCGACTCTCTTATCCAATTCTGATTTTTAAACTTTTATTTATTTATTTTAAATTAAGAAAGAAAAAATAAAAGAAAAATGTGTGTATATATTAAGTATTAAGTATTAACCCTGAAAAATGGAAAAGATACGAAATAAATGGGGAATCTGAGATAACAGAATTATGTATGTATGGAGGCTGTGAAATGACAAATCAGTATTCACAGCTCGGCCACTTGGAATCCATTTCCATTCCAACGTTACTTACCAGTTACCAGCGCTCTCACTTGTTTTAACGGCGGCGCAGTAATGGGTTGGAGGCTCAGCCATTCTGGCTATTCTCTTTAATTCTTTCTTTTCCTTTCGCCTTCCCTTTTCCCGTTTCCGGCAATTTTGAGATTCCCCCTTTGTGATGTTTTTGGTGGTGCTTCGATCTGCATTTTTCCCGGTTTTTCTCGGCGTAATATGATTGTCTACACTTCCCTATCCGCTTGGATCGCTCGCGTTTTTGCATGCATGGGGTAAGTCGTCGATTCCACCTCTAAGATCCGCTCTTTTCCGCTTCGATTAGGCTTCCCTTTGTTTTTTTTTTCCCTCTTGTTTGGTTTCTGAGAAAAACTGAGGAAAGATGAAAAAAAGGGAAGAAATTTTTAATTTTTACTATTTTGCAAAGCTATTTACTTTTGAAAAAAACTGAAAGCCAAAAGTTATAATTGTAATTATAGTCATAATATGCTTTGCAAGATCATGTTTTGCTGTACGTTCTGGATTATTTGGACCAATTATCGAAGAGTCGCTACTGAGAGAGAATAGCATTAGTCTAGGCATACAAATTACAGAATATCTCCTCTACAAACTCAACTTAGAATATGTAATAAAGGATGAGAAACACTGTAAGAAATGGCAATTTGTCGTAGCTTCTTTTGCGATATGCAGCTCTCTTTAGTTGAGAGCCATCCGCTTTATAGCTATAAAATTCGACCACCTTCAGTATCTTGTCCAGCACTGCCGAGATAAGAAGGCTATTTCTCCTAACTCGTTGAATCCTTTTTCATTCCTAAGTAATGGAATATCTGAAAAGGTTGAAAGGAGGCAAATCGACAAATTCACCCAGCAATTATAGCTTTCAATTAGTGGTATTCTCCCCATCTTCCTTGATAGTTATATGAATTTTACACACGGAATTTCCTCTTAACATCTTTGTTAAGTGTTGTTTTCCCTCTATTCTCACCTTGAATCAACCTCTAGTCAAGGGTCTGGATATTTTTCGGGGATCGTACTGCTAAGAGACCCATTATCTACTCGGATATTTTTGGAGTCCCCAACTTATCTTTGTTATCTTGATTGCAAGACATGAGATTGCTTCTGCTGAGATAACTTCATGATTTCAATCATCGATGAAGGGAGTCGTGCCTATGCCTAGTTCTCCAAAAGCTTTCAAAGAAGCTCCTAACAATCTAATTCAATAAAATACAAGAGTTGGAAAGATAGTCCCTAACCTTGTTAAACAACCAACGTTTCTAAAAGTTACACCCTCCCTTACGTGCGGCCCTATACTCGCAAGTGGAGAGACAAACAAACCAATTCAAACAAAGCCCATTATAGACTTTCAAATACACAAATGGGGAATGTTATAGCATTGTAGCATTAGAAACTAGTTTCTAATTCTACAATACCATAACAATAACAAATAACCTATTTATATACAAGACAATCCCTAAATCAATGGGAAAGATATAAAGTTCTGATCTACGTATTTATTTTGATTAGATTACAGTTACACGATCTTATAATAACTATCGAGGTTGGAGCATAGATGTGATCATACTTGACTTATTACAAAATATCGATCTGTGGATCCCCACTCAAGGTTTGTGAAGATATCTGCAATTGTTCTCGAGTCTTTCGTATCACTTGTAAAGATCATTATTGGATCTTACCGCGGACAAAGAATGTGATCTATCTCGATATGTTTGGTCCGTTCGCGAAATCTTGGGTGTTAGATGCTATGCATGACAACTTGGTTATCACCTGAAATCGTAATTTGAGTATTGAAGTTTTGATGCCCACTTCCATCAATAATGACGTATCCACATGATCTCCCATCTGGTGTCTGTAACTCTATGAGTTCCCGCACAGACGCGAGCGGCTTTCTTTTCTTTCTTATGAGATTGAATTTCCTCACGACTGATATCTAGGTGGATCTATCTTCCTTATATCTTGGCCATCTATAAAAAAAAAAAAACCTTCCTTATATCACTTGATGTATCGAAGCACCAGTGCAGGTATCTTTCCAGTCTACTTATACAATATTCCATGTCTAGGAACTTTTTTCAAATAGCATAAGATATGTGCTCTCTGACTATTCAATGTTGTGGAGATGTCATTTTTATCAGTAAAAAGCAAATTACCGAACAAAGGAGACAAAGTTCCCGGAGAACACGGGCGTGAACAAGGAACCAAAAGCGAAACAACCGATCGCTATGATGTACAAGAACAACTGCCCGAATCAAGCCCGAAAACACACCTACTCTCCATCCAGTCGAGGGAAAATCCAAAAGCGAGTTAGTGTTATCAACACTACTCTGAGTTAGGCTAGAATCCACAAATTGGTCGCCAGAGTTAGCTTTAATCCTTTGAATAGAGATGACCTCAGTCTTGAACCACGCCCTATTTCTTTCGTGCCATAGAGCCTAGAACAGATACAAAGGTGCTGCCATCCATATTTTTTTGCCTTTTTTACCCACAGCAGCTCCTTGCCAAGCTAAAAGGGTATGAAGGACCGAACACGGGAAAACCCAGCTAGTCCCTACAATCGACAAAAAAAGGTTCCACAGTGTCTTGGCTCTTTTACAGTGAATCAAAAAATGGTCTATGGTCTCCTCGCCCTTCTCACACAAAAAACATCTGTTTGCAAAAGCCCTTCCACGACGTTTAAGTTGATCCAACATTAACACTTTATCCCTGACATCCTTCAAAAGTAACTTGTCCTCACCTCGAAGGGTTGAAATTTTGTTTCTATAGAGTTTGTAGGAATCTTTCCGCCTCTTCTATCTCCCAATTATTGAGAGATCTTAGGAAGGTTGGGGACCCGGCTGCACCTTCCCCACCTTGCGATCCCACATGTACTCTTCAGTGGCCTCTTTTATGCAGGTGCAATTAAAAGGGAAGTATGAGAACCTGATGCCTCCTCTCATATAAGCGTCTTTTCAGAAATGGCCACTCCTTCCATCTTCATAGGAGTCTTACAAGGTTTGGCCTTGATTTCCCTGTCTTAGATAACATATAGTCGTATTTTGTTGAGATATGAATTTACTACTTACTTTTCATGGCTTCAACTCCCAAGAAATGCTTTAACATTCCTAAATCCTTTGTGTGAAATTGACTATGAAGAAAGGATTTGAGAGATGATATACCTTTGGAGTCACTCCCAGTGATGACAATATCATCACATCTGTCTAGGTAGAATATCTGAGGCCCAGAATTTTTAGAGAGGCAATTAGGTAAGACTTACTCTTCTGTATGCCAAATACCTCAATTGCCTGTTTGAATTTGCCAAACCAAGCACGGGGACTATGTTTCAAACCATACAGAGATTTTGGAATATGACATACCTTTTCTATCTCTCCCTGAGCAACAAGCCACAGGAGGTTGCCATTGGAAAGCTTCTTTGAAGATCTCCATTGTAGAAATGCATGTCCGATATCGAGTTGATCTGTCCGATCATAAAGCGGTGAGAGATAAACAAACGAGACCAGATGTCGGCTACCTTTCTGAAAATGTATCGGAAATAATCAACTCCATAAGTTTAGGCATCTTGTAAGCAGTGAGAATGGGCCTTGATCTAGCGACAGGACCCATCGAGTTAAACTTTACAAACACCCAGCAACAATGAACCAACTTCTTCCCGACGGTAAAGGCGCGAGTCCCACTTATCATTGTTATCTAAGGTCTGCATTTCATACACCATAGCACTACGCTAATCAGGGTGAGATAAAGCCTCACGAATAATGTTAGGAAGAGAGATAGAATCAAAAGATGCAATAAAGGAACAAAAGGAAGACGACAAATGGTGATAGGAAACAAATGAAGAGATTAGGTGAGCACACTGATGTTTACCTTTACGGAGAGCAATCAGAAGGTTTTGGCGCCGAGAGTATACTTGAGTAATGGGAGGTTTCATAAGAACAAGAGCTGGAGCAGTGAAGATAGGAGTAGGAGGTAAAGTAGGGTAGTAAGGCTTAGGTATGAACCAGATAAATGCGTCATCATACGGCTAGTAACGATTGAGCTGACGAGGAAGCGGTGATCTCAATATCTGACATCGATGAAACGCTAAAGTAATGTCGAAGAGTGGGGCGGTAACAACATACCTGAACGGGAATATCCCACAAAGATACACTTTAAGTACTTCGGATTAGGTCTAGAACTTGAGGATGGGCATCTCGAACAAACATGTGTATCCAAATATCTTGGGATCAATAGGGAACAACGGATTATTTGGAAACAACTGGTGGTAAGGAGTAGTCCGAATTAGAATTGATGATGACATCCTATTAATCAAGAAACATGCGGTAGAGACTGCATTAGCTCAAAAGTGTTTGGGGACATGCATTTGAAACAAAAGAGCCTGGGCAGTCTTAAGAAGATGTCTATTATTTCTCTCAGTTACCCCATTCTAAGAGGGTATATCAACACAAGAGGTATGGTGGAGAATCCCATGTTGTAACATGAAAGACTGAAAGGGTTTCGACAAATATTCCTTGGCGTTATCACTCCTCAATGTTTGAACAGTGACATGAAATTGAGTTTGAATTTCAGCACAAAAGGCGTTAAAATGTGAAAAAAACTCAAAACGACTTTTCATTAGATAAAGCCAAGAGACACGAGAGAAATCGTCAACAAAAGTAATGAAATACTTAAGTGGAAGACATAACTGGACAAGTACCCCAAACATTGGAATGAACTAACTCAAAAGGAGCGGAAGCTTGTTTATTGACTTTAGGACTCAAAATGCACACGATGAAGCTTAGCATATTGACGCATTCGCGGTTATTGAGGATGGGTAGAAAGCGAGGATATAAGCTTCTTGACGAGAGAGAGAAGGATGACCCGAGGCGATAATGTAATTGAATGGGGTAACAACGGAGACAAGCAACAGGACTTTGGCACCTTTGTTTCAAGGTGTGAGACCCAGGACTCGTCCTTGACCCGATGTCCTTAGTCGAAGATCACTGTCAAGCGATAATCGGGGAAAGAATGAGATCTTCACTGGTGATTAAGTGTCGATTGAGTCAAATTCAACCGAATTAAATTAAAGAGAGTGTGGTAAACTCAAAAGCAGGTGAGAGTGATTAGAGGAGTTAGATGAATTGTCTTGACCCGAGGACCGCAGATGTCCCGACCCATGCGTAAGGGTAGCAGTGGGAGTAGAAGGGTGAGATTGAAACGTAGTAATGGTGGAATTACATCGTAATTAGTGAAGCTCTAGAGTTAATGACCCATGTGGAGAAGATGAAGAAAACATGTGTTGGTTTTTCTTGGACTTTCGGCGAAGTGTAGTGATACTTGAGTAGATGTAGACTTAAGTGATAATGAGCAGTTAAATCTTTGATTATTGTGCGCAACTTCTACAATTTTGGCGATACATGTCGCCCGATTATGGCAATAATGGCCTTGGCTATAATGAGGTTTCATGCTAGTCATAGAGGCAATTCTAACTTCAGGCAAACCTGCGAAAGAATCAGAAAAATACCAGAGAAAAATAGGATCTTGCAAGGGAAAATGATAAACAGCACGAAAAACCTTTACCTTTGGAATATAACTTTATTTATCTGATCCACAAACACCTCACGGACCTTGAAGAAATTGAGGAAGGCAAGCAAAAAACCCCAAAAAAGAAGGTTGTCGAACATAAAAGTGTTTAAAAAACACTGTTGCAGGGCTCAAATGTCAAAGTGGGGTAGTTGAATGGGCTTGTTGGTGGCCGGCGACACCAGAGGTGAAATCCAGTGGTCGAAGAGTCACCCACGTGCCGTCAGGTGTTATAGTATTGTAGAATTAGAAACTAGTTGGAAAAAAGATACATGTAGAGTTAGGAAACTTCATATTCTTTCCTATTTGATTTAGGGATTATCTTGTATATAAATAAGTTATTTGTTATCAATGAAATACACAATTTTTCCTTAAATTAATTATGCTTATAGGGAACAAATATTCAAATTGCAGTAAGGTGATCCTTTTGTCAAACCAAGCTCTAATACCATGTTAAATTACCAACTTTCCTAACAGCTCAATTTTGTAGGATTTAGGTTTAATATGAGTATCATGTTTCTTAACACTCTCTTTCATGTGCGGCCCCATACTCGTACATGGAAAGTCAAACAAACCAATGGATCAATATGATGGGAAACAAATACTTAAATTGTAGAGAGGAGGCTTGAAGCCATGACCTCCCGCCAAATCAAGCTCTAATACCATATTAAACAACCAACCTTCCTAAAAGCTCAAACTTATAATATTTAGGTTTAATATGAATATAATGCCTTTAACAAACCCAATCCTTCCATCTTACCTAAAATCATTTTTTTTTATAGGCTCCATCTTACCTAAAATCATGTGTCGTGAAGGTATAATAATCACTTCCACTTGATATGGTTTTGTGCTTTTCTTTAATCAAATTGAAAAAGAACTCCTAAAAAAATGGCAGTATTTGGTCGAGTCTATGCAATTGTATCCTATAGTTATGCAGCCGAAGATTTCCTCACTTGAATTGAGCTCAGAATGGCAGGGAGCATGACCTTCAGCCTGAGGAGAGGGCTTTTGATGTACTTTTTAAAAACATTTTAGTGAATTACTTAGATGAAAATTATTGAGGGTCATGGCTCCAGATCTCAACAAAGAAATGGTAATGAAAACATTTTACACCATGATCTATCCTGTTAAAAAATTTTCACAATGAGTTGCTATAGGATTTCTCAAATGATATCCAATCTTACTTGTAATTGGCAAGGAACCTAATTGTTCATCTTCTCTAGTTCAATAATATTTTTGGACTACTGCTTGACCAAAAAGATGGTTAATAAATGGACCAACAACGTATTGCCTTTCAAATCCCCCTGTGTAGCTGTGATTCACATGTAGAGAAGAAAACATACAGTTAAATGAATAGGCAAAAAATAGAGGCGCAAATAAACCACGATACTTGACCCAAAGACCCTAGAAACAGAATTGGAATGCTATATTAGCTACCACTAGGCCCAAAAGGTTAAGGTATATATATATATATATATATCTGCAATAAGATTCAACCATAATGCTCTTCACCAGAGGCTGGTCCATGAGCTCCATTTGCCTTGTATGATTCCAAGTGTGAGGAATGTTGCCCTAATAGTTGAGACAGGGTCTGGATTTTGATATTGGCACCAATGAAGGAGAATATTTTTTTGGAAGTGCTCTATCACTGTATCACCTATGTTCAAGAAAAATAATGATATCAATTGTGTTTTAGATCAAGGTTATGTACTTCTCTATTCTTACACTGCTTGCTCGTATGCCATTTTTGTTCTACCATGAGGGGTTAATATGTTTTCATATAGATCCTTAGGATATCCACCCTTGAACTTTTTTCCTTATAGCATGAACAACTGTGCTCCTAACCTTCTCTTTCGCTATCTCCTGGTTTCCCTTCTCCATTTCCTTATCAAGTATTTCATTTGTCCTTTACTCTTGGGCCTGGGGCTTGATATGAGAGGAAGAAGATGGTTTTCAGTGCTCTTAATGCCCCTAACATCCGAATCCTTAGGATATCCACCATCGAACTTTTTTCCTTATAGCATGAACAACTGTGCTCCTAACCTTCTCTCTCGAAGATGGATTTCAGTGTTCTTAATGCTCCTAACATCCGAATCCTGCTTGTTGTCATTCTTTCTCACCTTGATTTATGAAAGGAAATAATAAAATCAATCCAGTTGTGGTTGAGAAACCATATTGACATGCTCTTTGAAACTATTATTCGACTAGAAAAACTCTAGTAGTCCATTTTTTTTTATCTTCTGTGTTGTGACAATACATTTTTCTGCAAAAGAAGAAACTTCCTTGTTGGAGTTTCTTTAATGAATCCATCTACTTATATTCAAGTTTAGTGAAGTGTCCAAAACTAATAACAAAGTTTAGGGGCCTATTTGTTTTATAGTTTTTTGAAAACTGTTTTGTTTTGAAAACAAAGAATAACAATGAACACGTTGGAGTTCCCATTATTTTGTTTTGAAAACACGAAACCTTGAAAGCGCTAAATTATGAGAACAATGAGTAAATTCAGAAAACACCATGAACATGTTTTCTGTGTTTTCAAAAACCGTTCTCAGAATAGTTTCAAAACAAGAACCAAACAGGTTCTAAGTCACTCCTAATAATCTTGAAAGTAGTCCAATTGATTAAGTTACAACTAAAATGGTTAAGACTAGGACAACAAGGTTTAATCCTTTTCCAAATGATCTTAGTAAAGAATAATGCTTGAGAAATATGACTAAAATCTTTCCAATCATTTTAAGGCATAATTTGTAGAAATAGATCAACCCTAGAAATGCAACAAGAGTTTTAGTTGGAATATTATTGAGGTTTTGCAATGAAAGGTAATACTTGATTTCTTTGTGAACAATTAAATTCTTACCTAATTCAATAAGTCAATTTTAAGATATTGAATTTCTTGGAGAGAACATTAATTTGGAAAAAAAAAATGGGATAGTATAGTTGGGGGGTTACTAATCTTGAGGACTTAGCTAGGGTACTAGCTTGAGAGTGGGTAGGTGCTCTCTTCGGGTCATCTATTAGGAGCTCCTTTCAAATCTTTATGAGCTCAGATGTAATAGATGAAATATTTACAAATGGTTGCTTCATGGAAGAGATATTAACCTATCAAAAGGAGGAAGAGTGAGGGGGTGTTTGGTAAATCAACAATAAATTGATTTAATTCATTGGAAGTAGATTAAACATGCTTGATAAAATAGCTTAACACCACAACCAAAGTTAAAAATAATTTTAAATATCAAGTTAAATTGTTGATTTATTCTTAATTTCAAATCTTTTATACCTCATTTACCCATATATAATAAGAGTACATGATACAACCATGACCTCTCATTCATGGCTTCGTTTTTTATAATAAACATTTTTCTATTATCTTATGTATTTATAATACATTAAACTTACTGTTTAGATTAATGAAAATAAATATTACTTAAATTTAATGAGTATAACATTAGAAGCAAACTAACATGGTAAATATATCAATTTGATGATTAAGAAAAATTTGCTAATTCTTACCAACAACCTACATATAAAGGTAAAATCATATAATAAAAGCCCGTCAACAACTTAAAAGTCAATTAATGTAAGTATTTTTGTTTTGTTAAACACCCTATAACTTTGATAAAGAGGAAACCGTCTAGCTTACCAATTTACTGCATGTCATTATCTGTTGGTGACAAGTTGAAGGTTGGAAAAAATTAAAAGGGATTTTCCTCAAAGGGGGAGGAGTGCTTAAGATAAAAGAAAGTTGCACTTGGTGAGTTGATAAAAAAATTGCATGGATAAGAGGAGTGAGGGCTTCTGTGTTAGAAGTTTGTCCATTATTAAAAAGACTTTTCTTGGAAAATAGTGTTAGAGATTTGCATTGTGCAACGACTTCTTTGTAAGCTAAAGATTTATGGTGGGAAGTATAGGAAGGAAGAGAGGGGATGAGCTTCTAGAGGAGTGAGAGAAGGGCATGGCTCCCATGGGGTCAGGTTTCAGAAGACACTTCGGAGCAAGTAGGAGGTGTTTAATATATATATATATATTTTTTTTTTTTTGATAGGCTAGGAGGTGTTTAATAATATAACTGGATTTATAGTGGCTATAGTCTACTGGATGAAATTTTTGAAAGGATGGGTTGTGAAGTGACACACTTTGGGAGAGGTCTTTCTTGCTATATTCTCAATAGCCACCCTCATAGATGTAACACCGAGGGGTAGCCTGCGGGGTCAGCCATTGAGCTCACTCCACCATTAACTCTCGTGTACGCATCGATTAGCTGAGGTGTGCACGTTTCCGCCCTACCCATGGTTATAAAAAATAAAAAATAGCCACACTCATAGATGTATGGCTAGCCATGGTGTGGGAATAGGAAGGGAAGGGATGTTGTTGGAAACCCAAGTTTTGATTCATGAATGGGAGCTAGACAAGGTGGTGGTCTTTTTTTTGGCGGTGACAAAGCATAGACAATTTGTAGGGATATAGGATATAAAATGGTTTGATTTAAATCAGGCAAATTGCTACCAAATCTCTGTGTTCTCTTGATCAACTGAAGAAGGGGAGGTATTCTCTCTTGCATTTTGAAACTGTGCTCGTGGTTCAGCTTCGTCAGCAAAGCAGCTACAGAGGTAAGAATGTCAAGTGTCAACATTAGATCGTCTAAGGGAGGGGGTTTGAAGATGCTGAACATTTGCTATCTGTGTAAAGGAGTAGAGAAACTGTCTTGATTACATTCTCCTTCATTGCTTCAAAGCCATCATGTTTTGCCAACTAATTTGTGCTGTCTTTGGAGCACAGTGAGTGATGCACTCCTTAACTAAAGATGTCCATTTCAGCTAGGAATGATCTTTTGCTAGGAAGAAGAGGAAGAAAGCTTGGGAGCAGTTGCTTTATTCTGCCTTTGGACTATATGGATAGGAGAGTGTTTGAAAATACCAAAACAAAAACAAAAACAAAATTAGAAAAAAAAAAAAACAAAAAAAGGATCAAGCAATCAAACGCCATTCACCGAAAGAACGTGGAACATTTTTTGTTCTTATAATTATTTGTATGAATAGCATTGCCTCTAGTATCATTAATCACATTCACGTGAAGAATGTTGGATCAAGATTCAACTTTCCAGGAAATAATTTGTCAATCTATGAAGTTTTAGAAGGAATACTTCATATATATTATCTATAAACTAACTTTAACAAAACCATTTTTTTTTTTTTGATAAGTACACAATTTTGTCCCCACTGGGAGGACTTGATCCTTGGACCCTCCCCTCCCTATGCCCATGGCTAGCCCTTAATCACTGTGTTAGGCCTCATTAGCAAGCAAAAACCAATTAATATTTTTAGTCATTATTGTAAAAATTATTAAGGGGGTTTATAGGCCCAAGATCTGTTCAAAAGAACAATGATTACCATTTCCCATGAATTATTCCAATGAATTTCCACTGATATAAATGATGGAACATAATCAAAATAAATGTGGCAGACTGCACTTACCTGTACAACTACTCTATATTGAGAAGAATTCTTTTCCCTATGTTGAAATGAGGCAAAGGCACATGCTGAATGATTATGCTGCATTAGTTGGTTTAATTTGTCAACACTTGTATATCTAGCTCTTATACTGCTGTGTTATTTAGTTGAGGATGTTTATTGCATATATGGTTAAACCTGATTTGTAACAGAGCAGAGGTTGTCTTGGATGCTGTACCAAACCCACACCAATTATTGCTGTGGACGAGCCATCAAAAGGATTGAGAATTCAAGGACGGACGGTGAAGAAACCCAGTGTATCAGAAGATTTTTGGAGTACCAGCACATGTGAGATAGATAACAGCACTGTCCAATCCCAAAGAAGCATATCATCTATCAGCACCTCAAACCAATCCCTTACCCATGTTAGTGGCATTGGTAGCTCAAGCAGTAATTCTGAATTTATAAATCATGGTAAATTAATTATTTTATTTTATCATCGTTTGATGAATTGCTAATCAAATATGGTTCTCATGTGTCCAGCTGCTGACACTCTTTTTTCTTGCAGGTCTTCTTCTCTGGAATCAGACAAGGCTTCAGTGGGTCGGAAATAAAAGGTCTGAGAATCAGAGTCAACAGAATCGGGAACCCAGATTAAGGTGGGTACTTAGCTGTTTTCCTTTGTTAACCGATTCATATGGTGAAGGCAGTCATCAGGTAGTTTGGTGGAAGCAGAGCCAAATGCTTTTAGTTATCATCCACACCATTAAAATAATCACCATTATCCTTTACTGCTTCTGAAATGCATCTATCTGTCATTCATTCTAGCAACATAATCAACTCTTAAACGTCAACACTTATCTTTCACATGTAATCCATAATATACTGCAATCACTCCTGGTAATTATATCAAGCGTTTCTCAAAAGAGCTTGGGGAGCAAGTCATTTAAGTGGATTTTTCTAGCTCTTATCTTTTCACAGTAGTTAAACCAGTGAGTGTCTCTACAGATGGAATGCAACTTATGAAAGTTTACTTGGAAGCAACAGGCGTTTCTCCCAGCCCATCCCTCTCACTGTAAGTCTTCCCGTGCTGTATGGTAGTTTAAATCAATTTTATTATTGACAAAGAGTAAATATTAGATGATGGCTAAATGCTTTGAGCTTTGACCGACAGGAAATGATAGATTTTCTGGTGGACATATGGGAGCAGGAGGGGATGTATGATTGAAAAAGGTAATTCCAGGAAATGTTTTGGTTTCTTCACATATCAGGAACCCCTTCATTATAAATTGTAACTCTATAAAAAGCTTTGGTATATTGATGAAGAGAGGAAAAGGTTAAAAAAAAAAAGGAAGAAAATGAAAGGATTTCTTGTCAGTTGTTATTTAAAATGTTAATATCTATCCAATCGTCATGAACACACCTGTCTGAGTATTCCCTACTATCTTGAAGTGGCTTCTGGCCGTTTGATATGCGTTAGTCCTTAGAAAACAGACATAATGGTTTGCATTGGCTCTACCTGTATAGTTTAGCGGATTACTAGTGATTTTACAATGAGAAGTTGTTAGTTGCCAACCTTTTTGAGGATTCTCATGACAATGGTATCATGTTTGATATACAGCACTAAGAAGCACTATACATGCTGTCTAATGGTCTATGTCTGTAAAAGGTTTGCCAACGAGACAATGAAGTTATATAGTAAATGCGCAATTTGTTTTTTCATCATTACAATCTGTAGAGAGCATTGAAGAATCAAAATTATTTTAAGATTTCAATATCTGTGGTGCCTGTTCAATTGGGGCAAACAGTAATACACCTGGCCAGAGTTTTCAAAACTGTCCATTACTTATTGTTTATTTTGCTTGGAATTTAGGAATTATGTTGTGAATTATATTATTTATCAGAAATTTTTTTTTTCTGTTTTTTGGTTGGAAAGTCTAACAAAAATTCTTTCCAGTAAAGGACATGAGTACTGGGTGGTTTTTAATTTTGTTAAAACAAAAAAAAAACATGTCGGTCCATATGGGATGTGTGGTGGTTGAAACGGAAGGATACTTGGGTTTTTGTTCTTATTATTGGAAATGGATCTGCATTATGACATGTTCAATGCATCAAGCCTTGGTTGATTTTTGTGTGTTTCAAAATCCCTCTTATTAAGTCTTCTTCCCCTATTTTCCACAACTACTCTTTAGTATGACCCCATAATTGCAGTCCTCTTGATTCAATTAAATTTGTGGTGGGTGTTTCTGATTCTGAGACATGACATTTATTTCCTTAATTACTGGTGACGTCTGCAGCCTTAGATCCCATAATTCCATAAATGACCCTATTTCACATACATTACTTAAGTTAGAGGTTCATTCATAATGTCAGATATTTAACATCGATAAAAAAAAATTATGATGTCGATATTAAAATCATGTTTGGTCGTAATTTTTTATAACTGTTTTTTTGCTCTGAAAAAGAGGAGAATAAGGTGAATTTGTTTGGTTCTTTTTCTTTTTATTTGAAAAAACACGGAGAATACTAAATTCCAAGAAAATCAAATTTCTGTTTTGTGTTTTCAAAAACTATTCTTAATAGTAGTTTTCAAAAACAAGAACCGAATGGGCCCTAGGTCTCATTATTTGCATCCTTATCCCATAGTCTCTCCTCCACTCATAGCTTCATTAAGCAAGTTAAAATATATCATGTGAAATTTGAAATTGAATCTAATTTCTTACTTTATATTTAAAAAAAAATGATGTTAATACTGAATGGAAATTCTGATAGAAAATAAAAATAAAAATAATTCTACATGAATGAGTTAAAATAAATGAATTGGTGAATTAACAAATAAAATATATGTCGGATTTAACTCTATTCTATTTTCCTTTATTTTTTTTCTTTCCTATTTTCTTTTCCATCCATTTTCTCAAAAAAAAAAAAATTGTAACTAAACATAGTCTGAATTTATTTGAAACTTGCCAAAATTTTGGAAGCAGTAGTTTCAAAACGCAATGTTAAGGTTGTGCTTAGTGCTTTTTACTTTTAATTTAAATGGAGTTTAAAATTATATTATATTTCCCATAGTATTAGGTATTAAATTACTTGATTATTGAAAGTTTGAATTAATAAAATTATTTTTCCTTTAAAAAAATAATCAAAGTTTGAATCAATAAAATTATTTTTCCTTTCAAAAAAATATTGGATTATTTATTTTTTGTAATATTTCTTCGCTTTAAGTATTAAAATTCCAATAGTAAATTATGTAATTTTTTTTTGAAAAAACATATTACCAAACAATCCATTTTAAATAATATTTTAAGAAAATAATTAAAGAATATATACTCTATAAGTAATGATTTTTAAGTTAATGTCCTAGTCTTCTTTTCTATCACTTTTTCTTGCTACTTTTTTTCCTTATGCGATTTTTTTTAGTTATTCTTGACCTGAAATCACTACATCTCTTTTGATTATTTTTTTCTTCAATGTTAGGGGCTTATTCTACATAAATCTACGTTTTATTTGCTTTTTTCGCGAAGTAATTGTCGTTTTGCCAGCTGACACACATTACGCCATCTCTGCAGACAACGCTTATTTTTCGTCATCATGATACAACATTTATTCAGATAAGAAATGATTCGGTAGATGAAGAAAGATATTCGATCAATAACAATAAATCAAATCAAAGCAGACAACGACTCAGCCATGATATTCTAGCTTATAATAAATAATAATATAAACGCAGAATGAGCCTAATTCATTACGCTACTAACCTAAATATCGTTTACTCCCTCGGCTTTGTTTCGATTGACTTGCATGCTTTTGGCCTTTTTTATCGATATATATTACTAATTAATCAATAAATTTATTTTCTCAAAAAACCTCACAATCGTGCTGCAGAGTGCTTGGCCATTTCCAACGATTATCACCGAAATAGCCCTTAACGCTTTCCAATCATATCAATTCAGCCTCTAGACCATCAAGTTTTTACCTGACTGCTTAACTTTTACGAACAAAATTCAGACACGAGATACGAACAGTGTTGGTGTTTGACAATCTACATTTATTAAAGCAAAAACAAAAACAAAAACCTGATAATTGTATCAACAAAAATCACATTTCCATGTTGGTTCAAAGACTGGGAAGTTTCCCAGTCCGTCCTTCCGGCCGCCCCGCCGACGTACGGCAAAAGAGAGAGCGAGGCTTGCTAGCGATATCTGTCGAACAATGCCAAAAAAGGATCGACAACGGAAGAAGTTGACAATCCACCGTTTCCCATACGGCAGCTCAACCCAAAATCAAAGATGATGACATTCTCCCCTCTATTCCCAATTAAAAACACAAGCAATGCCCTTAGAGAAGCTTCCCCCAAGTGTTGACTCTCAAGAATACCACCAGCCACCAATAAGCCTCATTTTTCCTTTCAAATTTATCCACTTTCCTTCCCATTTCAAATTATCAAGCATTTGCCTTGTTCATCCCTCCCTCTGTATTTAGACCTACCATTACTTGATTACCATTCCATTCACGTCTACACATGACACTACATATGCTTTTCCCTTCTGTCCCGAATCTTCCTCCTTCACATCCCTATCAAATTCTAGATAACTTTTTCCACTGTTTTTCATTTTTGAAAAATTAATTTAAAAGGTTAAATCCAAAAGTTATTTGTAAAATTAACATCTTATAAAAGTAATTTTGTATATGCTAACTTTTAATTAAAAAAACACCTTTAAATCCCTATAAACATTTTGTCTTGTTCCCACATTATAATTAAATTCTCATAAACATTTTTGTCTTAAAATGGTGTCTTTAAATTTATAAATATTTTGTGAATTCATATTCTTCGTTAAGTTATCCCTTCATTTTTTTAATATTCCAAACTCAAGATAAGGGAGCACAAAACCCCTAAGTTTTTGTAATACGATGCCTCTATTTTTGCTTCTAACTTTTATTCATTCTTAAGAGATACATTTGATGTTTACTCTAGGAAATGGCAATAAATTACAAAAATCACAACCATGCTGTAAATCCTTGATACGATGTGGGGTGTTTAACATGATTTAACTGCATACAATGAGCATTTGCCCGAATGTTTATTGTGGTTTTAAATCTTAGTATTTTAACAAGCGTTTGTTCTTCTTTTTTGATCTTTTCTAATGATATGAGCATTGAAAAAAAAATTCGCCACAAAGCGTGGACATAGGCAGCTAATAGGGCACGTGGCGAATTTTGGAATGAGATAAGTTACAACGTGACGACATTCGTGTGAGTAACTTAACGCCATATGGATGACCCAACCGGCCACGGACACTCAAGCAAGGACTTCAACTCAACAGTAAGAAGGTCGGCGGATCTTAGCTCAACCACCTAGGGCATCAAGGTGGATGAGATCTACGCATGAAAGCAAATAGATCGCTTTGGACATGGAGATGAAGCAAACTGAGCACGTGATACGCTCCACCTCGTCAGCATGATGCAAATAACATATAACAAGAATGTAGAAATTAATGGCAATGTAAGGACGTTATGGGCTACCTATAAATGGCCATCCTTCATAAACGTCCACCATGTAACCTCCTACTGCACGTATATAATGCATTTAGATGTACCCACTAGGCATCCGATTATTTCTTTTAAAAACAAACTCTTTTAGAAAGGACACGAAACCTTTCCATTGACGCCGTTTATGAGAACAAAAATCCCACACCTCTATAAGTTGGCCAAAGACGATAGAAGCCGCTCAACCCGGCCCAATGGAGAAATTCCCATTCCAACCCAAGTCTACACTAGAGCAACAATCGATGCCACCGGAACGGGCCGGCGAAGGACGCTAAGAACCCACCAGAGAACGCAACCTCGGCACGCGGCAATCCCTACTCCTCGCCCTGACATCCTAACTGCACCTCGCAGCCTTACGCGATTTGAGTCCACATATAACTTTTCCCAAATCCCTCGAAGGAGTATGGACCCCGCAGATTACAGCGTTGGACGACATGTCATCCCCATTTGTCCATGCTATTCAACCATGATGTTCACGCGCACTCCAATCTTGTCAAAGTTCTAGATATACGATGGCCTCTGGGACCCTTTGACCACTTGATGTACTTCCCGCTAAATAACGATGTTGTAAAGTCTTCCCCTGGCCAAGTTCCGTGGGTCTCGGCTTCATCGTGGTTCAATCTTTAGTTCACACGATGACCTCCTTCGCCGCCTCGTCTCGAGAAGTTTGTCACCGGGGCAGACATGTACCGAAGAAGAAAATAGAGCGTCACTAGTCTCTTCCACGTTCAGATGGGAAGATCCGAGTCCATCAGGGACTTTATGAAACGCTTTGGGGCTGCAATCCTCCAGCTCAACACTGTCAGCCCCGACACAATTTTGCAGGTAGTAAAGAAGGCTATAAGCCCTAATACCCAATTTTTTGATTCGCTATCATTGCATCCCTTTACCTCTATCGACAAGTCGTCTACTGGGAAATCGCACGCCTATGCCTGGCGATAACGAAACAATAAATCCGCCGACACCTAAACACATCAGGATGCTCGACGTTATAACAGGCGCTAGCGTGAAAGAAGCCGACGACAAGGAAAACGGGCGAGGTAATTCAAGGAGTCAGATGATCCACAAGACAAGATAACCCGACGATTCGAGAATCGAGCTAACAAAATCAAGGCAAGACAACAACGAGTAGATTTGCTGTCTACAGTATTTTCTTCAGCCTTCCCTTATCCACCCTTACAGTCTGAGGTCAAGCCTCAATGGGGAGACCCGGAGGGGAGGAACAAATCTCGATTTTGCAAGTATCACATGGACGTCAAGCATCAAACCAACGACTATTACCGGCTCCGGAGGCTACTGAATTATTTGGTCAGAAAATGACATCTACGAGAATATGTGAACAAGGTGGTCTTAAGCAATTCGCAAGTGCTGTAAACCACAAGCTCGCGACCTGTGATAAACACCATTCTCATGGGCCCAACAATGCCCAAAGCCCGAGGTCAACCCCTCTCGAGTGTCTTTGTATTGAGCACTTACAACTTTTCCCTCGAGCAACAAACCGATTTCCTATCATAATACATTTTCCGGTGTCTCCCCACTAGAATCAAGGCTCTGCAAGCATACATGCACTTGTTCTAAATTCTAAAGGTTAGGAAACACTTGATGAAAAGAATCTTGGTAGATTCGCAAGAATGACCACTCCACCCAACTTACGCTAGGCGCGTCACGCGGTCCTGTGCGGTGCTGGTTAGCTTTAATGGATCACAAATGAATCTCAAATGGAGAGACAGTACCGCCAGCTGGACCTGACTGTCAATCACTCGCTCTCATTCATGGTCATTAATGAAATCATCCTTCATCATCGCTTTAGGCACACCTGATCCATGAGATGAAGGTCGCCAACCAGATCTCAGAGCGTTGGAGTTTCTCGACTCAAGGTCGTCATGTTGGGAGACCAACAGCAGCAAGGACTTGTTACAAGGTCCACTAGTTGAATGATGAATCGTCGACCAAATAGCAACGATAGCTCGAGGCCCGCCTTGCTAAGCAAGATGAATCTAGAATCGCGGAGCCTCTTCGACTACATCACTTGTTCAGCCCAGCCAAAATCACGAAGCCTCTTCGACTACATCAATTGCTCGAATCTAAATGCTTAACAAGAATAGGATGCACCGCCCGAGATGAAGTCGCCCTCAAGCATCGTTGTTTTTACGTGAGTACATCACATTTTATTGGTCCCACTGACATGCCGTGGGTTTCCCCAACCAGGCTCAACACTGTTTGATTCTCCGGACATAACTCAGGCTGGTCCGACATAAGCTAAGACGATTCCATCCAAAGCGCCTACAAGTTATAAAACGAGAAGTTGACAACCTTCTAGCTATTGGGTTCATCAGAGAGATTCAATATCCGCACGGATGTCTAAAGATCGTGGTCGTTCCTAAGAACACCGGCAAGTGTGTGTCGATTACTCTAGCTTGAATGATGGTTGCCCAAAGGATACATTTCCCCTTCATCAGATTGATCATATCGTGGACGCAACAGCAGGTCATCAACTTCTCTCATTCCTTGACGCTTACGCTAGCTACAATAAGATCCCTAAGCATCCACCCGACTCGGAGCACACAACGTTTATTACATCGACGGGAATGTATTGCTACAATAACGCCGCTTGGCTCAGGAACGGCCGAGCCACATATTAAGACATGATATCCTCTGCGATTTTCGGAGCCCATATCAGCGCACATAATGGCGTGAGACACGCACATGTTAGTCAAGCTCCAGCCAAAGACTACGAAAAGATTTACGAGGTATCTGAGTTGATGAGAAAGCATGGGTTACGCAGAATCCTCGAAATGGCGTGATCGGGGTTGAATTTGGAAACTCCTGGTTCCCGGTAAGCCAAAGTGGGGATCAAACACCCTGGCAGTCAAAGCCATCACACAGATGCAGTCGCACTCAAAAGAGCCCCCTCAAAGGGATGAGGACAAGAGGTGACAAGGCCTTTATGCTATAAAGGAGAGCTGACGCCCGCTCGCTGTCTCAACCAATAAGCGGAGGACCTTCTACTTGTATCCTACGTCCGCCACAACCATGAGCACTATTTCGTGAGATCACAAGGGTGAAAGTAGACCCAAAGGTACTTCATGAGTAAAGTGTTGATGGATGTCAAATAAGGTATACCGATTTTGAAACTTAATCGCTGGTCCTCAAACGACAAACGGCTATTACTCATACTTCTAGGCCTTAAACTATATCAGACTTCACCAACTAACTGACAAGAGCTTCATTATCCATAAGCTAGACGCTTCGGGCTGGCTACTGAAGTGGGCAATTGAATTGAGCGAGTTTGACATCGAGTATCACCCAAGGTCGATAATAAAAGGTTAGATTCTTACTGATTTTTTTTTCTGAAATGTCAAATGTGTAGCCACGAGAACTCGCGGAACTGGCCATGCCCTCAAGATCGGCAACCTGCCTAGAGCTACGGAGGGGAGCAGTATGATCCTATAACCGTAGGAGGGCTTATCCATTATGTAGATTCGCTAAATTCGTGATTCAGCCTCCAATAATGTAGCCAATTACGAGGTTAAATACTGGCCTCCGATCACTAAAGAACTATCTGGCACTTAATGGGCTCGATTCACAACCAGTGGCGTCCCAATTACGAGGGAGGCGAGGCCAAAAATGAGCCGAATATAGTGATTCAGCGACATAACCCCTAACGGTCGGATTCTCGGCGTACCACAAGCATTAAGTCCCCCGAAAGACAATAATACTGGTCGGAGTGCATAATCCAGCTTAGTCTCTAGCGCCCTCTACCCGTGCCACGTCGAGATAAGTATCATGGACCATCCGTCTATCTCAAACACAAGAATTCACGCCATGAGTCATCCCCTTAACCTGATGTCCCCATCTCGCCTTACTTTCTATGAATGGGGCCTGTTTTAGGATAAAAGCGCCAGGCGGTCAAGGTATGGGTACGTAATTAGCACTCAAGACATCTTTGATAAACGATACTCGCATGCGCGATCGTTTTCTGGTCTATATCAAAGACGTGTCCCACTTATCAAGGCGGAATGGATAATGAAGCAAGTCAACGGTGGTATCTGCGGTACCCATAGTGGCGGATGATCGCTATGTCACATAATTATGACACAAGGTTTCTACTGGCCAACGATGAAGTAGGAGTCTGAGTTGTTTGTACAAAATTATGATATCTGCTAAAATTTCGACAATATTATTCATGTCCGCTCATAACACCGCACCGCCCCAAGTCTCGCCATTCTACAAGCTGGTGTTGATATCAGGGTTCGCTTACTCCTCGCGACCAACAAAAGTTCATTCTGGTTGCCATCGATTATTTCACCAAATGGGCAGAGGCGAAGGCCTAAGCACAAATCATAAGTAACACAAATTTCACGCTTGTGCAAGAACACATATGTCTACGAGTATCACATTCCATCGCCTCGATAATACTACAATTCAATAGCAAGCCTTTCCAACAGTTTTTTACCAAGTATGGGATCAAGAATGTCTACTCTACGCCTCGATATCCTCAATTAAATGGGTAAGCCAAGGTCACCAACAAAACATTGCTCGAGTACTTGAAGAAATGGTTAATAGAGGCAAAAGGCAAGTGGGTAGACGAGCTACCTATAGCACTCTAGGCCTATCTCACTACTCCAAAGCAGCCTACCGGGGAGACCTCGTATGCCCTGGCATTTGGGGTTGAGGCACTTATTCTTGTCAGTCCGCTTGCACCCCACGCATTTATATTGATATTTAACCCAAGCACCGGATGAGCTTCGAGGAGAAAGAGAACGAAATTATCCGAATGGTCGGAAAACACCAGCCTTTCTATGAGGGAAAAATTGCTGCCAAGGGCTTTCAAGTGAAGGGCGATCTTTGCCCTTCACCAACCTTGAGGAAGTGGAGTTAAAACCAAATTGGGAAGATCCCTTCATTATTGCCGATGATGGTAGAAAAGTTACTTAAGAACTTAAAGTCCCTCGTAGAGCTCGAGAGACTCAGAACCTTGATCAAGGAGTCAAATTGGGAAGGACTCAAGTCATCAACGAGCTTTCCTCGGCCCAAGGTACCTACACATGAGCAAACAAGGTTAAGAAGGGATCGATCAAACCGTAAAAAGCAAACATGGATCTTCTTTGTATCCGACTTGCCTTAGGGTCAATGTTCACTAGGAATTCTCGGAGTATGGGATCCCCCGTGCATCCCCAAGCTTTGAACAACAACACGCTGTCTCACGCTTATTCTTGGCCGGTGTTCTCAAAGCCATACTCGCATGCGCTAAGCATCAACAACATGGTAATACTTCTCAGTTGTATGTACCGGGAAGAGTAAGCGTGATAAAGACTCTCCCTCTAACCCCAAGTGAATCATGTGCTTCCTATTTAGCATGCTCTGGCCACTCTGGGGAGAACTTGGATAATGTTCATACATGAACGTGAACGGAGTCAAGGGAAGTGCAAGAACCGCCGCACCAGCGGGGAAGGGGGAACCTCAACCCCCCGCCCGATGGATCTCCGGCCAATAGATGGAGTTCAGACACCTCGGGTCCCCATCCGTGCCAAACCGGGGACCTGCAGATGGAAAAGGACACCGACCGGAGAGGAAGGCGACCTTCCAAAAGGCATCCGTCGAGACTCCCTAACTGGCCCGAGCGCTGAGACTCATAGCATCCAGACAGAGAACTTCCCTGCACACTTAACTCGGTGAAGAAGACGATTCTTCGTCCCTAAAACTTCCAACGCTGGTTTCTCTACGGCCATCCTATGAGTGCCTCCACATCGGGAACGACGCTTAGAATCAGCCAGTAACTCATCGACCATAAGGATAATAAAGAAAAACAACACACGACACCACCAAATAACACCAAAACAATAGCGAAAAACCAAAGATCGTGGAGACCATGATCTGAATCCTAAAAAGGCAAACACAAAATAGACTTCTTTATCTTCTAAACCGCATTTGCGAAGTACCTTGAGAAAGATTATAGGAAAATGGGTGGAACTAGTGAGAGGGAAGAAGTCTGCAGAGATGTGGTGGTGTAAAGCAAGGTTGAAACAACCCACAAACTAGTTTAATGGCACAAGCAAGAAGCCTCATGTAAGGCTAGGAAGATATTTATTTAAAGGTTACCGGCGAGCAGGAAATTCTAAAAGGCATTACGTACAAGTCATGTCGAGGAGCAAGCCAACCAACAAACAAGTCCGAAATTACACCTAGTGGTAGGCACACGATGGCTTCACACGACACGAAGCCCCAATCTAATGAGTTGGTGCAAATTTATTGACGACACACGAATGTCAAACAAAAATAGCTACCCACCACCTTCCAACCCTAATGGTTTGAAACAACACCAAGCAAGCAAATTTAACGATAAATGGCATAAAGACATGATGATTCATGTGAGTAACACGAACGCCATACGAAAGTGATCCAAATTCGATCACGTGGATACCAAGCAAAGTCGGACCAGCTCATCGCGTAGTTATGTCGGGCGCGATCCCGACTAACCACCTCGCAGTATCAAGGTGAGAGACGATCACTGTTAAATCGCCGACGCCTGCATGAGATGAGCTAAAAAACAGAGCATACATAACAAATGGAATCTTGTTAAAGCATGATGCATTAACGATAACAGTTAATATAAAATTAATAAGAAGTAAAGACTTTGAGGGCTACTTGATAATGTTATCTCACAACGGCCTCACTGATGTAACCTTTAAGTGATGTAAATATAATATATGCAGATGCATCCGATCGAAAGCATCCATTCTTTTCTTTTAAAACGAACTTTAAAAATGACACGGAACCTTTCCAATGTTATCTCTTCATATTCCCAAATACAATCTAGTGTCGATATTGCTAAATTATTGAGTCGATAAAAGTTAGAACAAAATCTAATCCCTAAACCATCATGAGATATTGGAACAATCATATTATTTCCGGACTACGCGGGCATGTATCACTGGGTGGAGGATGACATGCAATATTAAATCATGATTCATGGCCAAAAGAATAATAGTGTCATGAAGAAATTTGAAGACTTGAAGGAAGCTACAATGAATCTGAAGTGAATTCAAATCCCCTAAAATTCAACCAACCCCATTTGACCAAATCATATGTTTCCCAAATCCCCATCAATTTTTTTTTTTTTTCATTTTTCTAATTTTGGAATTTCAATGTAGATATGATTACCATGACTGCTCCCTCTTTCCAAAAGCAGTGTTAATTAAAACTTTGGATCACTAATACGTGCTTAACAACTAAATGTGTGAAACCGTGGTGGAACTCAAGCACACGTTAACTATTTAAAGGATTAGAATCTTATGAATTAAAAAATTGTCACGCATATTGCATGCAAGATATAGTTAGTATGATATTTTGAGTTAAATAATAGTCTCATTTTTTTTATCATACAAACTTTATTATATTTAATAATTATTGATGCAGTATCTTTAGACCAAGTTGATCGGTGGCGTCTATATTGCTCCTGGCTTGAAAGATAATTGAAAATCATTTGCCTTTGTCGTTTTTGAAAAAGCTTAAATATTTTTGGAATAGAGCTAAAATTTTGAAATTATTTATACACCCTTTTGGCTTAGTTTCAAACAATTAAAATGTGTATATTTAAAAGCAATTTGTTTTTGTTTTTTAAAATAAAAAATTAAGAAAATTTATCCAATAACAAACAAAATGTGTTAGGATGTTTTTCATGTTTTAAAGATAATTAATATTGTCTTGAGATCTGATTCAAATCATAAAGCAATGGACATATAAAAGTTCCAAATCTTGTCTTTATAAAAACAAAGCGTTATAACATTGTAATAAAAAATGAATTTATGTCACAGAATATATATATATATATATATATATATATATATATATATATATATATATATATATATATATATATATATATAATAATAATAATAATAATAGACAAAATATATGTAAAACTAAATGATGAGTATAATGTCAAATCTTCCAACTTAGTTAGACCATTAGAAAGTTTTGTAATATTAAGTGTTTCATTTGGTTATTGCTATTTAAACTGTTATTGAGAACAAGCTTAAAACATGTAAAACATTAAAATTCATGCTTTTCAAAACTGTTATATCTAATTTAACGTTTTTTTTGCGCTTTTTTACATTTTCAAAAATCTTCAAAAAAACTGAAATCAAACGATTTTCATGTTTTCTTTTTCTCATATTTTTAAAATAAAAGGGTTTTCAAAAAATTATAAATAAAAGGCTACTAGTATCTTTTTGCTAATTTTCAGAACTCGAAATGCACTGGGTGGTATTTGAAAGTCACATGACATATTTTTGAACTTAAGGCTTAATTCTTTAGAAACATAATTTAAATATGTACAAAAATTATTGGACAAAATATTACTTTATAATAGTTAAATTTTAAATATATTTGAAAGAAAACAAATAAAACATGTAGGGATAATTTGTTATTGAATTTTTAACTAAGACAATAAATGAAATGAATATCCTAATGTTACTAAAAGAATGAAAAGTGAAGTTTTTTATATAAAGGATCAGAATCAAACATTATCAAGATTTTTCTTGAAGGTATGACTAAAATAAGTGCAATGGTGGATAATGATGAAATTGTCAATATGGAATTCAGAGCTGATAATTACAAATCACTATTAACATTTAAAGCATTTAAAGCGATGAGAGAAAGGAAAGGGGGGCTGAAGAGGAGGGTGGTTCAAGTGAAATGAAATGTACAGGTCCCTTCCCAACTAAAATAATATTAGACCACAGACACAATGTAAAACTAAAGACGAGTCACAACAAAGCTCTGAAAGCTCAGAAAGATGAAGCATGAAGACAAAGGAAGATGAAAGATCCACGATTCTAGCCAGTAGCCAACCTCATGGCTCTATTTCTCTGTCCATCCCAGACCCAGTTCCCACTACCCCACTTTTTCTGACTGGACCCACATTTTTTTAAAATAATTTTGTTTTTATTTCTGAATTCTGCCAATACTAAACACTTCCTTAGGCTTAGGCCCTACATTCATCCCCTTCCAAGTTCCAAGTTCCAAGTCTCAACCCCATCTCATCATTTGAATGCATATCTAAATATCTCATATCCCTGCTTTTACCTGAATCCATGCATGCATCTCTGAATCTTCTAAAATTTTGATCACATTACTTTTTCCAATGAAGCCATATACCCATATATATTATATCACCATATCCCTGAAAATCCTTGAAAATGGGTCTTTTTTCTTTCCTTTTCTTTTGTGAGGTTGTGATCTCTCCTTTAGAGTTATATATAGTTTACCTAACTCGTTGCCTATTTGTCTTCAGGTCGCCATTGATGTTTTGATTCATATTTCTGCAAGAAGAGTGGGAATAGTCACGTGTATTTGGACATGAAATTTTGCTTAAAAGATTTTAAATAGTTTGGTGCACCAATGACATGATCCTTCCAATACGTGTAACAATCTTATACCTGTCAAGATTTTTGTCTCTTTGTTATAAATTAATAAACACCCTTCCTTTAAGCATCCAATAAGGATAAAACAACTATTAAGATTTCTTTAGCATGCTGAATAAACCCTAATTCCCACAACCATAAACCTTCTTGAAAACAACATTTTTTTTGAGGCGTGGATGCCCCAATTTGTACTGGCCAGTAAAACTCAAATAACTCTAAAAGAACTCCAAACCACCTTAGGGCAAAGATATTATCGATGATTTTTTGGTATATAAGATAAAATATTATTTATATTCTTAGTATTGATAACATTTATCATTTCGCTTTACCTTACATTTTTAATATCACCACTTCCATTCTTTTCACAAAACATTATCACTTCAATTTAATTTTCATATTAATTCTTTTTACATTTTCAAAAAAATTAAAATTAAAATAAAATTGACTTGATATAAAATGTTAAGATAATTTTTAATTATAAATTAATATCGATATTAAAATTTTCATCACAACTATCTTATGAAAGTAACACTTATATAAAATATTTGTAAGTATATCATAAAAATAATTTATTTTTTATTTGAATGTGATTAAATATGTTTTTAACAAAATAATTGAGTTAAAAATAAAGAAAATTAATCTATTCGGTTAATAAAATAAATATAAATATATATAAGAATTTCCAAAACATTTTGTAAAATTTTAATTGATATATCCTTGTTTAATATTATAACATTCCACTTAATTATGAATAATATTAAATTATATTCACTATAATTATAAACTTAATTTAGTAAATGTTAAAATAACTCTAGTATATGTATTTTATTTCGTCATTTTTTTAAAAATTAAAAAGTATAATTTTTCTTCTAATATCGTGTTTACTGATCCTGGTTATACCAATTACCTTCTGCTTTAAGACAAGAAATATATAAATTACTAAGTAAAATAGAGATTTATGTCCAATTTGATATTTAAGATATCAGAAAATCCACTTTCAATAAAAAATACATGAATTTGGAATAAATTTTCAAATTTGATTAACATGTTTAGCCTTGTTATTTATTAAACTCATAAATTAAATAATATTATACAAAGGTCTTCTTGTATGACCTTATGCACACAAGACAAGACATAGTTTCAATGATTAAAAACTAGACTCAACACATAAATGTAAGTGCTCAGTATTAGGTCCTAATTAAAAGCAAATTTATGAGAAATATTAAAACAATAAACAATGAATTAAAATAAATAAAAAATTAAAAAAGAAAGAAAAAGAAGTTACCTTACATAGTTAATGAATGGGAATTTTGAATTTGAATCCTTCCACATCCCAAACATTAACTTCGCTTTCTTGAACATCAAAATTTTTTTTTTAAAGTGGATGCCAAATGCCACTATGTCAACTTCAATTAGTTATTTTTAAACAGAGTATTGAAACAGAAAGCAGGCTATAGGATTAATCACTATCTAAGCTATGGCTAATAACTGTCATGTATGTAATGTGCAAGGGCTCAGCTCATATGTGATTAGGAAAAGAAACGTCAATTTGCCTATATTCTGCTCCCCTTCACTTCACTGCTGTTTTCATCATGCCTAATCCAAATTCCCAATTTAAATTCCTAATCTTCCTCCTCTTCCACAACTTCTGCAATAAGGTGCTACACAAAAAGCACATGATTTAGGGCTTTGACTACATGCATCCAACCGTTTTCCTTTCTTTCTCAATTCTTCCTACACACCCCACAACTTATAAAAGGGTGCATCAACACATGTTCCTTTAGTGCACTAATTTATTAATTAATGACTTATTTATAGTTTTAAGCTTTTGATCCAAGTGGGTTTTCTGATATATGTCAAAATTCTAAGCTAAATTGGGCTTTAGCATTGAACCGAGTGGGTTTTTAATATATGTCAAAATTCAAAGTTTTGGAGTGGGTTTTATTTTTGGAATCAAGTATGGTTTTTAATATAAACCAAATTCAAGGTTATAATTATATGGATATATTTTCACAACTGTTGTAAAAACAATTTGAAAATAATTCATTTATATATGTCAAAAATCTCTAAGTTTTCTGTAAATTGCTTTAGCATTTGAACCAAGTGGGTTTTTTAATATATGTCAAAATCACAAAGTTTTTGAGTAATAAATTTTTAATCAAGTGGGCTTTGTAATATATGTCCAAATTCAGGTTAGTAATTATATGTATATGTTTTCTACAACAGTTGTATAAACAATTTTGGAACGATTCTATGATATTTTGTTGGATAGATATTTGTTCGAACATTTAAATATTTTCATATTTTAAAAATATTTATCTAATACTTTTTAATTTCTTTTTTTCATATTTATGCAATATTTTATAAAACAATTTAATGAAATATATAAAAGAAATTAAAATTTCGAAATATGATTTAAAATAAGTGAACTTAACACTTTATCTTACTTATTAATAGAAATCTTCAAAAAACTGATTACTTAATTGTCAAAATTCCTGTTTTTTTTTCAAAACCTAGAAAATTATTCTGTAAATGGGGATTTTAAAGGTGTGTTTGATAAATACCTTAAAAATAGCTTCATTCTTTTCCTAAAAATAAAAGATCAGAAAACACTTTAAATATCTAAAAATTATTTTTCTCTGTATTTTTCTGTTTGTAGAAGAGCAATATAATACTTTTTAGATAACATTTTTATTCATCTTGGAATTATTTACTGATTTTAAAGGTTTTTTTTAAAAATAGATATAAATCATAAATGATTAAAAAATGAAGTGGTTATACATAAAAAAATTTATAAAATATATTTCAAAATGTTAAAATTTAGATTAAAATATCGTTTTAAACAAATTTTTCTTCTACAAAACATTGATAATAACTTTCAGAAACAACTTTTAGAATTGCTTTTTAAAACATTATCAAATAGGCAAATATTTGTGCAGATAATATAATATAAAAGAGAACACCTAAACTTGAAAGTGAGAAATGTGTGATAATTCATAATTACGACTGTGTCTGGTCAACTTAAGTGTGAATAAAATGTCAGCAATTGAATGGAGGGAAATGTGGACGATGAAAAAACATGCTTTTTCCTAGAAAAATCATAGAAAGGTATCAAGTGGGATGGAAAGAAGTTAAAACAGTAACTCCAGAATTTAAAAGAGATTTATGGATGGAAAGAAGTAAAAAAAAATATAATTGAATTGGGGAGATGTTGTGTCGATGGTAGAGCATGGGAAGAATGGTCTCCAAGTGGCCATTTTGAAGGTTTCATGTAAACTGTGATGTTACCCTACAATTTTCTTCCCCACTACTTTTATTAATTTCATTTCCTGCCTGTATGTTCTAACTCAGGATGTTTTTATACCACTTGTTGGGAATTTTTACAGCTCTACTCCCAACTTGCAATCTTTTAAAATTATATTCAATGTGTAACATTGTCACAGTTTTTTTTTTTTGGGTATTTATTAAAGGTATCACCAACCAAGAGTAGGGGAAGGCAATTTGATGATTTAAACCATTCAATCTATGGTCTCAACTCCTAGATGTCTTTAAACCACTTGTTAGGGTTTCATGTTCAATTTCCTAAACTTGCACCTTGCGGGTTCAATCTATTGAATCTGGTTCCAACTTGAGATTGGGGTTTGTCTTAAGAATGAGTTAGGTATGTTTGGTCTTTGTTTCTAAAATATTTTCAGAAATCCGCTTTTGAAAATACAGTTAATACAATTTTTAAGATCATTTCAATTTATTCTTTATTATATGAATTTAAATAAGGTCACAGTTTTCGTGTTTTTTTAAAATAACCATACGTCTTCTTCATATTCTTTTTATTTTCCCGAACAAAAAACTGATTTAAAAATTATAACCAAACAAGCTCCTTAGGGTTGTACTTAATTAGAAAAATATCAATAGTAATTGGACAACTTAATTGGAAGTCTAAATCATATGATTTACACTATCCACAATTCTTAAAATAATTATTTATATTTAATAATTTATAAAATATAACCTAATGTCCTCTTTTTTTTTTTTTTTTACTTTATTTACTTTTGCATGTCAGACATAGATTTTTGCTCTACAAAATTTGATTTTAGGTTTGAGTTTTGGGACATCTAAGTTATTTAAAAATTACTAAAATAAGTCTAAAACGAAAATAATATCAAAATCCAAATGCTTTTAACCCACATCAACATATACACTGGGATGTCACGTTTCACCGATCACGGTATATCGCGATTTTTGTTAAGTCAATACCGCAATCACTGACTACCACAGTAATGTTTTAAATCCAAGGAATAATCTTCTTCTCCTCCATTTGCTCTTTCTTCCTTTTTCTCCTTCGCTCCTCCTCTCCTCCTCCTCTCTAGCGATTGTTAGGGCTGAATTTGCTGTGTATTTTGAGCTTTATCCGACTTGTTACTCTATTCTCCTCATTGCAAATCTCCCTCCACATCGTAACTTACTTCACTGTGAATTTAGCGCTTTTCTGGGTTGCAGAATTATTAAGGTTGAGTTTTTCACAGTCTAAGGATTAGAAATCCTCATATCAATGAATGTATGTTTTTCTACACATTTTGTTGTCATTTTGCATTATGTGATTTCTTCTCTCAAGTTATAGGTTGTTTGAAATTCTTCATTTGAAAATTGCTCCGGTAAAACCTAGGACTGCTTTTTTCAAGAGACATCTGTGGCATTCAAAACTGCTTTTGATTGTCTGAATTAACTGATTTCAGTGTTCTTCGTTTTTGATACACATTTTTAATAAAACTAGTATAAACACAAGGTCTGGCTTATTCCATGCTGTTAATCTATCAGCAAAACTGCTTTGAATACAAATGTTATCCGAAAACTATTTTCATTATCCGACTAAGTGATTTATGTGTTGTATGTTTTTTGTATATTTTCTATTGGTAATTCCAGCATAAATACAAGGGTCTATTTGGTTCATGGTTTTGCAACTATTACATTCAATCTGTGTTTGTTTTGTAAGATAACTTTGCAATGATATTATCTTATGAATGACATTTATGTCAGAGGGTAAACAATGTGACTCTCATGACCCCGCTATATGTTGGGTGGTTGGGAACAAGTTGTTATTGTGCTCGGGATGTACCAATCGATTACATACATGATTAATTGTTAGATATGATATACTTAAGGACATGTGGTATTGATAAAGAAATGTTTAAATTAGTCCCCACTTGTGTTATCCCTTGAAAAGTTGTATTAGGTCTCAACTATTCCATTATTAATGATGACAATATAAATGAATGTTGAAATTGGTTAACACAATTGGAATGAAGAAAATTGAATTGTGTCTTCAGCTAGTGTGTGTTAAGCCATAAGTGAATCAATCAATAGTAGTTACAATGTATTTATTACTGAGGAAAGATGAATAAGCCGAGGAATTAGGACTATGAGTGTAGGCCTAATAGAGCTCTAATGAATGTGGAGGTGGATAGATGTAAAGTAAATGAAGATAATCAAGATTGTGAAGATGACGGTGGCAATGAAGATGGTGACGATGAAAGTGATGGAGATGGAGATGTTCAAGCTGATGGACATGCTCTGTCTTTCTTAACTATTAACCAACTTATGGAAAATGAGCAAAGGAGATATCTCTACGGATACGCCTAAGTCATATGTCTCAAATACCCATATCCTTAATCTGTGACGAGGAACTATTAATTACTTAGCACCATCACTTCATTTGAAATTGTTGAAAACTTCGTAATGTTATTTCAAGTGACTGTGACTCCACAGAACTATAATATCGCAACTCAAGTGAAGAATTTATACGCTTTCACGCATTTCCCAAAGACATTATAAGGGATGTCATATAGTACTCTATTAAAACACAATTCAATAGTATGTGGTTGTCAGATCTTCAAAAAAATGCTTATGGTTAAGATGTAAGAAGGCCGAGGAGTGTCAATGTACATGGAAGCTTCGTGCTATGGTTGTGGAAGATACATCTTTCTTTGCAATCAATAAATATAAAGGTCCACATACTTGTGTCAATCCTTGTTTGAATCTGGACCATTAGACTCCAACTTGGTTGGTGATCATATCAAGGCAATGATTAAGTCACGGTTCACTTTGTTAGTAGCTGCTATCCAAGCAACCATTATGGAGAAATTTGGATATGAAATATCATACAAGAAGACATTGGTTGGAAAACATAAAACACCTACAATCTTACAATCATACAATAAGGCATTGGTTGGAAAACATAAAACACTTCTCCATAAGTCATATACAGAACTGCCACGTTTCTTCATGGCATTAGAGCAAACAAATCCTAGATGTGTTATAACTTGGAAAACATTTGACAGTCATATGCTTAACACCGAGGTATTTCAACGCGTTTTTTGAGCATTTCATTCATCTATTGAAGGATTCAATCATTGTCAACTCATACTAAGTATTGATGGTACACATTTGTATGAGAAGTATAAAGGCACGTTAATGATTGCTATGGGTTGTAATGAAAATAATCAGTTGTTTCCACTGGTATTTTCTATTACAGAATGAGAGAATATTGATAGCTAGGGATGGTTCTTGCATGTATTAGGAAACAAGTAAATTCAAATCTGATGAGACTTGTGTTATATCCATACATCTAGCATTATGCGACACGATGTTCATCTTGTTTGGATCGAATCCAAATCTTAAAGAATTTGGTGTGCAAGGGAGCTTTAGCAACTGAAGTTGGAAAATTCAATAAGTAAATGGACACAAATAGAAGAATTAATTTAGAAGCACAACGATGGTTGGAAGCAATCCCTTTTGAGAAATGGGTACTTCGCATGATGAGGCCGAAAATACGGTAAATGACTACAAACATGTCTGAGGTTTTCAATTGTGTTCTTAAAGGAACTCGGAACTTACCCATAACTGCATTGGTTCAATTGACCTTTTTTAGGCTTAATACCTACTTTGTTGCAAGAAGGGAACAAGGTTATAACATATCGGGCATCACTGAGCAAGATACTCCATATGTTGATGCAAAGATTAAGGCACATGTGGCTGGGCCGGATCGCTTCGAGATTGCCTCTTACGCATCATAACCGTAGACGATTTCTTATCAAGTCAAAGAGAGGTCGAACACGTTGCCTCAACTTACATGACCATAAATGCACTTGTGGTAAGACACTTATATATGGATTTCCTTGTAGTCATATTATAGCAAAGATGTCGGGCCATTCGTAGATTTTCAATTATTTGTTCAAGGCTACTATAGTACTCAATCGCACTATGATATATAGGCAACCTTGTTCCATCCTATCTTTGATGAATATGAATGACCTCCTTATGATGGTCCAACCATTGTGCATTTTGAGTCAATGAAACGCACATCATGTGAACGTCCTAAATTAACCCGTTTGCATAATGAAATGGATGTTAGAGAGGGGAAGACTACTATTACACGTGGGTTGTGCAAACAACCTGGTCACAATCGCTAATCTTGTCAAAACAGGAATCAAGTTGATTGAAACATGTATGTTTTTCGTTGTTACATCGCTTTAATAATTGTATTGTTATCTATATACTAAGATTTGCTCGTATTCAATCGTTATATGTTGCGTATATGGCATTCGGGGGCCTTATGGATGCATCCGTTAGATAGATCCTGCCTTGAATTAATAGATGCATCGGTCTCATTTAGTGAACACTACTTAGGTATGCATTTTTTATGTCATAAAGTATTGTTTTCGATTATTGTGTAACATAAGGGAAGGAATTGATTTATTGATATCTTTCTAATTTTAGCTTTCGTCGGTACTCACATGTCAACATCAAATGTAGAAGTTCGCGTGAGAGTGGCAAATGGATCTCGTATTTGCCCCTACTTTATGGTCTCAGACCAGACGGACACGCTACATTAGATCAAACCATCAAAGTCTGGTTGAGAGATGGCGTCTTGAGACACACACATTTCATTTACCGATTGGGGAGATGACGATCATATTACAGGATGTTGCTATCACCCTAGGCCTTCGGATTCATGTACTCACCGCCACTCCAAGACACGCGACTTCGACAGATCGTCACTATGTCAGGAGATGCTAGGTGTGATCCCACCGTCGGTTGAACTTAGAGGATCTGCTGTCTTGATGCGCTGGTTGTCTCAATAATTATCGACTCCACCCATTGACATAAATGAGGTGATATTAGAGCGCAATGCACGTGGTTTCATCCTAACATTGCTAGGATCATTTCTATTTGTAGACAAGAAGGGTCTGCATGTCCACTTCTGTTTCCTCCCCTTACTACGAGATTTGACGCAAACCTCTACTTACAAATGGGTAAATAATCAGCACACTTATATCGAGCGGCGCGTTTTAGCCGTGATGGTGCTACTTAGATTGTCATTGTATGATTACTGTTACGGTGCATGCTGCTAATATTTATAAACATACACATATAAAATTCAATCACTAAGATGCTAAGCACATTGAACGGTTTTTTTTATCCAACTCTAGTATCGAGAGACTAAGGCTGGGCGACTTGATTCAAGCTTACCAACAGCACCTCTAGTCCTTTACCACTTACACAATGATGACGATGCAATTGATAAAACTGAGATCCACTAAGATATATATCAATGATTAATCACGAAAATAAAACTACAGGATATGTAAAAAGATAAATCAACATACACGCATAAACACAAGAGATTGGTCATGTGGTTCGGCAAAGCCTACATCCGTGAGGCTAAACGCAAATGCAATAGATTCCACTATATCTCAATTAGGTTACAAGTCGGGTCTACATGGCATACATCCCTCTTTCCAACTCCTTCTTTCACCTAATTTTTATAAATAAACATGTAATCGAGATCTCTCATTCCCCAACATCTGCACTCACAGTTTCCAAAGACATCATTCAACATGATAGATAAAACCTCCGCAACTTACCTTCTAGTCTTCTTTATCCATCCTAGAAAATATCAGCTTCTAATTGGTAAAATATTTGCTGAAAAATCATATTTGATCAATAGTGTTTCACACACAAATTTGATCTTACCATTTCAGCGCATAATAACTATAAAATTGGAATTGTGTTGAAAACATGCAATTTATTTTTGCCGAAGATTATGACAAGAAATATCTCCAACATATATTATCATTTCTACAATATACAAGATTTTAATGCTTGTATCCTCCTAGATTATTTGAATTCCCTTGATTCAAAGTATCAATGAATACTAAACAATTATAATTTATATTTTAGTTGGTTTTAAAGCAAATTACTTGATAGACTCCATACTAAAAGTTGCACTAAAGAATCTTAAGGAGCATGCATTCATTTTATAAGTGAATTTAATATACCCAACATGGGTGATAAACAAACACAGAAAACAAACTGCCCAAGGGACAATGCTTGCTTTTGTTAAACAATTAACCGCCCTGGAAAGGTGTGTTCATTCCAAGCCATTGCTTTGCATGACAGCATACAAATATGAAAAAACCAAGAAGGACCCATTTTTGACAGAGTCATGGAGAAATAAAATATTCCAAAATAAACAAACAAATAAATAAATAGAAGGGTCTAGAAAAGTTTGAAAAAAAAAAAAAAAAGAAGTCCAAGGTGGAGATCCATTGATTCTAACCAAAAAGGTAAGAGGAAGTAGGTTTTGAATAGTGGGGATTGAGAATGGAATGGACCCACAAAGGAGGGGTGTGATGATCCATTGTACGTCCAAAAAAAGTGTCTAAGAGAAGAGTACCAAATGGGGGGTTTTGTATGAAATATGAATGTACCTCCTCATTCCTCATGCCTCTCCCAAGTCACCATTCCTATCCCTGTCCTTATCTTTCTATTCCTAACTATTCATCCCCTCATATTTGGTTTTTATTTTTCACACCAAATCCCATGTTCACCAAGTCAATTCTTCCTCACATAGTTTCATACATCATCAGTGATCAGGCAACATGTGTTTGACTCATCTTCCATGCTCCTTCAGCTCTCCCCACTTGACTTCACTTGTACCAACATCCAACTCTTTTTTTATCATTGTAAACCAAACACACCAATCCTTCACAAAAAAAAAAAAAAAAACTAAATATTAGATATGAAGTGCGCTTGAAGATGATAAAAATGTGGGATTGATATACGAAAAACCTACTATCGAATCTTTGTAAGAATAGAATAATAATATGTAAAAGCGAAAATAAGTAAAAAATAAAATAAAATATGTGGTGTTGAGATTTTGCATATTTTCTTCCCTCGGGCAAACCTATATTATTTCTAGGGTTATGTTTGGTTCCCAAAAATATTAAGATTTTTTTTTTTTTCTCCATTTCTTCTTCTTCTTCTTTTTTTTTTTTTTTTTTTGCACTTTTTCCTCAAATTTTATGGAAACCCTCAAAAATAAAATTTTATTTTTCAGGAAAATATGGTTTAAAATTTCAAAAAACATGAGAAATGCTTTACCTTGGACATCATATATACGCAATGAATATAATTTGAAATTATTTTATAAGGATGTATATGTCATCGTACTTTTATTATATCATAAATCGATATGGGCTTGATATTAAGAAAAAAATTATCATATGAATATCAAACTTACACCACTAGTTCATTCTAGAATTAGCTTGACTTAAACGAGAGTTTGTTGGTATATTTATTTTTGTTATCAAGTAGTCATAATTGACTCTAGGGTACCAATCAAGTGCCCCGAATTGAATAATTATCATTTATCACCAAGACTTGAGATATTAGGTTAAATATTCAAACTTGATGTAATTTTAAATTCATATGACCTTTTCAAAATTATTTGTCACATCCCTTCTTAATAAAAATAAACATATAAAGGGTTGGACGGGCATAGAAAATGATAAGGTTCGAATCTTCCTGATAATAAAATATTGTAATACATGAATACTGCAATGTTAAATTCTAGAAGATATTAGATATAAAGGAAAAGAATAAATATATCCTTTTTTCTTTTCAAAATTTTGGTTGAAATAATTGTGCATAATTCATTATAGCTCAGGCACTAATAATCAATTGATGCAGTTCATGTAATCTACTATCCTTTTTAACTAGGTAAAATCCTAACCATGATGACATTTCAAAATTCATTTTATGATATTTTGACATATTTTTTATCGTTATTTTAATTTTGTTTTAAAAATAATTTTATCGATTCCAAATAACAATAAATCGATATAAACATATACTCAACATTGTTAAAAAACCACAAATACAACAATATCCGTGTTACCAAAGATATTAAAATAATTCAAAATCTATATTCGAGAATGAAGCTATTAATATCTGATATTACTATTACGATTATAATATTATCTGACTCCAGCCAAATATATCACGACAATCAAGCCATTTATCAGTTCTCCGATCGTATATATTTTATTGTCAATCAGCTTCTAAACACAAATAAACCTCGCACTACAACAATGAAAACCAAACTGTCGTACTGAGATGACACAACCACACGCGCACACAAGCAACAACAATCATACGTGCACCAAAGTTATGACTAAATCACAAAAAAAACATATAACAACTTGTATATTACATGAGAACCATTTTATTAAAAAAAAATTAAAGAGGGCGTGATACGGTGATTTCAGTGCCAAGAATGACCAAAAAATCACCCTTCATCAAGAAAAGAAAATAAAGCAAGAAGGAAAAGTCTGGAGGAAAGAGAGGCTAGGGTTTTTTTAAATGAATTTGCTTAATCATGTTACTTTTAAAAAAAAACACTTTTTTGTTTCTTTAATCACTTTTTAGGGAGTAGAAAATAAATATATAAAGGGTTGGGTGGGGCATATGGAAAGATCATATTTAAGTCTTCATGAGAATAAAATACTATAATATTATAATTCCAATTGAAGAGATGTAAAAAAAAAAAAAAAAGGAATAAATATATCTTTTTTTATTTTCAAAAATTTGGTTGAAATAATTGTTCATAATTAATTATAGCTTAGACACTAATAATCATTAGATGCAATTCATGTAATCTACTTTCTTTTTAACTTGGTAAAATCCTAATCATGACTATATTTCAAAAATCTCTTGGTACATATTTTGACATACTTTTGATGTTATTTTATAAAACATTTTTGAGTTTATTGAATCACTTTTTAACACTTATTTTGACATACTTTTGATCAGGTTATTTTATAAAACACTTTTTAACACTTAATTAATAATGATTAGATTCCATTAGGATTCCTTCAAAAGGGAAAAAACTGAAAAATGGGGTATGGAAGAAATCTAATTTTTATTAGAAAAAGAAAATGTTAAATTAAGGGAAAGTAATCAAGTTGGTAAGGGAAGTTTGATTCCCAGTGACAGTTGTTACTATTCCATTCAATATGAGAAATGCCTAACTTCAAGGCAACTACATAATAGCCCATAGCTAATTCCAACCAATCATAGATTAACTAAAACTTCTACTTGTTCCACTTGCTTTCCTAATCCTAATTCATATTCCATCACATTTTCTTTTGTTTAAGGTATAAGAATTTTAAATTTAGATAAATGTGATCAAAATCTACCTAATGGGTCATTAGGGTTATATCATTTAAATTATTACCTTTTGATATGATTCTCTAAATTTTAAAACGTGTTAAATATATATATATATATATATATATATATATATATATATATATATATATATATATATATATATTTAAGCAGCAATGTTTCATCATAATTCTAAAATCTACAGAAACACTAAACGCTTCAAAAAGTGGTGGACATACAGACAAGAGTTCCGGATTCAAGTCCACGATGGTTAGTTTACTATATTATAAATAAAACATTTTTTTTTAAAGTTAACCACTTTTTAATATATTAGAACTAAAATTTACTCGATAGAGACTCGAACCCATCCATTTCCTTATATCCAACCTTTAAATATCGACACTCTAATCAACTAGCTAGATTTATAAATTATAACTAAAATATTTAATTATAAAAATATGTAAAATATTTAATTTATAAAAATGTTTTTATGTATTAGAGCACATTCCAATCTCTCAAAATCATGGTTAAACATGTTCTTATTATAATTCTTTTGCTTTTTTACTTATATTCACTTTTACATATCATACTCATTACTTTATTCTTATAAGATCTGATTATGGGTTTTGAGTTATCTCGTATATTCATCCTATCCTTTTATCACTTAAGCTATTTGTAAGGGTGTTTTAAAATTTTAATACGTATGAAAGTTGGAATAATTTTATCTATTTATTTTATAGTTATAACTTATTAGCAAGTAACATATATATAAATATATAATAAAAAGGAAAAAAAGGGGGTGGTATGTGGTAAGCGGTATTAGGAAGGAGAGTGGTTGGGGGAGAGGAATAACGGGAAAAAGCGGTTTTGGGATGGATTCATTGCATTTGAAATGGCGATGACACCTCATGCCCCCAATATATACTCTTCTCTTTCCTTGGCTTCTCTCATCATCTTCCCACATTCTCTGTATTCTTCCTCTCTTTTTTTTGCCCTAATTCATTAGGGTTTCAGATGTTCTTGATCCTCTCCTCCTCTTCTCAGCAACAGCTTCTTCACTGCTTCTTCACTGCTGCGTTTTTTCTTTCTTTTTCTTCTTCTTCTTGTGATCGTTTTGGTTATTCAGCCATGCTGATGTCTACTCCTCGTCAATTACAGTGGTATTGCTTTCTGACCTTCTGGGTTTTCCTTTTTTGTTTAGGTGCATGAAACGAGGAAAACAAATGAAAACTAGAAGAATATATGTGTTGTAGCGATGTCTCTGCTAGCAAATGGTTATTTGTTGTTCTTTAATTGCTTGGTTCTGAGGCTATGCTTGATGATTGGATTGTGTATGGATTATGGCCTTTTGTTCTTGATATTGTAGATTTAAGTTTGGTTTCCTGGGCATGGTTGGTTCTGATATCTATAGATCAATCGTAGGGTTGGGATCTATGATGTTTCTTTTGTTAGATTTATTTCAACATGCATGATTACTATTATAACATCCTTATTCGATTAAGATATTGAGGAAAGGGAAGGGGAGGGAGTGGAAGGAAGGGGAGAAGGAAAGGAAAATTTGCGAATTCTACTGAGAAAATTTTTTCCTGGAATTGACTCTATCAAAGCAAACATAACTTATATGTTACTGAATTTTGGTATCTCCTTTATGAAATTGTCTGAATGTTAGAATCGTCTGGGTGGTGGAAATGGTTGTTTCGCTGATTTTAGTTTTCATTGGCTTTTCAGGAGACGATGACTTCTATCCTGGTGGGTCATTTCACGCAAATCCAATGGATTCGGGCGTGTTGTTTTCAGTTGGCTCCTGTATGGATGTATACTGCCCTCCTCGTAAGCGGTCTCGCATTACCGCTCCATTTATCTTCAGGGAAGACAAGCTGGAGGTGGACAACTGACCATCCATTGATGTTCTTCCGGACGAATGCCCTTGAGATCTTGAGACGCCTCCTGAGGCCAAGAGAGGGGTGCCTGTGCCCGGTTTCCAAGCGGTGGCTTATGCTCCTGAGCAGTATCCGTAGGGACTGAGATCTGCCCAAGAAAGAGCTCAATCTTGAATGAGTCCTCAAAGCTGACAAGGAGTTAACCGCTCCAGTTTCAGATGATGAAATGATCTCTGCTGAAGATCGGGGAACTTGGGAGTGATGGGTACCCATAAGATGCTTGAAGGGAAGAAGCAACAGATATGTTTGCTACGATGTGTTGGAACTAGTAGTCGGGGGATTGGGAAGCTTCAATCAGGGAGAGTAGTTCGTCTCGTGGAGTTACTAACCTTGGTATTTCCAAATCGCCCATGGCTGCCCTTCTTCTCTAAGGGTTCTTTCTCTGTGGAATGTCTCAGCTATTGGGGATGAAGGTCTTCTTTGAGATAGCTCAGGATGCCACATGCTAGAGAGTTTGATTCTGTCAGTGTCCTTGATTTCTGACAAGGGTTTGATTGCTATTGCTGAGAATTGCCCTAATTTGACAGCTTTGACAGTTGAGTCTTGTGCGAAAATTGGGAATGAGAGCTTGCAAGCTATTGGAAGGCTCTGCCCAAAACTACAATCCATCTCTATCAAAGACTGCCCTCTTGTTGGGGATCAAGGAGTTGCTGGCCTGTTATCATCATCGACTTCTATCCTGTCCAAAATAAAACTCCAGTCCTTGTACATCACAGATTTCTCTCTTGCCGTAATTGGGCACTATGGCAAGGCTATCACCAGTCTAATCCTCGGTGGTCTCCAAAATGTGAGTGAGAAAGGCTTTTGGGTCATGGGCAATGCCAAGGGACTCCAGGCACTGATGTCTTTGACAATTACATCCTGCCGAGGTATAACAGATGTGAGTCTTGAAGCCATGGGAAAGGGTTGTCCCCAATCTAAAACAGATGTGTCTGCGGAAATGTTGCTTTGTATCTGATAATGGGCTGATTGCGTTTGCAAAGGCAGCAGGATCTCTTGAGAGCCTGCAATTGGAGGAGTGCAACAGGGTCACCCAGTTGGGGGTTATTGGTTCCCTTTCAAATTGTGGATCCAAATTAAAATCTCTGTCACTGGTGAAATGCATGGGAATCAAGGACATAGTGGTGGGAGCACCTATGCTCTGTCCTTGCTACTCTCTTCGATCTTTGTCCACCGAACTGCCCAGGGTTTGGCAGCTAGCATGGCAATGGTGGGAGTTATGCCTCAGTTGCATCATGCTGATCTGAGGGACTTGATGGAATTACAGACGCTGGCTTCTCCTAATTTCTGTAAAAGCTGTGATTGCACTTGCTAAGGTGGAACCTTAGTGGCTGGGCCTGAATTTGACAGATGAGGTAGTCTTAGCTTATGGCTAGGCTACATGGTGAAACCTCGAACTGCTGGAATCTTGATGGCGCAGGAAGATTACTGATGCAAGCTTGGTGGCGATTGCAGATAATTGCCTATTACTTAATGATCTCGACCTATCAAAGTGTACTAGTTTACTGATTTTGGTATTGCTGTTTCCATCTTGTGGGGAGAAGCCTAATTTGCAAACTCTTCAGTGTCTGGTTGTTCTATGGTATCAAAACAAGAGCATGCCTTCTTTATGCAATTGGGCAAGACTTCCAAGGCTTGAATCTCCAACACTGTAATAAAATCAGCAGCAGCTCAGTCGAGTTGCTTATGGAGAGCTTGTGGAGATGCGATATCCTCTTCTAAGCACCAGATCAGGAATTTCAAGAACTTGCAGATTGGAAAGATAGTTGAAGCATTATGGCTCGTACAGTCGGATCACACGTGTAGACTTGTAGATTTTTTGGCTCTCCTCTGTGGGCCTCCTGGTAGCTCTCTCAGTGGCTTGGTTGTTTTCTTCAGGGACTTTGCATATCACCCTTCTGCCACTTCTTTTGCAGGTTTTCCATCATTGGGAAGTTTGCTAACTTACAACTGTTTAGCCTCCCATTAACAGGAGGCAACCTCTTCATGTCCATGGTCCCTGAGAATACAGTCACCAAGTCCTGGTTTTAGGTTACCACTAGTGTGTTTGGTCCTGGTTTTGTGTTACTGGGTGTGCTATACCTCCTGGTGTTTTAGCTTTGTCACACATTCCTTCAATGGTGTGGCTGGACTAAGCTTTCTCTTCTTGTTTTCTGTCCTACATGCGTTCATATTAGCTCAAGTGTCTTTCCTGAGCATCATGTTTGCAACTATTTCCAAGGGTTGAGTCCTGTTTTTCTCTTATTTAAATTCCAGTCTCTGGTTGCTTTGTACAGCCTCGTCGTAAGCTTGTTTTTGCGGGCTTCTGGCCGTGGCAGCTGTCGTTCATGTCTAGTTGTTTCAACAACCTCTTTGAGGTTGTTTTTTTTTGTAACCAAGTCCTTATATTTGCTGGCTGTCCTGCGTATGAGTTGTACCTGCAACTACTTGCTTATTGGGCAAAGGATTGTGGTTTTTGCCATTTTTTTACTTCATAAATGTAACTTTCTGAGATTACAGTATTCTTAAAATCTCCACCATTGAAGAACATGATATATATATATATATATATATATTTTGAGATTCACAGGATGCTGCATATCAATTCTCTCTTTACTTAGCTTGAAGTTGAAGATACAGAAGATATTCATATGCATTACTTTACTCATCTAATAGATCTCAGCCCTTCGATTTCTTGCAAAACCGACCAAAAGACATGAAAAAGGAGACTTGAACTGTGGTGGGTATATAAAATTTCTTGCAAAACCGACCAAAAGACATGAAAAAGGAGACTTGAACTTTGATGGGTATATAAAAAATTGGTCATATCTTGAAGAAGATTTCTGGAATGATTAAAACTTTGAATCTCTTGTTCTCATCCTGGCTTCCTTGTGGAAATAAGATTTAAAGATAAATATAACAGGATGTTGATCTGAAATCAACCAAAGTTAATACTACTGTGTGCAGGAATCCATTCGTGTTCTCTGGTAAAGCTTACATGCCCATGTTCCTGTTATGAATCCAGAAATGATAGATGCTTCTCTCATGATTGCTTTTCTGACAATCACTGCAAACTAATTTGCATCCTTTTAATTACTTAGCCTTAGATAGTAGCATCCTACTACTGAAAAGTAATTTCACTCTGTGATGTTGAGAAAAATATGGTAGTGATCACTCTGGATGACGTTGTATATTGTGTTTACAGGATGACTATTTTGTCCTTTATATTAGGTAGAGCACATGAAAGGTCCCTACCCTTTGTTCTCAGTATAGCACAGGAGCAACAGGGTGCCTTGAATTTGGACCTCTTCCATCTTGAAGGAAGCATCTGAAGATGCCTTTTAGTTGTGTCTTGTCATTGCTTTTTTGATAAAGACAACATGGAGAAACAGTGAAACAAATGTTAGCAAAAGTCACAAATAGGGAAAGCAATTTTTAATAATAATAATTTATTCAGACATGGCTGCAATTTGTAAGCAGATTCAACTGTCAACAGCGAGATGCTAAACATATTAATCAATGATGGGTGGTACCTATATCCATCAAAGCCATCTGTTTTGTATCTGTTTTTGCTTAAGCTAGGGCCAAGAAGTGCTGCTGGCGCTTGGACTTCCCTGAATCAAGCAAAAAAAAAATCTAACACAGGGTTGAGCTCTACACCTTTATTTGTTTTCTTTTTTTCTTTTAAAAATAACAAATAACCCTAAAAAGGAATCCTCTTAAAAGGGAAAATTTGCTTGGCTTGTTCCTATTGCAATACTGTAGCCTCTAATACCTGACACTGTTGTGCTTGGTTATTGAGCTCGAAACCCTTGATTTGTTAGGTTCAGTCAAACCATAAAGAAGTGGCCAGTATCATGCCTTTATGGTCCTTCTCTAGTCCAGGAATCATCTCTAGTTTGTATTCCAACTTTTGTCTTGTTTTGTGCATTTTTTCCTTCCTCATTTCAAGTCTATAGAGGAGTTGAAGCAAGAACGTCAGAGGAGTGTTCACTACCCCCATTAAAGAGGATGATGGATCCAGCAAGCCTTTCTTTTCTTCACAAACCCCCCGCTTTTGGTTGTTAGCTATTAAGCCCATAATTGAACTTGGGTTTTGTCCAAGCCCAAGTCCCCATGTTGAAATGTTGCTCGTGTTCTGATTTTCAGCTTGGTCACAATTATGTTAAAAAGAACTTTTTTTTTTTCCGCATTTTATTAATTTTTATTATTAATTTGTAGTACTATGTTCTTAAAACGATTCGATCCTTGGTTCTCTTATACGTTCATCTTATTTTTTTACCACTTGAGTCAAACCTCAAAGACCATTAAAAGAACTTTTTATTTTTTATTTTTTTTTATATCTATTCACTTTGCATTATAATATTATAATATTAGCGCTTACAATCCTTAAACTGAACCGTTTTCTATTCCTCACCTAACCCTTTAACCATCGGGTACCTACGCCTCATCATGCTTAAAAGAAATTACTTAGACAAGCACTCACATTATTCTGCAAAACTTACTAACAAGCTTGTTTGTAAGCTTGTCCAGGGTTTCATTTGATAGCTAAAAAGAGATAAAAAATGAAATTCTGAAATTCACTAACAACCACTTTGCTATTTATTGAGAGGCCATGAACAAAAGTGTTACCATCCAAGAGGTAGTTATTGAGTAGATTGTTTTCTGTGGGTACATTAAAACACAAATGCTTTCAAGAGAATCACAGAGAGTTAATGTTTCAATGTTGAGATTATTTTAATTAGTGACTTCTCATCAATTTCATAAAACAATGGTCAACTGCTGGAAACTTAACTTTTGAAATTTGAATGTCGGATTGATTTTAAGTATTGCATGTGTTTTGAAATTTGTGCCTGAAATGTGTTACTTTGAAAATGGGAACAAGGGCATGGACTAGGGAGACAACAACTGAAGATGCCCTCGTAATAGCTTGGCAGAGCTTCACTATAGGTATCTTTCTCTTCATTGTGTTCACTATTATCAAGAATATGCCTTAGAAATTGATAAACTGAACCCCAATTGTGTTAATGGGCTGCCCATGCACAGGCACCATAAGGGTACCTTAAGGCTCTTATTGAAGCTCGGAAAGTATTTTTAGAAGAAAATAGGAAGAAAAAAAAGGGAGAAAATATAAAATAAAAAAGAATTTGAAAAAATATCAAAATTTGATTTAAAACTTAATAAACTAATTCTATATAATTATTCAAATTCATTTTGTTTTCTTTTTTATAATATAAGAACTCGATAAATTTAAAATATGTGAAATTTTAATTATTTTTATTTTCTTATATTTTTCTACAGAAGTTCAAACATAAGAAAAATCATTTCCCTTTAATATCTGCTTTTCTTTCTCCAAAGATTTTTAGATTCTAAACAGAGCCTATAAATAAATAAATAAATAAACGAATAGTTAAAAAATCAAGTCTAGTGTCAAAGTAATCCATTTTAAAAAACATGAGTAGCCTTTCTATTCAAGATTATCACCAAACCAGTTTTTCACAGCTTTGAAAACTGTATTTATCAACACGGTGTTAAAAATTACTTTAAAACGGTTGGTGAAAGCGATTTTAAGGTCAATTTTAAAATCATTCTCCAATTACTTGGCGAAGGTTAATTTTTAAAATCAGAATATAATACTTGCTGACAGAATTTTAAAACAACATTTGATGAATGTAGTTTTTAAAACATATGGAAGACTAGTTTAATGATTATTTTCGAAAGAATAAGATTGCACGTAATTTTTTGTAAAAAAAAATTAATTATTTGACACTAAACTCAGCGCTACTTTCTTCTTGTGAACCTCTGATGAAAAGAAGGGTAGAGTGGTAGTCTTTGTCAGTGAGAAAATTCATTTGCTTTGAATGCAAAGACTAAGTTGGAAAGATTAAAGAAATTTTAATTTGCTTAATACAGAGGGTGAGGTGAGTCCAAGGGAGTTCCAATTATTTGAAAAGGTGGCAGATTAAAGGTAGTCTAAAAAAGTCAGCTAGCCAAAGTTCAAACTGTTACTTCAGTCATTCGTAACTGAAAACCTGAAGTCAGAGCAACAGTGTCTCAAAGAGACATGGAAAAATAAAAGTTAAAACTCTGTTTGGGAGTTGGGACTCCCCAAAGTGAGAGAGACCCATTAAATTGGTGAACAAGTAAGAGATCATCATATGATAGATTTCTCTCACAGGCTAAGAGCTATTTCCAATTCTTCTTCAACCCCTCTTCTACAAGCACCACCACCTTTCTTAATCTTCTAGTCATCTTCATATCCTCCTCTCACTTACTCCTTTAGTTCAAAAAGCAGAGAGTCTGATGGCTTCATCAAGAAACTTCCCAAATGGGCTAAGCATTGTAGTCATCACAGTTGCTCGTCATCTTGTCCCTTCCAATTTTACTCTAAATCAGGTGACAAGAAACATAACTTGTTTTCGAAATTTTTTTTTTTTTAATTTCTATTCACTTTACATTACATAATTGTAGTATTTGTTTTTACCAACATGATCTCATAAACTTATTCCACCCTTTACCACTTGGATAAGGCCTAGGCAAACCCATCTGAAGTAAAAAATAGGGAAAAGGGAAGAAGCTCTTGATTGAAGATATGTTGCTTTGTTTCATCTCTAACTGCCTTCCTTCCACTTATATTTGGCAGCTGGGTTGAGTCTGGGAAAGAAGGTGAGAATTTAAAGCAATGAAATGGTGTTGGGATCAAAGCCCCCAAAGTGTGTGAACAGGTGCTTGCAAGGTAGACCATGCACAGCAACTCTAGTTGTTCCTCCCCACCATAAAAATGATATGGGGGCGGCGTTAGCTCAGGCAGATGAGAGTTACTATCTCCTCTCGTGGAAATGCAGATGTGGAAATAAGTTATTTCAACCCTGAAAAACCATAAATACACTCTAGGCTGAGGATATTATTATTCCCATGTACATAATAAAATTAGAGAAGTAGCTAGCTAGTATGTGCTGCAGATAACTGTTGAGCTTTTATGGTTTTTAGGACTCAAACTCTTCTTCCATCTTCACTTGATTTCTGCTTTCATCACTGATTTTGCCTCACCATTTGTCTCTTGCAATCTTGTTTCAACTTCTATACGTTTAGAATTACAAGAGGACACAAGTCAAGATGGCAATCTTTTTTGAAGGACCTTGTTCTTCCTTTCTTTCTTCTCCTGTTAGGAGTTCACAGACAAATTTAGGAGTTGTGAAGAACTAGTTCCATTACGGTTAAGACCTGATTTACGCGAGGGTGAACCTTAAAACCTCATATTTAGGGTTAAAAACGTAATTTTCTTTCTTAGCATTACTTTCCATCCAGCCCACCTTGATATATATATATATATATATATAGAGAGAGAGAGAGAGAGAGAGAGAGAGAGAGAGAGAGAGAGAGAGAGAGAGTAGTGTTACTTCATTAATGATTTTTTAATAAATTGATAACATGTCACAATATCTACTGAAGCTATTTTAGCTCCAAGAAAGAGTAGGACCTCATGACATAATTCACGAATCTAACTGTGATTGACACGTTTATCAAACATATAGGACAGGTTCAAAAATTTTCTTTTAGTACCTTTTCGTCTCAGCATCATTTTTTTTTTTTCGATAAGTAAAAAAGCAGAATATTTTTTGTACCTGTTCTTCTCAGTAAAAAAGCAGAAATTTATTTTAGTACCTTTTCCTCTCTCTGTATGAACTTCATTTTTGGAACGAATTTATTGTAACATAATAGAGAAGTATAAATGCCATCTCACCTGGAGGTCAGGCCAGGCCATGAAGATTTTGTCATTGTGGGAGGGGAATAGTTAACAGAATTTTTACTATATTAATTCACAGCTATTCACTAATAATTTATATATGTTTGTATCTTTACCATCTCACCCACAGAACATCTTTTCAATTACACTGAGAATTATCAATTATGTGATTTCCGATACATTCAGCCCCAAACCAAACTAATGATAACAAACCTACTATAGTTGTTGCTACCCATTGTGAAAAACTATAAAAAAAATATTAGGTGCACTCTAGGAGTTTTTCCATATAATGACAATGAAATTTCATACCTCAGGAAAAAGATTTGAGTTCTATAATCAATAGAACATATGCAGACTACAAACGAAGTCCCTCCCAGGAGCAATAGCTTTTGTCCATTCACGTCTGCTTACTGAGTTGCATCGCACCCACAGAACTGGATCAGCAAGTCATTGTTCCTAGAAGATTGGAATGTGTCATAGGCTCTGTTTGTTTCCAGATGATATGCTCGAGTTGAGTACAGAAATCCTTGTAGAACTGCAAATGGAAACCATATATACATATATATATATATATATATAGAGAGAGAGAGAGAGAGAGAGAGAGAGAGAGAGATTAGCTGTAGATGGTATTGCCAGACTTATGCATACTTGGTTTCAAACAAAATTAATTAGTACAGGGATGCCTAGCCTGTGGACTCAGCTCTATGATCAGAGATACTCATGAATCATAGCCAAATAATCAAAGTGAATGATGCCAACCATCGAAAGAAAGAAAAATTTTAGAAAATAGCTAGAGATGGAAATGTCAGAAAAGGCAATCAACAATAATAAATGGGCTTTTTCTGAAATGAGGATGTTGAGATGAACACAGGCAATTTTCTAGAACCAGTCCAAGAAGGGCATTGGGCTCAGAATTATTCGCCAAAAGGCAGTCAACAATAATAATGGGATTTTGCTGAAATGAGAATGTTGAGACAAGCAAGCAGTATTCAAGAACAAGTCCAAGGCCCTTGGGCTCAGAATTATTGGCCAATTCATTGAACTTTCATAGTTGAATATTGTAGATGGGCTAAATAAGTAATGCTGGATTGTGAGTAAAATAAGACCTGCATCCAAGCACTATACCCCTAGTGAAGATTGATTTTTCAGTTACCATATGCCATCATATCCAGAACCATTATTTTTTTGAACCTGCATGATCTACTCTGGTGGCTGTATAATGATCAATTGGAGGAAAGCTGAGAAAGCAAATGCAAGTGAATAAACGCAGTACAAGCAAAACCTTGTGATATTCAAGTGTATCCCAGCAGCCTTTCTAACATCCACCATGAAAAGGGATGGAGCAACTTCAAAAACCTAACAACAAATGAATTAAAGATGAAAACTCAGTTATAAACTATCTTACACCAGAAGTCAGGCCTCTTTATAAAGAACAACAGGAAAATTAGTCAAAAAGTTACCTCTAGGACAACTGCAAATTGTGTGGCCTTATTAGCAGATATTCCCTCAAGTCTTGTCTGATGAGAAATAATATAAGAAAGAATTACAGAATACAAAATTAGAAAGGAAGTAAATGAAAAACAGAATTAAAATACATGTTCTTTTGTACATGGGATAGTTCTCTACTATCACATTACAATAGCAATGAACAATTACCAGCCTGATCCCCTATATTAGTTTCATAAGTAGAGAAGATTTGACAACCATAAATAATTCGATATAAGTGAAAAATGGAATAAGCATACATGCTCTGTTGTACTTTGGATATTGCTCTTGCACTGATAGAAAACATGAGAGCTTAAAATAACATATACTAGAAGCATAGCAAGATGAAAGACCAGAGTACAAGGCATGGGGCCAGATGAAGCTATTCCTACAGCTCGTAATAATGCCAAAAGGAGACATGCATTGAGGTAGTTGACAACGAAAATGGACTTGAAAAGATACAGATCCAGTTTCAGAGCAGGCGCAGAATTAGTGTGTAAAGTTCATCAACTTTGGAATGGAATACAGGCTCCCAGTTAGTATTAAAACTCTTTATTGGCTGTTCTTATAATATCATCAATTTCTCCTCCGTTAAATTTATTGAATTCTACTGCAGCTCAAATAATTTGAATGAAATTATCAGGTTGTTGAAAATGGAGAATATATGTCATCTTTAAATACCAAATTCAAGTTACCCTATCATCAAAAAAGAACAAGTAAATGGGACCAAGGTAACTTTTAGGAGATTACCTTGTAGTGACGTGTATGGACCTTGAAACTCATAGATTCTGCCACAGCTTCAATAGTTGGAAATTATTACTTTTGTTGGTTTATGGAAACAAACCAGTTTGCCGCTTTATAATCCTGCCAGCAGATCGTAAATAATCAGAATGCCGATAGCTTAACAAAGAAGAATGTCAACAAATTAAGGGCTCCATTATCAACCAACATAATTACTAGCCTTCTTCTATTTGCGAAAGGTGGATGTCATACACCATTGTATAGTTAAGCTTTCTGAGGTTACTAATATCCAAAAGACCAGTATCATTCTCTTTTTTTTTTCTTTTTCTTTTTGGGAAAGGGAGGAACATAAGAGTGAGTGTTCCCATAGTGTTGATGGTGAGGAGGTTAGCATCTAGAAGAAATAGCAGCAACACACAGAACGTTTATGGTGGTGCAGACTGGGTGTACTGGACAGCGACTGGGTCATGGAGGAGGTGAGAAGAGGGGGTGATGAGAGTGGTTGAGATGGTGATGTGTTTGTGTTGACGATGACACCTATGGTTTCACCATAGCAACTCACTTAAATAGTATCTGCTGTGATGTTGGTGGTGCTAATGGCAAAGTAAAACTGATCATAACGTATAGGGTGGTTGTAATAATGCTAAGAGCAAAGGTGCATGGTGATGACTCAGTTTGGAGGAAACCAAAATTCTTTGATTGCACTTCTCTTTCCATATCCTAATTTTTTGTTTCCTAAATGTAAAGAACTGACCTCTAATATGCCATATCCAAACAGTGCTTAGATTTCAACATCACAATTTGAATAGAAGCCATACTAGTAGTCAACAGAGTTCATATTTTCTTTCAATAAGTGACATGGTTCGCATTTTTAGGCCAAAATGACACACTTTTCCACACTTCCAGCATAACGAAGTAGACAGAGCAGAGCACTATAACTTATATTATTAAAAGCATCAGTACGAGCTACAATAACAATCAAGGCTAGGACTCCATGATTCATGCTGTGATGTATGAGTCACAATCTACGTCACTATGATAATATGTAGAATATAAAATAATACAGCGCAATTCATCTAATTTGGATCACCAGTTAAAGCTGCAAAATTTGTGAAAACGTGACATTCCAGCATTCAGATCTATATCTCCTATATCTCCTATACAACAACTAGGCCTTCACATGAACACCTCCTATATCTTTGACTTTCAGACTGACTTTAAATCGGATTCTTATAGCAAGAGAAAAAATTCAATTGCACGCTTGATTGCATGGATAGATGAAAAGAAAAGAGAATCTGGAACAAAGAACAACAAATTTAACCCAACTAGCAGGCCTCCACCTTTTCATGTCTTTCTCCATAGTCTAAGTCTAAGAAATCAAAAAGCCATTTTCATGTCTTTCTCCATTCTCTAAGAAATCAAAAAACCATAAAAGTATAAATCCAGCTATTAAAAGGACCCTAACAAACAAGAATCAATTATTTCTCCAACTTCCTCACTTTTTTAAAAAGAAAAATTATAATGGTGAGGTTCAATAATGCTAATTTTCCTTGTTTTTGTCTCCTTACCATTTTTTCACCACAAAGAAACAAGAATTTTTTTATTTTTCCTTCTGCAATCCAAACAGTACTCAAGGAGAAAAATTTGAGGAATAAATATTGAGGAGCTAAATACAGGAAGTCAGAAATTTACTCTAGCAATTAAAATTGCTTGTCAGAAGCTCTTATGGTTTTCCCATCAACAGAGCAGAAAAGACAATAAAGATAAAGAAAAAAGGCAAAGTTCTTGTGATATATATTTTTTTTACCCCAAGTTCTCAAATGATCAAACATAATGCATAAATAATTTCTATTCATAAAAAAAAAAGAGTTCATATGTATATAATGTAACTTCAACCCTAAGTGAATTATCATTTTGCCTAAATAAGTTGTTAAAATTATTAAATAAAATTATGGTACTTTTCTACCCTCAATTTTGCCTGGACTTGACTCCTAAATAACAATATGTCTTAATCCTCCCTATAAAAAAAATCTATCCATGGTTCTATTTTAGGCTAGCATTAAACCCTCTGATACACATCAAGAGCCAATACTATATCACCAAGATAACTACATTTGGAAATCAATTAAAATAAGAGGGAATTAAAGAAATAAAAAGAATTTGGACAATTTTTCCTTAGCGCTTGAGTATTTCATCTGCAAACCACCTATTTTATCAGTGATTTTCTGTGTTTTCAATAGACAAATGTTTACAGCAAAGTCTACCTATGAATGCAAAAAGTTGCATTAGGTCCACAGCTAAAGTAAACTAGCCCAAAACAATCACTTAAAAATATAAAAGAATTGAAGTAATCAATGTAAATAAGAAAAACACGATTATAAATAAATTAAGTGCAGTTAAACTTCAATCATGGTGGAATATAAAGAAATAATAATGAGCACAAAAATACTAAAACAATATCACTGTACCTGTCGTCTGTCAAAAAGTGCTGATAGATTCAACCCTTGGGATAGGGTAATCATCTCAAATGCATTCATTATCAATGGACCTGTGTCCTTATTTTCTGATTGCTCAGATACATAATTTTCCTGCAAACCAACAATGATCAAGTATAAACCAAATGAAACTTGAATGGATATGTTTGTGCAGGGAACTAAGAGCTGGAATATCAACTGTTCATGTCTCACATACTGAACTCCAAGCTCATAGGATGATCATTTCAAAAAATCAACGTCTAAAAACTGTTGAACTAACAAAATTGGTTAAAAAGGTCTCTAGTTTCATACCAAATTTATAAAAGTAAAAAATTCTAACCTCAATATCATCAAAAACTGCGTGAACATCATCCAAATTCACTTCTTCATCTTCTCTATATTTGAGAGATTCATAGTTCTTTCGGAACCATGGATCATTTTTTATCCCTTCAATCTGAATGCGCTGCATTAATGTGGGAACAAATTACAGAAAGCAGAGAGCGAATAAAAAATAAAAATGATCATGTTGTTCGTAATGTTATGTAAACTAAACATTGTTGTTTTGGGATCTTTTGTACCCTTGTACATGAGTCGAGCAACCACTCCAGAAGACTGACCACCAAACTCAACTAGCTTTAAACATGCCATTCATCTGACCACCCAAGTGAACTAAGATAAACTATAGACCTGTTCTTTTCATTCTCAAACACAATGTGACACTGTTACAAATTTGATTACTAACGATATGATAATGTCGAGTTCAATATTTCACAAAAGAGCAGTGGGCAATATTCTTCAAATAGAAGAGCAATACCTAGACCTCCTTAGGCCCATTTGGGACTGATTATATTATAGACTCCTTAAAAATGTCAAAGAAACGTTGCTCTCAAAGAATCTCACCCACTTTGGTAGCTATTTAGGAAGCAACTAAAAGATAGCTTTCAAGAGAGAATTTAGAATAATAAGGATATCTTCTTTAATGATATTATACCATCCAATACACTCTCAAACAATTTTATTACATACACCAACTTTGGACTGAAGATGAATAATAGAAACTGATTCATAAGTTACTTTTATTTTAATAACAATAAATTATTGAATACCATATTTAATGAATCAGTTTTATATTGCATTATTAGTATTCTATAATTATATTATAACTTAAATATATTAAAAAATTTATATATTTAAATATCTACTAAAGCTTACACATTAGAATTGTATTTAATTAATCTATCGCTAGAAAATTTAATTTTGAATCAAATTTTTTATCTCAAAATAAATACCAATCATCTTCGAGACAATCTTTTCTCTCGAATGAAGTGACTGTGATCCACTTCAAATGTTTGGTCACTCTCATGAAAATTTGGATTGAAGGCAATGTGTAGAGTACGCTGGGTTATCACACAAGCATCATTTGTTTATCCGCACGAATCTTAGGCTCACCAAGAAATTTGTTTGAGGCGTATGAGTTCATGAGTTACCAATGTAGTAGCTCGATACTCGACGACCTTCAGACTTGGCGCTCGTAACATTTAGCTACTGCTTGGGGATATTAAGTTGTCTCAAAAATACACAATATCACGGAAGTGGGCGTACGTCTCTGGTGAGCCACCACCCAATGCGCATCCTGATATCTAACAATTTGGGTGTGACCTCTTTTTTCATATAACACCCCTTGACTCGGTGTTCCTTTGATATAACGGAGAATACGGATCACAATATCCCAGTGACTATCACATGGTGACTGCAGGAATTGACTAACTACACTCACAAGAAATGAAATGTCTGGTCGGGTGATGGTGAGGTAGTTCAATCTCCCCCACTAGTCGTCGATATCTCTCTGGATCTGCGTAGAGCTCCGCATCCAGGTATAAGGCAGGCATTCGGATCGTGAATTAATACGGGTTTCACGGGTCCCCAGCATACCATTTTCCTCCAATATATCCAAGACATACTTCCTTTGAGAGGGCCCCATGCACAGTTTTGGGAAGAGAAACAGAAGACAATGTGGAAATAAAAGCACAATATGGTGAAGATAAGCAGTGATAAGTCAAGAAATTATAAATAGGATGGGGGTTATGGGAGGAACGAGTACCTTTTCGAATGGAAATGGGAAGATCGGCGAGGCAGCCAGGGCCGGCGTCGTGGAGGAGGCGCCATAGAAGATGGAGTGACCAGAGGCGATTAATCGATGCGTGGGCGATGAGTATAAACCTGCAATGGTCGAGGTGGAGTAGCCGGAGGTACATATGAGATATCTAGGACGGGATAAAGAAGGGGTAGAGATATGACATCAGAACTGGGAGGGTGGGTGGTAGGGAACATAGAAGAGTTCTAAAAAAAATGACATTAGCAAAGACAAAGTATCGATGTGTATTAGGAGAGTAGCAACGATAACCTTGTTGAAGTTGGGAATAACCGAAGAAGACACACTTTGTGGCTTTGGCTGAGAGCTTATCTTGTCCAGGAGTAAGAATATGGACAAAATAGATTCAAGGGGGAAGGCAGAAGTGGGGTTGGTATGGAAAAGTGATGGAATAAGGGATTTGATCATGTAAGATAGATGATGGCATAAGATTAATCAAATAAAAAGCGGCTAAGGTAGCATCCCTCGAAAAAACGTTGAGGAACCTTATGATGGAGTAGAAGAGTGCAAGCGGTTTCAACTAAATGATGGTTCTTGTGCTCAGCCACTCCATTATGTTGAGGAGTGTAAGCACAAGAGGACTGATGAAGAACCCATGTGAAGACATAAATGAGGAGAATGGTCCAAAAAGATATTTCTTAGCATTATCACTTCGTAGGATACGAATTGAAGTATTAAATTGAGTTCGATCCCCATCATGAAATTTTTGGAAAATAGAGAATAACTCAACTCGAGTTTTCATTAAAAATAGCCAAGTACAATGAGAATAATCATCTATAAAAGTGACAAAGTACTGGAACATCGGGGTAGACTCAGTCCGGGAAGGACCCCAAACATCAGTGTGGACGAGCTCAAAAGGAGATTTATCTATTGATATAGGAGCCTAGGGAATGGGACACAAGTATGTTTCCCAAGCTGACATGACTCACACTCAATTGAGGACAAACTACAAAAACGAAACCATTATCCAAAACTTGGAAATATTTAGATGATCAAGGCGACTATGAATAAGGAGAGGAGTATCCATGGAAGTGCAAGCAATGGAGAGATGGAAAATGTTGAGAAGAAAGAGGCCCGATGGACTCACGTCCTATGCAATCGTTCTCACATTACTCCAGTCTTTTAATGTAGCGAGTTATCGAGAAAGGTAATCAAACAATTAAGGTCACGAGCAAACTTATTGAGAGAAATCAGATTAAAAGGAAAACCATGAACAAACAGGACATATTAAGGGGTAAGGAAGGAAGAGGGCATGCTGAACTGATTCCTTTAGCTATGGTTTAAGATCCATTAGCT